>CM060242.1:29066087-29463007 GCA_030555515.1 Acutogordius australiensis
TATCTATGATCTATTTAGGTTTTCACAAATTGATATATTATCTGTGATCTAAATCTCCAATGATCTATATCTATTATCTACATCATTATTTGATTATCTATGCCCAACCCTGCTCCAAACGGATCAATTAATCATACTACAGGCTACTTTACCTCCTTTTTCAGGGGGCGTTGTAGTAGTCTTTTTCCCGACGTTCCACCAGTTGGTGATGATTAAATAATCTATATGGTTTTTGTCTTTAATTATAATGTTTTTTGCTTAACTATCATGTAAGAGCTATTGTATAATTAAAAAAAATATGCTGGTTATAGATCCTAGCGGTTGTACATTAAGGTATTGCTTGTATGACCATACGATTGTGGAAGATGGTTGTTTGCGAATAAACGAGAAGAATGTGCGTAACACTTGTTTTGTTTAATAGCTAAAGGATTTAGTCTATCTTAGTTAAATTGAGTTCATTAGACTGTTGGGACTGCGGTACGCTATTATACGGTTTGTTGGACTTAAAGGTTGTCTATTTGCTATTATACGGTTTGCTGGTCTCTTGTTCCGTTTTTTAAAGTTACGTTACCTCTCCTTGTAAGCGGCCTGCCTCAGTCGGGTTCTGTGTACAGGTGGTTGGCATCAGTTTTTGATCAATTAATTAATTTTTTACGCTCCTCTACGATGTGCCTAGCCTCAGTCAGAACTTTTGCCCTACTGGTAACTTTAAGTTTTTTTGCGAGCTGTAGAGCAACCTTATAAAAAAGGAAAAACGAATTGGTAACTATCGCTCGACCACCTTCTTTTCCATCAGTATTGCAAGCCTTGATTTTGTTGTTGAGGTGTGATTTCCTTTATGTTTGAGAAATTGTGTTTCGTTGGTATATGTGTATGAAAATTTTTGTTGATTTGATGTATGAGTAGAGAAATATGGATTGGATGAGTAGAGAAATATGGATTGATGTATGAGTGTGTGTGTTTTTAAGAAGTAGTTAGAGTTCATACAGTGTTTCTAACATCTGTAATGTAAGAACTCTTAGCTGTCTTGGTAGTTTGGACATGCTGAATGTGCCTTCACCTCTCCTTGCCGGTTAAGAATATTAAGGATCCTATGACCTTCAGTTCCTACCACTTTACCCGATAACCACCTGGGTAATCGTTTATTTTGATAGATAACATACTTGGTTTCCTGCTTTCACACTAGATGCAGTGGGTTTATTTTGATGAATGTAACTTGGAAATCTCAATTCCCTTATTAGGAAATGTTTGGCAATGGATATCCCATCCGCTCGAGGTGCCGTGTTACGGTAAAGGCGATACAGCAATATACCTTCCTTTTCCTGGTCTTGTAGTTTTTACCATCTTTTTGCCATGCCTACCCCCCTTTCCGCGAGCCCGTTTGAGCTAGGTTATGGTGGCGTAAACTGTAAGCCTCCAGCGGTTGCAGAAATTCTGGAACTTCTGTGAGGTAAAAGGTGTCCCATTGTCAGTGACAATTTTTTTGGGCATGCCAAAATTACAACACAGTTCTTGTACGTATTTAATGACTACGGCGGTATTTACCTTGGTAGTCACAAAGTTGATCCAGCCTGAATAAGCATCAGCCATTAATAGATAATTGACTTGTTAAAAATAAAATCTAGATGGATTCTTTGCCATGACTTTTCCCATTTTGGCCATATTTTTCTTATCGGGTTTTGGTTTATTGGCTATTAGGGCAAAACTGCAGGTCTTACATGTGTTTGTAATATCCCGTTGCATTGTACTCTACCAAATCTTTCGAGCCAAACTTAGAGTTTTATCTCTGCCTAAGTGTACTATACCTTTTGGCATATTTGGTCGATTAGAATTGTAAGTTAAATTATACGTCCTTAAAATTTAATTACACCTTCGATGTAAATCTCTCCGTAATTTGAAATATGGATTTGTAAATTCCAATTTTTCATTTTTATTCAAAACATAATCTTGTAATGCTGTTAGGAGAGTATCCTGTGCTATAGACAACTGTATGTTAGACCACTTGACACATTTTTCCGTCGTTAATGCACCGATTAATTCTGTATTTTTAGGTTGTGCAACTAACCTAGACAAAATGTTCGGTAGGTAGTTCCACTTACCTGGTAAGTGTTTAACATCCATATTAAAGTTTCCTATGAGAAGTTTTATTGTAATCTTGGTTATAACATGTTTTTGTTTCCCTGGCTAGCCAGACCCACTATACTTGTGGTCTGTCGCTCAAAACGTTGCCCTATACGGTATTCTTGGCATCTTTCCAGTCCATACTGTAGGCGAGACCGGGGCGAAATGAATATATTTTTGCAATGCTGTATCCAAAATTTACATCCAAATATTTGGTTTAAATATTTAATCTAGAGATACTTTATTATATTATCTAAATTAGGTAGTTAAATTAAAAATATGTGACACATTTAGGAAATGAGTGCTAAAACAAAACTTGTGTACCTAACCATTTCGCCCCATATATGGGGTGAAATGAAACATTGATGGGCCAAAATGAAAGTTAATATAATTAACATTTTTTATTATATTTCAATTTAATTAATTTAGAGATAAGTATAACTTTTTTTATTTATTAAATTTATTTAAAACTAATTACAAAAAGGGAATAAAAAACATTTATCGTATTTTAAACATTTAAAATGAGCAGGTTCGCTACATTTTGTGCATTGAAAGCTGCTCTTGGGAGTTCCTTTTAAATAATCTTTGAAATTTCATATATTCCAAGGCCCTTTTATTTGTTTTCATGAAAATTTCAATGGCTTTGTTGTAAAATTTCTAAAGTGGGGCAAAGATTACTACATTCATGGGTTATAGTTTGTGGGAACAATGGGATGGTAATGTAACAACTCTGATCCCATTGTCTTTAAAAAATTCAAATGCCTTGATAGAGATGTGGGATACATGATTATCCATAATAACAAGTGCCTAGAAAAAAACTGGATTTTTTTAAGAGCATTAGACATGCTTTGCAAAGTCCTTGAGATAATTTACAAAATCATCCTCTTTCATCCATTATGATGAATTCCCACAGCTTTGGCTACCATTAGGGATAAACAAATATTCCTGCTTAAATCTCTTAGGAAAGATAAAAAATGGTGGTATTTTTTCTCCTATTGCAGTAATAGCAATGCACACTTTAATTAAACATCCCCTCTCTGCTGATACAACTTATCCAACCTGAATATTATGACATTTGCAAACCTGCTTAATCCCTTTTTGTGCAATGATTTTAGATGGTGAAGGAACAGTTAACAAACCTGTATCATCCAAATTTAAAAATCATGTGTGCTCGAAAATAATGCTTTTCCATCAAATCAAGTATATTTAAAAAAAACCCTACAGCTTCTTTATTAAAATTCTAGCCAAGCTTGTATTGTCTGAACTTCTAAGAGAAATTGTTGGATGCCTTTTAATAAAACTCCATTTATTATAGTTCTTTAGGTGATAGGCCAAAACAATGTAGCAGCATAAAGAACGTGATTAAAAAGTACTTGCTCTTCATCCAAATTGAACAGTTTTTCTTTTGAATTGATTATTAGAACGTCTCATAAAGGTGGCATAGAATATTTTGAACTCATTAGCTATTTTGTATAATGATTGATTCTTTTTATGTGCTAGAAATGCCTCCTAAAATAATGTTTCATCAAGCTTCTTTTTGCATTTATATGAACTTGTTAGGGGTGAAATGGTTATATTCATTTCACCCCCAAAAAACAGAGCTCAGTAAATTTTGAAACAAAAATAAAATTAGAATGATTTTTAAAGAATGTGCATATATTAACATTACATTTTACTCTTTTTGTTAAAAAATTATACAAAATATTCAAGCCCAACAACTTAAATTTTTTACACCCAATTTTATATTTATCACCTTTAGTAAATTTTTTCAAATGTATACTCCTTCAAAATCAAAATAGTTGGTCTGCTCAAAGATCTAAATCATATCTAAAATTTAAGAAAATATATTTATTTTGGAGGGAGAAAAACGCATTTTTTATTTCGCCCCGCAGATCATTTCGCCCCGGTCTCCCCTACTGCAAGGCTTTCTTTTTCTATTGTACCTTGTTTCTAACTACCTGAATAATTTCGATAAATATAAAACATGGTGTTGATCTCCGAATATTTTTGCATTAACACACCGCCAATACCTCGCGCAGATGCGTCCACTGCGAGTATACTAGTTCGGTTTTTGTCGATGCTAGGATCGGAGCTTGTGTTAGAGCTTCCTTAAATTTATTGAAACCTTCGTCATGAATAGGCATCCATCTAAAGATGTTTTCCTTCCGACTTAGTTCATAAAGTGGGGCTACTAAATCTTTGTTGTTTGCTACAAATTTTGCAACCAAAGACTCCTAGGACAGACAACAATTTCTTATTATCATTAGGTGGTTTCATCTCTAGTATCGTTGGTTTTACTTGCTAGTATTTTGATACCATCTTTGCTGATCTGGTGACCAAGGAATTTAATCTGATCCAGACAGATGCATTTGTCGAGGCCTAACCTCATACCATTTTGTTTGATCCTTTGTAGTACTAAATCTAGAAGTAGGGTGTTCTCATGCATGTCCTGCCCACTATGAGTATGTCGTTCAGGTACCATAAAGTTCCAGGCAAATCACCAAAATAGGCTGTCATAGCCGTTTGTAAAATTGGGGCTGATACTGACATGCTAAACGCTATCTTCGAAAATTATATAGCCCTAAATTAGTTGTTATGGTGGTAAGTCACGTACTTTCCTCATCTAACTCTAGCTGTAAATACACTTGAAAAAAATCTAATTTTGTAAAAACTGTCGCTCCATTAGCCATAATTGAGTCAATAGTGGGAAGTGGAAACTTTACATCTTTTAACGAGGGATTAAGTGCGGTATTCTCCGCATGCTAATTTTTGCGGTTTTCTTTTTAATAATAGTTACCAGTGGTGTACCCCATAGATTATAATCTGTGGGTTCTAGTATACCTGTGGTTATCCAGTTTTTAATAATGAGATTTACGCCCTCTATGTGCGCATATGCTAACTTTCTGGCTCCTAAAAATCTTGGAACGGAATTTTTGTCGATGAGGATATATTTTTAACTTAAGAGGATCCATGGCTAAAAAAAGGAGAAATGTCTAAATTTTTTCATTGCTAATTAAATTGTATTAATTAAGATTCTAACTAAAAATTCATACTTTTCTAAAAAAAAACAAATTAGGAATTAATAATAAATTAAGTATTAAATTTACCCCTATTTTGAATTTTTTTTACCTTGAAATCGGATCTTCGGCATTAAATTTAGGAATATTTATGATAGAGGGTTTGGTATTTTTGGGGTATAAGCTTTTTATTGAATTAAAATAATATCATATGCATTCATAAATCTGACAACATATATAATGCAACGTCATCGTTAGATGCTAAATTCTAAATATAATTTTATTACTAAATTAACTAACCTAAATATCATTTTTTAACTATGACTCCGCCAAAACGGATCAATTAATCATACTACACAGATCAACAGATATCAATAAACAACCGTGAATTTTATGAAAACATATAAGAATTTATCTCCATGATAGCCTTATCTCATATATGTATTTCGTTTTTCTTAGTTCGGACTTTACAACCTTCCATATCAAAAAAGTGGCCTTTTTTGACCAAATTGACAGATCGAGAATACCTTCAAAAGAAAAAATTTAAGAATCTTTTTCATATATGAATCCCTTGTGTAACTTATGTTTATGATATCAAAAAATGAGAAATAAAATTTTTTAGTATATCAAGTTTTTACATCAGCATTTAGATAATACAAAATATTTCGCGTCCAAACCTAAATACAACACAATATATTATTGGTTTAAAAAAAGTTTTATTTCAAGTTTGAATTCAACAGTTTAACTGTTGTAAATATGCAACAAAGAAATTTCAATTTATTTTTGTTTTTGAATCTTTTTGTTTTTTTGGCATTTTTTCTAAAATATACAATTTTTATAGCTGACTAACTAAGTTTGATTAAAAAAACGGTAAACTGTTTTGAAAATCCCTAAAATGGCAGGTTTGATCTCAGTAGTTAGCTCATAACTCTCAAAGATTTGTTGACCTGTGCTATAGGCTTCGAGAGGAATTAAACAGATTAGATCACACTGCTTTAAAAAGGTAATTGAGGCATCAAAATAGTTTTATTTTATAAAGATCCCTAGTTTAAATATTTTATAACCATTGCATGATTTTAAAATATTAAGGTTCCAAACTTGATCACAGAAATAAGGTAATCGGCAATAAAATTGGCACTTATTTTGTGGTTTTTTATACTATTTCTGTGATTATGTTTAGGTGATTGAAGAAAAAAATTGAGTGCACAAAAATTATTTTTAGGCATATCTTAAAATGAGCAAAAAACATTAACAGATTATAGTGTCTCTGCTCTATAAAGCAAAATAGCGCATGAAATTAATTTTTAAAATACAGCAATTATATCCTTAACCAAATCACCTAGTTTACATATTTCAAATATAGGATAGTGGTATATGATTTTAAAAAATTTAAAGGGTAATAGTTATTTAACCAAGAAAATGCACAGAAATTGTAGGCACAGATATTGTACAAAATGACGTCAATTTATAAGAGAATGCTGAATACCTAATTTTCATATTTGGAAATTAGGCTGCGGTTAGTAAATTTCAAAATTAAAAAAATATATTTTTAAAATCTAAAATTTTAACGGCTATTATTAAAAAATGAGAATTAATGTTTTTTAGTCGTTTTAGGATATGCTTATCAAAATTTTTAAAATTTTCCAAAAAATTTTAATTTTTTTTACACTAGCCACTTTAATGTTAATCAAATGCGCTTAATTCATTTCTTCAAAACTTTTTTTTCATTCGCCGCAGTTAGTATTAGGTGCGGCTAATACTAATTTCAAAATTGTAAAAAAAGTAATAAAATTTTAACAGCTAATATTAAAAAATGAGAATTAATGTTTTTGGTCATTTTAGGATATGCCTAACAAAAAGTTTTTATATTTTTTTTTTATATAGTATTTAAAATTTTTATTACACTAGCCATCACAATGCTAATCAAAAGCGCTAGATTTTTTTTGTTCAAAACATTTTTTTTCAATAGGTTGCGGCTAGTATAGGACAAAAAAAATTGCACGCATTTGAATAACATTGAGGCGGCTACTGTGAAAAAAAAATTAAAAAAAAAATTTTTTTTTTCTTGTTAGGCATATCCTAAAACGACCAAAAAACCTAAAAAATATTTTTTACAATTTTGAAAGATGTATTAGCCGCAGCCCTAGCCGCAGCCTTTAATAATTATGCGTGATTGAAAATATATAAAACTGATTTTTCTCTCCGCATGGGAAACATTGATTTAAATTTTCTACCGGGGACAGCAAATTTGGTATTTGATGTCGATAGTATCTTATTACATCAGTAAAAAACCTTTAGAAAAACTTATGGCTTGGCTAAGAGATGGTCGTATTTTAATAGGATATCTTAGAAGTGTTGATCAATTCGGTACTTAAATATTTGAATCTAATCTTAAGCAAATTTGGTTTTGCACCAGACAATTGAGAGAATTTATGTTGGAAAACAATATGGGGACCTTCCAAGAGGAATTTTTATAGTTAGGGGTGAAAATGTATTGCTCTTAGCTGAAACGGTATTATAGAAATTTTTATAATGTTTGGTATTGTGTAAGCAGGCCAAATAAAATTATCCTAACCCTATTAATTTCAAAATTTTAATTAAGCCTCTCAGCTAATCTTTAATTGTCCTTGCAGGCTTTGTTTATTTTTTACAAATTACATACAGGAAATGCAACTCTTAGAAACTTTAATTAATCCCATATTTTGGCATTGGGGTGATTGAGCAAATTAATTGCCAATTTTTAGTATCACAACAATTTTATTAGCAAGTTAATAATGCTAATATGAACATTTTAAATTAATTATAGCTGCATGCTTTTTTTACATAAGGGGGAACCTATATTTTTCTAATTGGACCTAAAATAAAGGAGTCACTTAAGAAGACTGATAAAATTCATGGTTGTACTCATAACTTTCCTATTTTTTTAAAAAATAACAAAACCATTTTAAATAATGTGGTGCTTTGCAAATTTTTATGGGACACTTGGAGAGCTATGCCAGTTTTGCAGGGTTTTAAACTTTACAAGCAATAATGCATTTTTAGTTCACAAATAAATGGGAAATAAATTTTTTTGTTAAATCCTTAATTAAGGCGTTGCCTAATTGTCACAAGCGCATTTCTTAAACTTCAATATTTTGAATAGGCCCATCCTAAATTTTTATATTTTTAGGGGTGTTTTCTTTAGAAAACTATGGAATAAATTTTTAGAAAACATTATTTTTAAACTTTTCCCCAAATTTTTATACTTAAAAAATTAATTGATTTTTGACAAAATAAATAGTGATAATTATATACAATTTCATGAATCCATGTTAAGTAAAATAAATATAATCATGTTTGTAATATGAAAATCCTAAATTTTATTTAGCATTGTTTTATCTATAGAATGCATTTTTGGTTTTAAAGGTAGGAAAAAATCATTGAAAAATACTATTTTTTTTTCGAATATAATGATAGTTTGAATCAAATTAATAAAACATTGCCCCTCTATCCTGTTATCTCGTATACATTATTTGGTACTGGTATTTTAATATAGTGCAAAGAATATGCAAAAAATATTTTTTTGAATAACATTAACATGCAGGTGAGGTATTTTTTTAAATAAAAATATTTCAATTATAATTGTTGGCGTAATATTACCAAAGCACTAAATATAAAACTTTACCTCACATTTTTTCCTTAATCAATTATCCTCACTGGTCAAAAATTTCAAATTATAAAATACTCTTAGACACTACCTTTCTGCAAATAATTAAGCCAGAGTGTAAACATCTTAGACTAGTTGGATTGAGTATACATATAGTTTATATCCAAAAAGCTTTAGGCAAAATTGTTAATAAAGTGTTTATTTTGTGTAATTAGGGGTTAGCAAAAACTTGTAAATGTTACTTAGCTAAGTATGTTTTGCACCTTTTCTTTGTTTTTTCCTTATTTTTAAGTCAAAATGTTAATAAAATCAAATTGTTTATAAAATATCTTTCAATAGTGGTTTTTTTAGCACTAAGGTAGCTTTTTTCTGTTATTACATACCTAAAATCACTTTGATGCTGCTAAGTAGCCTATTATCAATATACCTGAGCCTGGGTCAAAACCATAGATTTACCATGCAAATATATCAAATGCTTTGTTCAGTCTATAAGAGCCAAGATTTATTGTTTAGCACCTTTCATATAGGAGCTAGTTTTCCTTTAAGAGTTAAGTCCACTGCAGAAATATGGTAATGGTTTTGAATATGCCATTTTTTAATTTGGAATTTGTAATATAACAACTTGGCTGATTTATCTGATAGTTTTAAATTAAATATGTTACACATAAGAATAGTATTTCTTAACATACATAGCATGAACATCCCACAGAAGCTGAATTAAAATTAGAAAAGGTTTCTATAGAAGAAATTTTAACAGCTCAATTAATATTTCAGCAAAACAAATTGGAAGAAGAAAATTTAAGGAAAACAGCTTTACATAACCAAGGATTTACAACATCATATTTAAAAAATGAAAATATTTTATATGATGATTGGTGATGTATTTTTTAAATTTCTGTTATTATTACACTTTAACATATAAATATCCACATAAATACATCAATGTAATTATTTAAAAATTGCCAAATAAATCATTTTTCTATCTGTCAAAAATTTTAATAGTTGGCCCTTTGTAATCTTGTGTGTGACACCTATAATCATTTGGTGGTAAAATTTGTTTTAAGTATGCTTTGTCATTGATTTGTTTGATAATTTTGTAATAATGGCATTCATTTTCTAATGAGTTATAAGGTGGAAAAAGTATGTCCATAAACGCACCAGCTTTATTAAAAGTTTTGATTTCATGTAAATTGAATAATGTTGGAACAAGTAAAATACAATTGTTTTCTGTAGTTAATCTTTGAGTTGAATTGATTTGGCAAAAGATGTCTGAGTTTGCATTTTTTGGCTCTAATGTCAAACTAGTAAGAAAAATTTCCCCATATATGACCTTCAAAAATCCATGCATACCTGGGTGATCATGCAGCGGCAAATATGAGTTGTCATGCAATGAGAATATATTTACAATTATATTTTTATCTTCAAAAATTTCTATATATCTAACTGGAGATGGGTAACCTGCTATAAATTAAAAAAATTGATATATTAAAAAGTCGTAAATAAAGATACAATAAAGTTAATACATGATTTTGAATGGAATGGAATAAAATTTAAATCCTTGGATGATAGATTATCAATTAAAGATTTAAGCTCTGATAAATCATTTTGACAAATATGTAGATCTTTAACATCATATGAATTTTTCACAAATGGGCAAATATTATTATGAGTTGATGCTTTTTGTCGACCAAGATTTACAATACGATTAATATATGATGTTTTTTGAACTGGCTTGTTAATTCTATGAAAAAATCGTTGTTTAAGAGAGAACATATGGCCGCGTATAAAGACACATTAGCATTTTTTGATAATAGGCCACGATAAAACAACCAATTTTTTTATTGCCAAATTATGAAAATGAATGACGTTAGAAAGAAAATTTATATATTTTATAAACCTTAATGAATTATATTAATATTAGTTTTATTGTATATCTTTAAGTTTAAAAACAGTGAGTTGTCAAAATTAAATAGTTTGTAAAATTTATTCCTTTAGACAGCACATAGGATTTTCAAATTACGCAGTTTTTTAAGAAAAAACAAAAACTCACTTTGCACATGGCCATACGTATTTAGCAGGGATGGGCAAGTAATGATTACTTGTAATTAAATTACAATTACTAATTACTCTCATAGTAATTAGTAATCAATTACATTTTTTATAAAGTAATTGTAATGGTAATTAATTACATTTTTTAGTAAAGTAGTTGTAATGATAATGATTACTTTTTCAAAGTAATCATTAATACAGGTTTAAAAATTTACCTAAATCAAAATTAACAAATGATCTCTACGATGAGGCAGAATTAGAGGTTCTAAAATATTTAAATGATAATAGTGAAAAGCTACCAATGTTAGAAAATTACCCAACAATTAAAAAGATTTTTTTTAAGTATAACACGATATTAGGCTCATCAGCCTCAGTCGAAAGATTATTCAGTCTTGTCACTTTATTAAATAGATTTAATAGAAAATTGTCCAATGAGTTGTTTGAGAAATTAATTGTTTAAGTAAATATAAATACGAAACCGGCTATAAGGATTTAGTAACTAATCAAACTCTCAAATATATTTTTAATTATATAATTTAGCATTTATATCCAAAATAAATGAATCTTTTTACATATTGTCTATATAATAAGTGTTTTTATTTTTGTGTATTATTATTTTCGTGTTTTCTAATTTTATATATAAAAATTTTTGAAAAAGTAATTGTAATTGTACTTGTAATTAGTAATTAATTACTTGAAAATTTATGTAATTGTAATTGATTGTAATTAAGTACTTTTTTAAAAACAGTAATGGTAATTAGTAATTAATTACATTTTTTTCTAAAGTAGTTGTAATGATAATGATTACTTTTAAAAATTAATTGTGCCCATCCCTGGTATTTAGCCTATAATTGATTAATTTAAAATATAAAAATTTTATTTTTTGTTAATTTGTTTTGTATTTTGTTAAATAAACCAAAATTGTAAACAAAAAATAAAAATTGCATTTATATTTTAATTGAAAAAAACGTAATTCTATAAACTTTAACTGGAACATATTTTGAACTTTAATACATCCTGAGATATACGCTCATCCGTCATTACTTCATATAACTTACAACTATCCAATACTACCCAATCGAGGGGTTATTTTAATATTTTCATGTTTAACAGCGCCTAGTTAAAACAAAAGTTCGTATATTACTCACTTTGCACGTGCCCTAATTACTTATTCTCATTTTTTGATAGTTAAAATTTATAAAAATTACTAGAATATGTGACCCGGCTTCGCCCGGGATATCCCTTTATTAATAAAATTTTTTTATCTATTTTTGACAAAGTGGAACAAACATAATTGCAAATTAGTTAATTTAATGAGATAAGAAAGATGAGATACATAAAATTATAGCAAGCAATTTAAGAATACAGTTGAAAAATAATTTGTCAAAGGAAAAAAATGTTATTATTTGGGTATAAATATCAAAAATATTTTTATAGGATTATATCTAATATTCAAAATTTTAAATAAAATATCTTGAAAACACTCCTGTTTTAATCTTTTTTTAAATTTCTAGTTATATCTTAAAATGAAAATCATACCTATTATGCAGTAAATGGGCCAAATTTACAATAAAAAGTTTATACTAAAAAACATCAATATCAAACTGAAAAAAATTCTATGAATAATTAAATATAATTTTATTAATTTATTATATAAAAAGGATAAGGTGTAAAATTTTAGTTATTTCCAGTACTTTTGCTTTAATGAAGATGAAAGATGGAAATAAAAATTACAATAATTTATATTTTCTGACAAAAAGTTAAATATACAATAATTTTAAGTGTTATTTATAATGTTTATCACAAATTATTTGCTATATAGCATCAAAAATATTTAATCAAAAAAAACTAAATGCAGACTTTAAATTTAAGATTAACTACTTTATAAAAATACAAAGGTAAGAATGTTGGCCAAACTTTGGTGACAATGATTTTGATATTTCATTCTAAAAAAATAATAGATATGAATTGGTCATTTCTGGACTTTCAAACGTTAATATCCTAAAAACTATAAGCGAGCGACAACAGGACAATATTGACCTAGAAAAATTTTTTTTAACGACTTTGGTCTGGGGTCGTTGTATTAGGAATTAGCCTATAATTGAAAATTGGTTGTGTCTATCTAACATACTAAATTTAGAAATCATATGGTATTTAAAATTGTCTATCACATACTAAATTTAGAAATTATATGGTATTTGAAATTAAAAATATAAAATATTAAAATATAAAACTATAATTAATATAAAAGATAATATTGATAAACATGTTAAATAAAAAGAATATTTATTACCGTTAATTATATTTCTTGGCTATTATAGTGAAATTTCTTATAATGTACGTTTTATGTACCTTTCGGTACCTGATGCATAACTCGGCTCCTATATACTCTAAGAGGCTGAAATTTGCATCGAATTTCAAGTAAACATTCTTAAATAAGCTATTAAAATTTGAAAGTATTTTATAGTCAAAATTTTGAAATAATAGAACTCGAGTAAAAAAACCAATTTTTAAAAAGTTTTAAAATATCGTATATTAATAATGAAAGTAGCTAGAGGTCTGAAATTTTTCACGTGCATTAATAGGATAATACTTCATATGGAGTAAAAATTTCAAAAATATTTTTTAATTATTTTGGGCGTAAAACGTTTTTTTCGTTTTAATTAAGAAATATGCACACCTCGTAGATAAAAACAAAAAATTTGCCATCCCAGACACCTTTTAAACAAACGATTTTTTTTTCGTCGATTTTGAACGGTAATCACTAATACTCGGAAATTTCATTTCTAATAATTTAGAAAACGGAAGTAGCTAGAGGTCTGAAATTTTTCATGTGCATTGATAGGGATATACTTGATATAGAGTGAAAATTTCAAAAATATTTTCCAATTATTTTGGTCGTAAAACGGTTTTTTTTTATTTTAATAAAAAAATATGCACACCTCGTGGATAAAAACTAAAAATTGGCAATCTCAGATACATTTTACACAAACGATTTTTTTTCGTCGATTTGGAACGGTAATCACCAAAACTCGGGATTTTCATTTCTAATAATATAGATGACGGAAGTAGCTAGAGGTCTGAAATTTTTCACGTGCATTAATAGGGATATACTTAATATAGAGTAAAAATTTCAAAAATATTTTCCAATTATTTTGGTCGTAAAACGTTTTTTTCGTTTTAATAAAAAAATATGCACACCTCGTGTATAAAATCAAAAAATTTGCCATCTCAGACACCTTTTACACAAACGATTTTTTTTTCGCGGATTTTGAACGGTAAACAAAAAACCTCGAAAATTTCATTTTTAATAATATAGATTATATAAAAAGGATAATGTGTAAAATTTTAGTTATTTCCAGTATTTTTGCTTTAACGAAGATGAAAGATGGAAATAAAAATTACAATAATTTATATTTTCTGACAAAAAGTTAAATATACAATAATTTTAAGTGCTATTTATAATGTTTATCACAATTTATTTGATATATAGCAACAAAAATATTTAATCAAAAAAAACTAAATGCAGAGATAGCTTTAAATTTAAGATTAACTACTTTATAAAAATACAAAGGTAAGAATGTACCTGGCCAGACTTTGGTGACAATGATTTTAATATTTCATTCTAAAAAAATAATAGATATGAATTGGTCATTTCTGGACTTTCAAACGTTAATATCCTAAAAACTATAAGCGAGCGACAATTTTTAATAGAAAATTCGGGATTTTCAAGGCAATATTGACCTAGAAAAATTTTTTTTACGACTTTGGTTTGGGGTCGTTGTATTAGGAATAAGCCTATAATTTAAAATTGGTTGTGTCTATCTAACATACGAAATTTAGAAATCATATGGTATTTGAAATTAAAAATATAAAATATTAAAATATAAAACTATAATTAATATAAAAGATAATATTGATAAACATGTTAAATAAAAAGAATATTTATTACCGTTAATTATATTTCTTGGCTATTATAGTGAAATTTCTTATAATGTACGTTTTATGTACCTTTCGGTACCTGATACATAACTCGGCTCCTATATACTCTAAGAGTCTGAAATTTGCATCGAATTTCAAGTAAACATTCTTAAATAAGCTATTAAAATTTGAAAGTATTTTATAGTCAAAATTTTGAAATAATAGAACTCGAGTAAAAAAACCAATTTTTAAAAAGTTTTAAAATATCGTATATTAATAATGAAAGTAGCTAGAGGTCTGAAATTTTTCACGTGCATTAATAGGATAATACTTAATATGGAGTAAAAATTTCAAAAATATTTTTTAATTATTTTGGGCGTAAAACGTTTTTTTCGTTTTAATTAAGAAATATGCACACCTCGTAGATAAAAACAAAAAATTTGCCATCCCAGACACCTTTTAAACAAACGATTTTTTTTCGTCGATTTTGAACGGTAATCACTAATACTCGAAAATTTCATTTCTAATAATTTAGATAACGGAAGTAGCTAGAGGTCTGAAATTTTTCACGTGCATTAATAGGGATGTACTTAATATAGAGTAAAAATTTCAAAAATATTTTCCAATTATTTTGGTCGTAAAACGTTTTTTTTCGTTTTACTAAAAGAATATGCACACCTCGTGGATAAAAACAAAAAATTTGCCATCTCAGACACCTTTAACACAAACGATTTTTTTTTCGTGGATTTTGAACGGTAAACAAAAAACCTCAAAAATTTCATTTTTAATATTATAGATTAAAATTAATATTATCCACAGACTCTATAGCTGGCTAACAAAGTTTAATTTAGTTAACGGAATTCATCCCTTAGATATAGGTCTGGTCTCTTAAGTTAGCTCTTAAGTCTCAACATTTGACAAGTTGTGTAATTTACATATAATTAAATGCAAATTATAATTATTGGGATTAAATTACACTCATTAATCACTTTAGCAGATTTATTCATGTAGAACAACATATTGAATAAATAGTGTGCTTAAAAACTTTTTTGTGAAAATAAATGTAAGATTATCCTCATTTATTAAACTCTTGTTCAATTAAGTTATGCATTATTTAATCTGACATTTTTAAAGGCACAGGGTTTAATCTCTATGGACTTGTTTGTGTATAACAAAAGGTATAATAGGATATTTAAGAAGAGCCTATATTAAATGTTAAAACACAGATATCACAAAAACTAATTTTTTTACCCTTAGTTAAATGCTATAAACCTAATTATAGATTTTAATTAGTAAAAGGTTTCATGTTCAAATTTTTGGCCCTAGTTTTAGTCCCATCATTCAAAGGGCAGGTCTATTCGGTGTACAATGAACTCGTGTAAAAGACACGAGTTCATTTTACACCGAATAGCGCTTTGCAACATATTTATTATATTAAAATGATGGTTTTCTTATGTAAAATTTTATGAGGATTCCAAATATGTTATTCAATTTTGTCTAACTCTTTTA
This sequence comes from Acutogordius australiensis, assembly GCA_030555515.1. Lineage (NCBI taxonomy): Eukaryota > Metazoa > Nematomorpha > Gordioida > Gordea > Gordiidae > Acutogordius > Acutogordius australiensis. Next base: position 29,082,351 of record CM060242.1, read on the forward strand.
GTTTTCAAATAAATGCAATTTTAAAATTTAAATAACTATATAAATTAGCATATATGAATTCATACAAATTTATTAATTATAATTGACCAATCTAGCATTATACAACAAATTTAATTATTTCATTCGCGAAATTACATTCTATCTTATAATTTCTGTTAAAATATAGATAAATAAAGCCCAAATGTTAGTTCGGAATGTTATTATAAATATGAATTGTGAGTCTAAAATTTATAACTCGTATTGCCGAGTGGCTAGAGTTCGTCTCTCCAGTCCAATCGTGCCCCGGTTCTACTCCCGAGGATACACTTTTTTAATTTTTTTTTAATATACCCAAAATAAATTGTAAATATGATGAAAAGGAATATGTTTTAAACTTTAAGGGCAGAAATCCCTTTTTTAAGAAACAACTATTTTATATGTAAGAATTTATAATCATCGCAGTTGGAGTAGGATCTTTATTTTTAAAGTTAATTAAAAAAATTTAAGTGAATGAAACAATTTATAATAACACATTAATTATTCAAAAAAAAAGGAGTATTATTATTTGAGAAATATGTGGGTCACCTTATAAAAATTAAAAGAAGAAGCTCTTAATCTACCAGTGAACATATTTACAAAGTTTCCTAAAAAAGGTATCTTTATAAATAAAAAGTTATTGACTAAAAAATAAGGTTTAAAAAAATTATAATATTATATCATCTTAGTTACCTAAAATAACATAAAAACACTCCAGGAACTACTAAATATTTTTAACCTAAGTCAGGTAACATTTGGGTATATTAAAAAAATATTTAAAAAAGTGTACAGGGAGTAGAACTGGGGCACGAATAGGCTGGGGATAGACTAACTCTAGCCACTTGGCAACATGAGTTATAAATTAAGACTCACAATTCATCTATTTGTAATAACAATCCGAACTAACATTTGGGCTTTATTTATCTATATTTTAACAGAAATTATAAGATAGAGAATGTAATTTTGCGAATGAGATAATTAAATTTGTTGTATAATGTTAGATTGGTCGATTATACTTGATAAATTTGTTAGAATTCATTATTTAAATTTTGAAATCGCATTTATTTAAAAACTAAAAGAGTTAGACAAAATTGAATAACATATTTGGAATCCTCATAAAATTTTACATAAGAAAACCATCATTTAAATATGATAAATATGTTGCAAAGCGTTTTTACTATTCCTTTTACACGAGTTCATTTTACACCAAATAGACCTGCCGTCATTCAAATTAAGATAAATAATTAATTTAACATAGTTCCTGAATTTGTGAACTGGTAACTATAAGGAATAGTTTATGCAATATTGACATTTAGATTAAATATTTACATATTTTTTAACTGTTTCATTTTGAAATAGCACTTTAGTGTATTAAGCATAAAATGGCTTATATAAATTTTTAATGTTTTTATAGAAAAAATCAATAAAGGCTTATTTTTACAAACTAAAAAAATATTTCACATAGCCTTTCCATTTGACAATTTAAAAGGAATTTAAAGGTTGATTGACAATTTATATTAAGCCTCTTGCCAAAATATTTGTACATATTTATTAGAGAAATAACTATCACATTTAATATTAAATATATGAGCTAATAACTTGTGTTAATTGCTCTAAAGATTCATCTAGCATTAAACAAACACCTAAATTGAAAAAAAAATAAAATTACCTTGATTTTTGGAATAATTAATGATAGTAATAATAAATTTGTGCTTATCTACATGATATAACTATAAAATGAAATAAAATGAATTTTACTTGAAAATTATCATAAACAACATTAATCTTATTAATATCACCCATAACAATCTTGTTGATTTGCTGCTTCACCATGCTAAAAATGTTGAGAAAATCTGTAGTAAGAATTGCCTCAGATAATTCATTAAATGCTAAGGTTAAAAAATATGACGGTTTTTAAGATCACATATTTTCATGTTTATTAAAAAAATAATTATATGTATGCTGATCTAAACGAGGCATTGAATCAGAGTAATGAAAGAATTTAAACCTTTAGCTATTACAACACCATCTTTCTCATGCAAAACAATTGCCAAAATACCATATCTGTAAATTAAAAATATCACTAACATTACTTCGCTATAAATCCTTGAAGTATATCTTCAAATTCAACCTAATATTTATTTAAAAAAGATTCTACCATTTACAACATTCATTCAAGTTCGTCCAGATGTAAAAATTTCGGTTTGCAGTGTAAAGCCATGCGTTGTTCTAACATAGTAAGTTTATTTACCTATAATGTTCAAACTTTCTTGCAATTTAAATGATTTTTAATAGCTAACAATTTTCTTACGTGGATATTGCACTCAACATGTCAGGTCTTTACTAGATTTGCATAGAATCCGTAATATTGGCATCTCAGCACACATTGACTCAGGCAAAACAACCCTGACAGAAAGGATATTATATTATACCGGTCGCATAGCTCAAATGCATGAAGTATCAAATTAGGCAGCTTTTTAATTTATTAACAACTTCTATATTTAAGAACATTTTTTATTGAGTTATTTTTAATATTATGTTAAATGGTTATTTAGCTATAAATATTATTGGAGTATTTTAAATTAATAATTAATTTTATATTAGATTTAGTAAAAAATATTGATGAGGTTAGTTTTTTTTGTTTATCTTGTAATAAGTTGAATGTTGATATTTACAGGTGAAAGGGAAAGATTTAATTGGAGCTAAAATGGATTCTATGGAGTTAGAAAGGCAGCGTGGTATAACTATAAAATCTGCAGCTACTTATGTTAATTGGGATGATCATTTTATCAATATCATTGATACACCAGGTTACCTATTTTTTAATTTTTTTGATACAATAGAAAATGTATTATGGCTTTATACATTTTTTATTTTTGTATACACTAATCTTTTTCATCAGGAAAAAAATGGCCCAGTGTTGGCACAACCAAAATTTGGAATAAATATTAACTTATTTGGGCCAAATTGGATTTGACCTTAAATTATTTTTTTCTAAACTGTGTTATAATTAAAATTACATGTTAATCATTTATGCTAAGCTTTCTCTTTCACACCAATTATTGTTTTTATATAACATCAAATTTTATTTTTAACATGCATTTATGTTTTTTTTTAAATAGGGCTATAAATAATAGGAAAAAAATTATCTCAAAATGTGCAGTAAGATGATATGCAATACAATTACATTTTAAAGATTGAGAAATTTAAAGTACATTTAAAAAAAACATTGCAACTATGTAATGGTTATTAAATTGTCTTTAGGGCACGTGCAAAGTGAGTATTTATTTTTGTGAAATTTTTAAAATTTTGGAAAATTTTATTTTGTAATAAAACGCAAATTTTTATAAAGTTGCCAAATTTGGTATATGTACATAAAATGTTTTTTCTAAAATATAATATTTTCAAAAAATTTTTGAAAAAAATAAAACTTTTAAAATTATCAGAATATTTAAAATTTTACGAAAATAAAAACTCACTTTGCACGTGCCCTTAAGAAAAATTTTTTTTGAAATTATTAAAAAATCCAGGCCTGACTTGAAAAGTTGCCAACAATTCATTTGTTATGTTCTGAGCATTTAAATTATACACATAAAAATTTTAAAATTTTATTAAGGTTAATTATTATAATTAATTGGGAGAGTTAACTATGATGCCAATTTCATAATATAATTATAGAAACCAATCAAGGTTTTTGCACCCTGAAATCAAAATAAATGGCTTAAAATCACGTTTTAGTGTATTATCCATTTTATTATAAAGAATTGTTTAAAGTATTTTATATGTTTCAATTAAAAATTTATAATGTTATCCATTAATGGCAGAAAAGCTATTTTTGTATTATAAGTAAAAAGTTTATTAAACCTTGAATGTGCCTCCAGTATACCATGCAGTCACTGAAAATATTATGATTAGAAAGTGATTTAGATGAGATTAACATATATATATAAAGTTTACCCAATATTAAAACATTGTATTTGTTGAGAAATCAATTTTACCATGTTTTTTAAATACGGTTTAAGATATTCTGTCCTCGCAAAATCAGCCACAGCTAGACTGCAAGCTAAATATGTTTGAAGAGAAGGAGGCGAGAAAATTTTGATAGCATAAGTTTTTTGAATGATTTTTATAAAATAAAGACTGTGGTAATCGATATTTAAATATAACTAAATTTTCCTCTTTATAACTTGTTTAGAAACAAGTTGTACAATTTTCCTCTTTTTTGCGTTATGTAAAATATACCTAAAATTTTGATTATGGAAACCTGCGAATAAAACCAATAGATACTAAAACAAATAAATATGTGTAAGGAAGCGCCTTTAATTGGAATTTTATTTTATAAAAATATCGGACTTATTTAATTTTGAATTAGGAGGACTCTGACGGACACAAAAAATTTTTTTTGGATTGGATCGGACCAAATTAGAGAGTAGTCGAATCGGAGCTAGAAATTCTCGTCCGTATTTTATGGGCATTATTAAGTATACAAGAAGTGTTTTTTATTCATTATTAAAATTAAATTGTTATTTCTCTGTACGCCTAAAATACTTATTTTCTGCAATTTTAGCAGGAAAGAAATTTTTTAAGAAGTTGTATAACAAAAATTTAATATTATTTTATTATATTTACTCTGAAAAATTTTAGGCCATGTTGATTTCACCATTGAGGTGGAAAGGGCATTGCGTGTTTTAGATTCTGCTATTCTTGTTCTTTGTGCCGTAGGTGGAGTCCAGTGCCAAACTCACACTGTTGTTAGACAAATGAACAGGTTTTTATCCTTATCTTCATTATTTTATGTTTAAATCAGTGTTTTTTTTTTAATAAATATTATTTGACATTCAATATTTTTTGAATTTTTGTTATATCAAAATGTATATTTTATTATTTTGATTATTTCATAAGCAATTTTTAGCGTTATTTTGAATAAATTTTCTGCAGTATTAATAACCACTTAATTTGCCTAAAATGTCTACAAAAAATAAACATAAATTATTTTTTTATGATAAATATATTTTAGGCAAAAAATATTTGTTTAAAAAAAGGCCCTTATGCCTTTTGCGATTTTAACCTGTGATTTTATCAAATATTTTTTATAAATGTTTATTAGAATTAAATTGAATAATAGATTGTTGAATTTTATAGTGGGATAATTTTATTTTTCCCTCTGGGGGGCCCCCCGGATTTTTTGGAAAAAGGGGTGGAAAGGGTTGGAATATTTTTTTTAAAAAAAAATTTTTAAATAAAAAGGAAAAAAAAAAAAAACACCTCTTTAAAAATAAAAAAAAATGTAAGCACATATAATGTAAATTAAATTACACAGTTATTTAATAATATCTTTTTTTAATTTTTTTCTGAAATAAATATTATTTAAATTTATTTTTAAAAAAATCTTTATTTTATAAAATGCCTTAATTAAAAAATTTTGTTATGTTATTTTTGTATTTTTGAAAATTTAAAAATAATTAATGCCTAATGATGCTGATTGTAGAAATCAAATTTGGTACCCCAAGGCGGGCCGGGCCAGGCTCTTTTTTTCTATTTCATTATTTTCTCCTTCCCCATTCCGGTGTTTTGACATGCCCTATTGGCATACGGTGATTAGTAAGGGACTCTCTAAGTTTTCTTATAATCAACTGGTAATGAATATCCACTAGTAAGTGTTTTATCATGAAGGTAATATAAATGTCCAGAGGAAGCATAAATACAACGAATTAAAACTTGACGAAAGCTATAGAAGCTCGCAAGTTGCAGATGTGTAAGTTTTAAAAACCAATGGCATTTAACTTTACATTAACTCCGAAACATAATTATCAAACAACAATTCCAGAGTAAACTATGTTCCCTACTTAGCTAATGATAGGCAAAACGGCATGGCCTCAGCCCCACATCCAAGAGTTTTTTCGAAAATTGTCACAAAGGCATTTTCAAATGGCCCGAATGGGGTTACCTTACACCCGTAGACATAAACCATTTTACCGTCATGATAAAACACTTACTAGTGGATGTTCGTTACCAGTTGATTATAAGAAAACTTGGGATGCCGCTCTTACTAATCACCGTAGTTGGCAATAGGGCAAATTGAAACTTCAGAATGGGGAAGGAGTCCATAAATTCCGGAGTTTTTTTAGAATTTTCTAGTTAATACATGTAATTTTTACATAATTAGCTGCTCTTTCATTTATTTACAACTTTCAATAAACAAAATGAGGTTCTACAAAATACAAATTCCAATATTTCCAATAAGCTAATATTAACTAGCGAATTCCATAGAAATAAAACTCTGAAACTTCGGAGTTTTTGGACTTCTTCCCAATCCCCTGAGTTTTGACATGCCCTAGTTGTTAACTCTTGATAGGCCATACTTCTAGACCTACCGCTCCTCCAAATCTAAAAGTTTGTCGCGCCCTTTAAAGGGCTATCACTTTGCGCCTGTGGCAGCATACCCTAATATATAAGCAGTATTAACAAACGACGGAAAAAGAACAATTTCCTCCGTCTCTAGAGCAACGCAAAATCAATAAAATTTCCTGTTCATACCTAGTTTGATCGTTAGGTTAAAGGGCCACCGGTCGACTATAAGGTGCTAGGTGGTCGAGTGAGCTTTTTGAACGCTGTATATAAATTTGAAGTTGACGGTTATTAAAAAAAATTAAATCATTTTTTGCACATTTTGCTGCATACTCATAAGTAAGTTATAAAGAAAAATTTAATTTCACAAATCGCATTCAATAAACCCTGAATGGAAGAGAATAGGACATTTTTAATATTTTTAAAGTTCTTAACGTTGTGTTTATGGGGGTTTACATTACAATATTAGATTTTACTCTGTTTTTTTTCATTAGATACAAAATACCTTATATCGCCTTTGTTAATAAACTCGATCGCTCAGGTGCAGACCCTTACGCTGTGTTAGATCAAATGAAGTTTTAATTTTTGTTTTGCCATTATTATTTTTGATTTTTTTTTTATAATCTCACTGAAGTTACGCAACCTGCTTCATGAATGATGTAAGTATGTACTTTTACCAACTTGTGAATAGTAGTATTGTTTTTCTTTTTTTCCACCTTCCATATTCAAATTATACTTTATGACGAGTTAAAACCGCTAAATTATTTTACCTGTAAATTTGTAACTTTAGATCCAAAATTGAAGAAAACACGGCATTTTTACAATTACCGATTGATTATGGTGACGATAAGGTTAAAGGAATTATTGATTTGGTCGAAATGCAAGCGATCTATTTTAAAGGTCTCAACGGAACCGAGGTAATTAAAACAAAAGAGATTCCTTCGCATATGACAGCATCGACTGAAAAATATAGGTAAAGTGCTTCAAATGGATTTTGTGGTATTTCAAATACCGCATAAATTTTCACAATTTAATAATATATCTACGTTTAAAAAATTACAAATGTCAAATTGTGTATTTTTTTGAAATTATTTTTCTTAATTTTTAAGATTAAAACTTTATTCTATGATCCAAACTGATCATTGTGAGTCATATCATATTTAAGTTGTCAAACGCATGAAATAAATTTTTTATTCAATCGTTTTAAATCTTATATATTATTTGTACTTTCTATTTCTCAACTTACTTTTTATACACCTTTTTTTTCCTTATGTTACACATTCATTCATTACCAGGAAAATGCTAATTGAAACGTTGGGTAACGTGGATGACGAGATCGCGACTTATTATCTTTCCGAAAAATTACCCCCGGTAGATATTTTGCACAAAGCAATTCGTCGGGCCGTCATAAGTCGTCGGTTTGTTCCAATGACCGTTGGCACGGCCCTTAAAAATACAGGTGTTCAAACACTTTTGGATTGTGTCACGCGTTACCTGCCTAATCCATCTGAAATCACCAATTTTGCACTCGATAATTCAAAGTGCTACATTTCTATACTTATTATATTATGCGAAAAAAAAAACAAAATTCATTGAGGTTACATATAAATAAGGGGATTTGTATTTACCAATTTCTTTACTTTTTATTTAAAATTGAACTTATTACGCAAACTTAAGAGGAAATGAATGTTTATATTACGGGATATTTGACTGGAAGTAATTTTTTACTTTGAAATATCTGCGGATTGCGAAGTTGATAGTAACAAAGGATTAATAATGTTTTTTAATTTCCTAAAAGCCTTAGTTTATACATCATTTATACCAAAATTAGAAAACCTCCCGAAAAAGTGATTCTCAATCCAAATCGCGATCGTTCCCTGCCCCTTGTTGCTCTCGCCTTTAAACTTGAAGTTTATAATGTTTTTTTAATTAGTACATTCGCATTACACAGGTCAACAAATCTTAATGGCACAACCGTGAATTTTATGAAAACATAAAAGAATTTATCCCCATGATGGTTATATATATATTTCGTCTTTCTTAGTTTCTTCCGGCCTTGGCTCCTTACATCAGTCCAAATCGAAAAAGTGGCCTTTTTTAACCAAATTGACAGATCGAGCCCTAAAAAGAAAAAATTTAAGAATCTTTTTTTTATATTAAAATCCCTTGTAACTTATATTTATCATATCAAAAAATGAGAAATAATATTTTTTAGTATATAAAGCTCTTACATCAGCATTTAGACAATACCAGTGCTGGGAAAACAATGAGCCAAACTTTGGCTCATTTTTTCCCCCAAAACTTAAAGAAAGAAAGGGAGCTATAGGCCAAAATAAGAATTGAAAAGCTCTCACTAAAAGGGGCAAAAAAAACCCAATAAATGGCTCTTTAAAAGCGCCCCATAAATCCCATTGTTTGTTTTTTTTATGATAATTTCAAAAAATTTTGATTTTTTCTTCATAATAATGGTGGGTAGGTCATTTTTTCTTAAAGCTCCTAGGAGTTTTTAATGAAAAAAAGGAGCTTTTTTTAAATATGCCCCTTTTCCTTAAGCAAGAAAAGGGGCTTTTCTATTGCCATACCCACGAGTTTGTGGGCATTTGTGAAAAAAAAACTCAGAAACTTGTTAAAAAGAAGCTCATTTATTTTTTTTCCCCAGCCCTGGATAATACAAAATATTTCGCGTCCAAACTTAAATACGACACGATATATTATCGGTTTTTAATAAAGGAATAAGAGTTTTATATTAAGTTTGAACTTAACAGTTAAGTTGTCGTAAATATGCATTCAATTTGTTTTGTTTTTGAATCTTTTTTGTTTTTTTTTGGCATTTTTTGTTAAATTTTCGATATTTATAGCTGACTAACTAAGTTTGATTAGAAAAAACGGTAGGATTTGAAAAAACGGTAGGATTTGAAAATCCTTAAGATGGCAAGTTTGATCTCGGTAGTTAGCTCATAACTCTCAAAAATTTGTTGACCTGTGTTATACAGGTATTAATTATAAAAGTTTCCGACTTTTAGTATAACTACCGGCCTAGCTTTGTAAATTTGGAGAGGTTGAATAAAATACAAATAGTTATTTTCTATAAATTTTAATTTTTTGATAAATCAAGCTCTGTACTTGGGTTATACATAATATATTGCGCTAAACAACTTTTTAATCGATAAAAAGTCAATATTATTTTACCTAAAAGGAAAAGTTTTCGCTATGTTATTTATATTTCTTTTTAATACTGTGTTCATTGTTGTTATTCGCAAATTAAAAAAGATATTAAGATTTGGGAAAATATTAGTCTTTTGATAAAAAAAATAGAAAATTTATATTAAAGTTTGATATTTCGATAATTGTTTAGCTTCTTAATTTCAGGAGAAAAAAAAATTCCAATATTACACCATTTTGGCTTTCCTTTATATCCTATTCTTTGTTTTTTTTACCACGGCACTTATAATATTTATAATTGCTTATATTTGTTGTTCATAGGTAAGTAAACACGGTAACTTAACATATCTCCGGACTTACCAGGGCTTTTTAAGCCGTGGTGATTCACTTCTCAATACTCGGACGGGCAAAAAATTAAAGCTCAATCGCATTATCAAGATGCATAGTGACGAAATGGAGGAACTCGGTATCTTTTTATTATAAATATGATTTCTTTATTTAATCGGTTTTTGACTATTCTTAATAGCTATATTATTAGGTTGCCTATCAAATAGTTATAAAAAAGCCTTTTTTTCGAATTCTTTTTTGTTATTTGCCCTAATTACACAGGTACAAATTTTTGTGAGATATGAGCTAACTTAAGAGACCACACCTGCCATTTCAGGGATTTTCAAATCCGTTTGCCGTTTTTTCTAATCAAACTTTGGAAGCCAGCTATTGAAATTGAAAATTTGGAAAAAATGTTAAAAAAAACTAAAAAGAATCGAAAACAAAAAATATTGGAAAAAATTGCTTTATATTTAAAATAGCTAAACTGATGAATTCGAACTTTAAATATTATTTTAAATAAAAACAGATGATATAACGTGTCCTATTTAGGTTGTGATGCCAATGTATAACCTACATGTTTATGTAAGGGCCTGATATACTTAATATTTTATTTCTTATTGTTCAAAGATAAAAGCTAAGTGATTTTAATAATGAATAAATTTTTGTTTATTTTTTTGGGGGGTATTTTCAATGTCGCAAAAACTGTCAATGTAGTCAAATTTGGCCATTTTTTTATACCAAAAATAAGCGAAGGCGAAAGAACTTTTGGAAAACGCAAATATATATGAGATAAGACCATTATGGGGTCATTTCATTTTAGTGTCATAATTTTCTTTTTTTCACACATTAAATTACGACCTGTGTCAAACATTACTTAAATATATATATTCGTTATTTTTTTTATTTATTAACACCTTATCTTGAATTTTATTGTAACAGGTTTAGTAGAACCTGGCGATATATGCGCCATTTTCGGAGGAAGCAAAGACACCGGGTCGGCTTTTCAAACAGGTGATACGTTTGTCACTGCCGGCCAGGGAATAGACATGTACAGCATGGAGAGTATGTATGTCCCCGAACCCGTTGTTAGTATGTCAATTAAACCTACCGAAAGTATAAACAATTTTATTTATATATTTATAACTTTTTATAGCCTTGACTCTATTTGTTTAATTTCCAAATAGTGGAAAATTTTTATATAGTTGCTCCGACTAACCTGACGTTTTTAGATGTAAAATTCAACTTGCTCTTTCCATTTACATGTATAATAAATAAAGAATATTGTCTGTTTTGCATTGTTTTTAGATTAAATTTTATCAAAATATATATATAAAGCTTCAAAACATGATATGGATAGCAATAAAAAACTTGAAGCTTTTGGCAAAGCCATTACCCGGTTTGCGAAAGAAGACCCAACATTTAAAATTGTTTACGATGAAGAAAATCAAGAAACACTCGCCCAGGGTATGGGCGAATTACATCTCGAAATATATAAACAAGTTTTAACCCTTAGATAATACGTAAAAAGTTGACAAATTTAACGGTTAAAATAATGGTTTAAGATTCGTTGTTTTTTGAACCTTACAAAAGTCAACAAATTTCAAACAATGTTCATAGAGGTATATACATGATCCTAGCTCTTTTTTTGGTTTTTTAATTCTGGCCTATAGGATCGATGACAATTAAAAATGGCAAAATTAGGTATAATTGACTGTTTGGACCTCGAAAATCCCTAAGGAGAAAAAATTAAAAAAATTTTTTTTTAAATGAGCTGTAACTTCTTATCTTAGATAATGAGAAATAAAGCTAATTGTATCAAACTCTTACATTAACATTCAGATCATATAGATGTTTTTTCATCCTAACCCGGTGTGATCTAAGAATATTATTTTATTTATATTTATATCGCAGTTCAGTTTTTTATATATAATTATTAATTTTTCTTTCACTATTTTTGTTACATCTTTTTTGTTTTTTTTTAAATCTCCAAATTGAATTTTTAAAAACACATCTTTTGCCATCTTATAAGATTAAAGCGAAAAAGAAAAATGCAGTATTTTCAATAACCTGTCTACAAAATACCATGCTCAAATAAGCTTAAATAATAACATACAAGCCCTGATTATCACTTTTCCGTTTTAGCTAGACAAATTTGTATACATGTAAGAAAATTAGGCTGAAAAAAATGTAAAAAGTGCCACTTGCGAACTTAAAAAGTTATAAAAAACATTACAATATGTTAATTTAAACTTGAACAATTAAACCGGTTTTATATCTCTGTTTAGAAGAAAAATAATATCGGACGACTTTTATTAATAAAGGTTAACAATAAAAAAATATTTTTTTTAGATGCAAAATATATTTCACTCTAATTCCAATTTTTTTATAAGCCTAAGCGTGAGCAACATAAATGTATGTAGCCTTATAAATCCTCATTAAAAGTAAATTAAAATTAAATATAGTATTTTTTGAAAACGAGCACAGACGAACAATGGTACAATCTTGTGTGAAAAATTAATACAAGTAGTGACATGTCTGGCGTAAATTTTAATAATTTCTTCAAATTTAAAACTTTAAAGTATTATATTAAAGATGTCAAAATGTTGTTTCTTTTGAAAATTTAAAATAAATAATTTATTGGTGAGTTTTTAAGTTTTTGAGTTTGTACGTCACTTTTGGCATTCCTATAATATATTGCTTTGGTTAAGTGGATTTATATCAATATGAAATTAAATTATAAAAATAGTTTTAACATTAAGCCCCTTTATAATCCTTATCTATTTATTTAGCGCATGGAGCGGGAATATGGCGTTAAATGCATTATGGGGGCGCCAAAGGTTGCCTTTAGAGAAACATTAGCCGAACCGTGCGAGTAATTATTTGATTTATAAAGCGGATTGGAAAATAAAATTGTAAATAAAACCTTTAAATTTAAAGATTTTATTAAATGGGAAGATAACCATATATGTACAGTTTTATAAAGTTTTGCAAAAATACATTAATTTGATTAAATATGTTGGGATAAAAAAATGACTTTTTTATTTTTCTAATATATAGATTCGATTATTTACATAAAAAACAACACGGTGGATCTGGGCAATATGGTCGAGTCATTGGAAAATTAGAAGTTTATATATTTAAGTTGCCTTGGATTCGTTTAAATTATTTATGATTATAAGGTTCTATTTTAAAAATTTCCGTAAGTTTATTTAACAATACGCTAATTTTGACACTGATTGATGGTTTCTTTAAATAATACTACAACAATATTATTATTGCAGAAATGAAGTTTTTAATTTTTGCCGGATAAATTTTGCAAAATATAAAAATATATTTAAGCCCTTACCACCTGAAGATTTTGGAAAAATTGAATTCGTTGATAATACAGTTGGCACCAACATTCCCTACCAATTCGTTCCGTCCATTAAAAAAGGATTTGAACAGGCTTGCCAAAAGGGACACCTTAGCGGTCACCGAATATCAGGCGTTCGGTTTAATCTAATGGATGGTACCGACTACATTTCTTTATTTACTATAAATCTGTAAATTTTTATACTATTTGATAATTTTCAATATAATTATTCCATTCCACAATTTAATGCTTTAAATTTATTTTTTTGTTGGAATATAATAATGTTAGCTAGATTGGCTCACAATCAATCCTAATTTTTATTCAATAAGGTGACAATCATTGTGTGGATTCTAACGACATGGCCTTCGTAATGGCTAGCATTGGTGCAATTAAACAAAGTGCCTCATTTACATTTCTTGATATCATATTTATTGATAAATAGACCAATATTAACTTAACAGTCCTTGGTTTCTTAAAAGAATACATCCAATATGATAGCCTTATCTTGAATATTTTTTCCGTTTTTCAATTCATCCATTGATATTAGACAAACCGCCAGATGTACCCTCAAAAAATGGCCAAATCAGGCAAATTGACTGTTATGAGAACTCGACAATCTTTAAAGAAAAAAATAAAAAAATTATTTAATTGAAATTTACAGCTACTTCTATTTTTATCTGAAATATTGAAATAAAATTTTTAAGTTTATTAAACTATTACATCATTATTTAGATTATACAGAATATGCACACTTACTTAATCATGACACGAATATATATGTTTTAAATAAAAATATTATTTGAAAATTAGATTTTATAGTTTACGTGTTTTATATAAATAATTTTTTTCGATATTTTTGTTGTTATTTTTATGAAACTATCAATGTTTATAGCTGACTTACTAAGTTTGATTAGAAGAAATGTTTAACGGATATGAAAATATTTAAAGTAGGTTTGATCTCATAAATTAGCTCATAGATTTGTTGAACTGTGATTAAAATGTAATAAATTTTTTTTTTCAATACTTAAAATTAGTCTTTTTTTGGGTACAGCTTTCGAATATGGTAAATGGTTGGTAATCGAGCCTATTATGAAAGTTGAAGTTGTCGTCCCAAACGAATTTCAAGGATCTGCAATGACACTTCTTAGTCGCAAAAATGGGGTCGTTTTATCGACGCAACAGTCTCTCAGCTATTTCACCGTAATTAACGAGGTATTACATTTGAACTTTATATGAATATTTTTGTTTATTTTTACCTAAGTTTTTTAAAATATGTACAAAAAAATATATTTTTTAATTCTGTCATTTTTTTTATTCAGTTAAAGTTATTAATTATGTAATTCTTATATTTATCATATTTTGCCTTATTTGTTATCCAGGTTCCACTTAATAGCATGTTTGGATTTGCATCGGATCTCCGGTCACTTACGCAAGGGAAAGGGGAATTTTCAATGGAATTTAGTAAATATGCTCCAGCTTTATCCGAGACCCAATGTCAATTGATGCAGAAATACACAGATGAAATAAACGCACAACAAAATAATAAATCAAAAGCTAATGCATAATATATTTTGCCATTGTAATGACTTATTTATTGATTAAATTTTTATCATATCCAACTTATGATAATTTATTCTTTGTTATTTGGAACATTGGGCTTGCAAGATTTTAGTTGGTGATTTTTTCTATAAAAGAGCGTTAGGATGGGTATTTTAAAACAATTATGCAAACGTTATTTTTTTATTAGTAGTTTTATTAATTTGGGCAACTCAGTTTATATTTCTAAATTAACAACAGGAGGTTCAGTAATTTCATCTTTTCCATCCAAATTTTTAACCAATATTTTTTATGTTTATTGCCATGGTATAAATATTCAAAAATCGCATTTTTTATGCCTTTAATCATGCTTCATGTAATTTCAAATCAAATGGTTAAATGAAATAAGACGCCTCTATATGAGCCTGGGGCTTACATTAAATTAGAAAAATACTTAAATGTGCATTGTGATAAATTTAGAAAATAATTAAAAATTGCTACTATTTTTGATTTTTGACAAATATTGATTTGTTATTTAAATTTATGTTTTGATAATCGGAGGAATAAATATTATGTTGGGATTTCACCGCAAATAAGCATAAACCACTAGTTTAATAATCATGCATTTGTCCAATATATTCAAAATATATTTTTGTTAGTAAAGTTACGGTAGGGTTAGGAATAAATCAAAGTTAATGATATCAGATAAAAAATATCTTACATTTTACCTGTAAGGTTACGGCTAAGTTAATTTCAAAACTGTAAAAATAATTAAAATATTGCTAATATCAAATAAGAAATAATGTTTTTTGGACGTTTTATAATATGCCTAACATTTTTTTTAAATTTATAATTTCTTAAATTTTTATTTACACTAGCAACCTTAATGTTAATATGCCCTCATTTTTTTTTCTTCCAAATTTTTTTTGTCATTCCCCGCAGCCTAAGATAGAGGCACCTTAAAACAGACATGTTTTTTAAGGGGTCAAAAATTGTAAATATAAATTAGCGCAATATTAATTTACATGGCTAAAAATTGATTGTAATTAACTAGTGTCCGGCAAATTTGGCAATTAATTTTAATTCAGTAATGTTTAATTTGTTAAATATTATACAACCCCTGATCTATAATAAACAAATTGACTGTTAAAAAGTTTGCTCTATTAAAAATTCATTTATACTAGTTGGGTAAACGGTACACGGCACTCTCTTACAAAATCGATGCCAATTTTCACCATTTTTGTGATTACTTGTAATTTTTTTTGGTCAACCTATAAAATTATTTTAAAGTTATATGACATTATTCTATATTTTTAGGTGAACTAGGTAATTTTGTTAAAGATATAATTGAATTATGAAAATTAATATATGCGCTATTTGCAGAGCAAAGACACCCATATCAGATAAAATCAAGAATAAAAAATTAATAATACTTTGTTTTAGTTATTTTAAAAGTTGATTATACACTATGCCCTTTTAGCAAATAAGACAAATTTCAGCTGCAGGACTTGCGTCAAAATATATAACCATGTGGCTGATTTTTATCACGCTCGTTTTGATCTCGTTTTACTTAGTATTTTCTCCATAAATTTTATATATTTAGTTCTATTTATATATTAAATTCAGTGCAAAATCGCCAAATTTGGAATTTTTGCCAAATGAGAGGCATTATGTTGATTATGCAAATCACTTTCAATGTAAATTTCCAGAACTTTTTGATGCCTCTCAGCTTTATCTTACTGTAGTGATTCCAGCTTACAATGAGCAATCAAGATGTACCTTATCAGCTTAATAATATTTAGTAACAATTATGCTTGATGAATGTTTGGAATACTTAAATAGTAAACAGGTATTAATATATTTATTAATGTTTTTTTAGCAAAGGGATAAAAATTTTACATATGAAGTTATTGTAGTTGATGATGGTAGCTCAGATAATACTACAGAAGTATTTTACTTTTTATTTATCATTCAGGTAGCCTCAAAATATTCTAAAAAAATTGGTGCAAATATATTTAGGGTACTTACCTTGCTAAAAAATAGAGGAAAGGGCCAGGCCATAAGACTGGTAATTTCCATAAATTAAAAATGATAGGGTTCACTTTGTAGCAGAGGTGAATTGCTTTTATTTGCTGATGCTGATGGTGCAACTAAGTTTAGTGATTACCAGAAATTAGAAAAAGTCATTACATCCAAAAAAGATCCTATATTAGTTTGTGGTTCCAGAGCTCACCTTCAACAGGAAGCATTAGTTAAAGTATGTAATTATTTAAAAATATTAATATGAGAGCTTAATATTAATTTATCTTGTGAAACTCTTATTAAAATTATTAACAAAAATTTAAATAACACTACTTTATTTTCAGATAAATATGTTTATAATTAACCCTATATCTAAATTAATTAAATGTTAATCCATGAGAATATAAAGTTTACAATAGAATTTATTTTATAGCGTTCCATATTTAGAAACATTTTAATGTATGGATTTCAGTGCCTTGTCAATTTTGTAGGTGGGATCAATCTTGTTAAAGATACACAATGTGGATTTAAGTTGATGACAAGATCTTGTGCCAGAATTTTATTTACAAATTTGCACATTGAACGTTGGTAAAATTTAAGAAATTTTATCAATTATTGCTCCTCTTTATAGAAATAATTGTCAGGACCCCCAAGCCTGTTAACAAACCAGACTGAAATAAAAATAATAATTACGGGCTGATCTAATTTTATATATCTCGTTTTGCCTTCTTTTTTATTTAATATTGTTAGAAAGGGGTAAAAATGTTGAATTTGTAATTAAATTGATTAAGGTTCAACTCTATTTTATTGATAACTTAATATCAAAAAATTCATAGCTTACAGTATATAATTTCTGGGCTGTATTTGTAATATTGGGGTGGGCCTAAATTAGAAAATTGGCAGGCTGGACCTAATATCACGGCCCAGTTTGAACTCTATTTTAGATAAACCATATAGATTTTTAACCTATTAATCCAAAAACTTTAACATTTAATATTTTGCAATCCTTTAAATTATATTTAAGACCATCCATTACATAAAACATATCGTTTTTATAAAAATAATTTGATAGGGCATTTGATGTTGAACTGCTATACATTGCCGAAAAGTTAAAGGTGAAAATATATGAAGTGCCTGTACAATGGCACGAAGTTGAAGGTATTTTTTTGTATATTCGTCATTATAATATATCATATTGCGAAGTTCCACACACCTTATTAACTCGAATAAATACTTATTTTTAATACCAGGCTCAAAGATAGTGCCAGTCTTCACGTGGCTCCAAATGGGCCGTGACATTTTGCTCATTCGACTAAGATATTTGCTCCGAATATGGCACATGGATAACTACCCCAAAAAATTATAAGGGAATTGAAATATTTTTTAGTATTTATTAAAACTTATATCTGGTCCCTTCAAATATATACACCTTTGACACCAAATTGAACGATATCCTATTTATTGAATTATTCATAAGCATATAAATACAATTAAGAAAATAACCTGGAATTGGCGACGTCAATATAAGTTAGAGATTTTTTTTAATAGAAAATTTTTTTTTATCGATGTTTTGACATTTTCTTCATGATTTTTAATATTAATTGTGGCATTTTTCTACCAATAAACTTTGTCTGACGCCACCAATTCCTGCTTATTTCTTTTGAGATATATATAAACAATCATGATAAGCTCATAAATTTATAATTCATATGGTAAATCGTCTATATTGTTTAAATGTCTTTACATTCATAAATTTTATAATTGTGCGTTAGATCCATTACAATACCTATAAATACATAAAATATTGCAAAGTCTAGGTTATTTATTACATTTGGCTTATTACACAGTCGACAAGAAGTGATGTTCTTGGCTAAACCGCGATTTATTTACCATTTTTGACATTTTGCATCTTTTTTTTTTCATTTTTGAGATCATTTCCTGATGGGAAAATTGCGAAAGATATTTTCCAAACTTTCGAAATAAAAATTTTTAAATGTTTTTTAGAGCAATATGCATGATTTAAATTTTAAATATTTTTACAAAAATAGTATTTCATAAAAACGAGTTGTGTTTGATTACTATATCCCGTTTTAAATTTTCTTCATTCGTTACCAAGCTTTTTTTTAACTAATAATAGTTAAAAATAAACTTGGGCACATAGGAGAGCAAAAATAATATGCGACCTAACATGTTTAGCTCAAGCGCTTTTTAAAAAAAAAATAATTTTTGTTGCAGCAAATTTTTTGAATAAATTAACAATATTCCAACTACAATTAAAGCTAAAAATAGCCATGCTAAATTGTGGTATTTAGTACTGGGGAATGTCATAGATACAATTCACGTGTGCTTCTAATATGCAAAAAAATGTTAAAATTTGTTCGAAAATTTAATAATATTAATATTAAATAAAAATGATCGTAGATAATGATATATTAATTGATTCTCAGCTAATCACAATATTTAATAAGTTTTGAGTATCAAATGCCAGTTTAAAACCTTTATAATAACTTAGTAAGGGGAATTGTAGTATCAATTAACCACTTTTGCATGTCATAATCTATGAGTATTATTTAAATTTTTTAAGGCTTTGAGTTTAACCTATAAAATGTCACTTATTAGTAATTTTTACAGGGACACCTGCCAATGAGTAATATAATAAAACATACAAAGATCTGAGTCAACAAAAAGTTATAATAGATTACCTAATAGATATTTTGTGTGTTACAAATCAATTAACTGTAAACGATTATTAAGTTCTTCAATTTCCGTATTGAGTTGATTGAGCTATTAAAATAAATAAAGAATGTTATAAATCTCACAATGATAAATATATAATATGGTATTAAAAGAACAAATTAGCAAATTTTTACTAAAGGCTTCCATTTATACTGAAAAAGATTGATATTTGTTCAATTTATTTCCTTTTTTTAGAAATTGTTAGCTAGATTTATGTAAAAATCGAATGATGTTTTTGCGACTTAGAACCACAACTCTTCTATAATTAAATAAATTTAAACTTAAACTTTTAAATATATGAAAATATAAATTTCTATAATATAAAGCTTGGAGTAAATTGTTCTAATTAAATAAAGGTTAGAATTTAAGCTTATATAAAAAAAAATAAAATTTTAATTTTTTGGTTTTGTAGATTCTACTTTCTTTTTCGCGAGTGATTTTTTAAATTAATTAACAAGCTCATCAATAATAAAATAGAAACAAGAAATTTTTGAATTGGTTGTTCTGATCTTCAATTACTCTACTTCTCTCAAAAATTTATTGCCCTGAATAAAAACAAAATCATATATAACCTTGTTATAATTGAGTTGATATATCTTTTCGCCGACTTTTTCTACGTTATGGTTGGGATCGGAAACAGTTAGGTTTAATTGGTAGAGCGTTTGGGTCAACTTTTCCTTTTTCTCATTAAGCTTTTGTTTTTCCTTATCAAGATCAATTAGCCCCTAACAAAAATTATTAAACACCGTTGGTTATATATACTTGTAATTCAATTGATTATTAATGTTATTTTATTAATATTAAAATTTGATTTATGTTATGATATAAAAAGGAAAGTTTGTTATAAAACAACAAAAAAAATGAAATTGTTAAATTTTTAAATGAGCACGCTCAAAATAATATGTTTTTTATTCAAGAAAGCTAATTTGGCTTTTAATCATTTGCGGGGAGAAAGGTACAAAGGCCGTATTATAACTAAATTTTGTTTTTAATTCAATATATCGCATTATTTTCGGCTATTCTGCTACTTTTTAAATAATTCGGGAAGAACAAAAATTTGTGGTAATTTTAAAATTTAATTTTGGAAGTGCCCTAAATTACCTCTAACGACGTATAAACGACAATGTTGAATGGGTTGCTGAAGAAGCTAGGCGGTGGTAGGGAGAAAAATGAAAAGTTTTTTTGTTCCGATGCCTTTATATCGGTCGATGTGATTTCAAAATGGTTTAAATTTGTCATTTGGACAATAAATTCTTTGTAATTATCAAAGTATTCCATAAATGCTATAATCAATTTATCTTGATTAAATCCTTCTTTCGAAACGTTGCTTGTTGGCGTGGGTATATTTAACAATATTTTGACTATGATTAAGTGGAAAAAAAAATAAATTTTAATAATAGGCAAAAAATATTATTTTAGTACACAAGTTGACAAAAATCAATGCCGAAAATTAGGGCACTTATAAAAATAGTATGATAGCCTTATTTCATATATATTCTCCGTTTTCCGATATTTGCTCAAACCCCGCTAATTTGCTAAATTAAAATCGTAATAAATACCCAAATTGACTGATATGCGACTTCAAAAATACCTAAAGAAAACAAATTATTTTTAACATTAAATCATCTTCTTCTATTTTTTAATAAGAAATAAAATGTTTAATTATGTCGAGCTCTCACATAAACATTTAGGTTTTACAGAAAATCACCTCAACCTTAATAAGAAACAATATTTTATCAATTCAAATAAGAATATTATTTGAAGTTTAAATTTAGCTGTTTTATAAAAATATTTTTTTTTTTCGTTTTTAACATTTTTTTAATTTTCCAATGTTTATAAGCTTACAAAGTTTGATTAAAAAGTACGATAAACGCATTTAAAATTTTTTTTAAATGTCAGCAGGTTTAGCCCCTAAATTAGCTATATCAAAAATTTGTTGAGCATGTTATCAATTATGCAAATAATTTTCTCATCTAAAACCATAGCGTTTTAAAAAATTCTTACATTTTCATAGTTAAAAGTAATTATGGATTATGATGATGAATGAGTATTATTGAATTTATTTTATTTAAACAAAAATTTCACTGCTAAAAAATTGTTACCTTTTAATGTCTGTTTAAGGATATTGTATTCGTGTCTGATATTTCTAATGCCTTTGACAATATTCATCACCAAACCGGTCGTTTCGTTCAAAATACTATCATCGTGAATATCGTTGAACTGAAAAATGCGTAATAAAAATCATAATAATTATTAACAAATACAAACTTTAGGGTATACGATTAAATATCTAAGCTATTATAAAATAGCAATTCTCAAATTGACTTACTTGACTAGCGATTGGATATATTGCAATAGATATGCTATGTTCTGGACCATATTCCACGTATTTGACTTGTGATATCAAAGGAAGTGTCCTCTGATAAAGTTCCTCCGTTAGAAACGGCATAAAAGGGTGTAAAAGTTTCAAAAAGACAGAGAGGCATGCTACGAGAATGCTAAGAATGGTGTGTTTGTAGTTACCCGTGGGTGATTTATCGCCCGTACAGTTGTTATTATTTTTTATCTTATCGTAAAGATAAAGTTTTGCGTATTCCTATATATACATATATGGGTGTATAAATACATAACTAATAAATAACTTGTAATATATGTAAAAATACAATGGTACAACTCACTGGTCATATTTGTTTTCCATAGAGATAATTTATGGCCAATTCCTCTCAAGACAAATCTTTTATTTTAAATGTGCACCGAATTAGGCTGATGAGAGACCTATTTAAGCGATAGGCAAAGTGGCGGTAGTTAAATTGACTCACCATTTAACCCAAACTCATTCCTCAACATATATTAAGGCTGCCTTACTGAAGTCGAAATAGAAAGATAAACAAAAATTTCTCCACGATTAAATTCAAATCTTAATCAAATCTTACACGTCACATGTCAAAATAATGGTAACACAAGAAAAATAATTTTAACTTAGGTCATCAGATCAAGTTTAAACTAAACAGGCCTATTTACCCTCTATTTACCTTTTCTGCCAAACATTCTCCATTGAAATATATCATAAAAAAAGATAAAAAATGACACTTTTGCAATTTCAGAAGAAGAAACAATATAATATAACAAGTTAATTAATTTAAAAATGTACTTTAAAATCAAAATATTATTTTTATCTATTTTAATCAGTAAGAAAATTTAATACTTACATACAAATTCAGCTAAAATTGTGTTTTGGGGGTTTTTTTATGACAGGTGAGAAAAATCGAAATGCTTAAAGGGCGAAAAGAATTAAGATAGAACACACACTGTGGGACAATTTCTATAAAATCGACTTTTGAACCTGAAATTAAGTCTTCAAGAGTAACTTAAACAATTTTAAGTTTTTTGGAAAAATAATAGTGAGAGGTGTTCAAATATAAATTATTCTTACAATATAGATATCACAGAAATGGTAGAGCCAAAAGTTAAAAAGGGCTGTTGTGGCCTGAGGAAATTCAAAGGTTGAAAACCCTTTGTTACAGTTAATGACGCATTCCTTGAGCATTAGCAAGATCCATCGGTCCATTTCTTTAGCTGATGCTAATATATGAGTCAATTCTATATCGATAGGTCGATATGCTGGATATGTTTCGCACGTGTTTAAAATAAATTTAGCGGAATTCCATATTTTGTTGCAGAAATGCCGGTACCCGACTATACGCATTACATCGAGGTTTATGTCCTTACCTAAAAGAAATGCGCGTATTACAAATAGCCGTACATGTTTTATAAATTCAACAAATACTGTGTATTTTAATTACAAAATTCGCTACAAAATATGGTCGTGCAGGCAAAAAATTTTACCACAGTACTTTTTAATAGTATTTTTTAGTCTATTTTTAATTTTATGCGCCGTTTGATGCATAAAGTCAATATGCCAGTATCATTCTAATCAGTGTTAAAAAAAGTACTTTTTGCAATTAAACTCTGCAATTGGTAATAAAACTTCAATTGTATTTTGTTTAGAATGTGTAACGAATTTTGAATGACTCATAATTTTAGTCTGCTCAATAAATTTTGCTGAGATTAATAAAAAAATTGCCATTTTAAAAAGAAATTTAAATTATTAATGAGATAGGCTTACCAAAATATTTTTGAACACAAGTTTGAGCAACTCAATTACATATTTAATTAATAATTAAAATAATAAACATAAAAAACTCAATCATCAAGAATCTAGACTTCATACAATGTTATAATTTTTTTTCACTTAGCAAAACAAAATTTAATTATCACTAGCAATCCGAGGTTGACTTGCAAAAATTTAACTTTTGCCCCTTTAACAGACCTGATAATTAATGTAAGTTTCCAGTGTTATTAAAAAAACGATAAAAGGTTTGAAAAGATGACATTTAACATATTATGAAAACTAGGTGATTTTCCAGTTTTCTAAAATTCAATGTGTTTTAATTGAAAATTAAATAAGTTGCCCGTAAATAAATGTATAAGAATCCATAGGCCAAATATATATATGGAAAAATTTGAAAAGGTTACCCTGAGAGGTGTAAGCACAAAGGGCAAAACGCAATGCGTCAGTGCCACATTCAGGTATCCCGTTAGGATAATCTTTTTTCTGGCCTTGTTTAGCTTTTTCAATTTCGCCTTTCTCCAAATTTCCCGTTAATAATTGGGCATGAAGTTCCTAATGTATTAAAAGATTTAGATAAATTATCGATTTACACGTAGCATTATTGAAACCTAACCCGATTTTAATTTTCCCTGGTTGGATTCTTCTACTCTCGTTTATTGATCAATAAATTATATGAAATTAGTGAACCTGACTTTAACTGACTCATGAGAATACAAAGGTCAAATTTTATTAACGCCGCCAATTAAGGGCAACATTAATTAATTTCAAATTTTTATTTTTTAAGCGGTTTCATTTAATTAGTTGTAGATTGTCATAACAATGCCAAAACAAAAATTTAATTATTAATGTACAAACTAGGATTTCTAGAAATCAGAGGAATGTAAATGGGGGGTACCTTTAATATTAGCTTTGTGTTAATAAAACAACAAATTATAATAATTAATCAGATTAGGATAACTATCCGGACCTACCATAAACATTAAATATTCGGTGAAGGCACATATAGGATTATTTTGAAAAAAATTAGACATATAATCAAAAATTCACCTTATTAGGTAAAAACCATAATCTAATTTTATCTTGTTAAATTTTGTCATTTAGAAGTTTGGAAGAGGAACATTTTATTTATACACATGTGGTTGTTTAAAACAAGTTAATTAGTCACAAAGTTCAATCGATGTTTACCTATGTCCTATATTAAATACTTTGTACCAACTTTCTCAATCAACTGGAACATATGAAATAAAATGTTCCATATAGTATCCCTGCCCCAAAGTTTTAAATGCGGTATATTTAACCTAAAGTATATAGTTAAAAAATATGTGTATATAAAGAAACATTAAATAATTTCTAATTTATTTATATTAATAAAAAGGATAACCTCCAAAGTAACACCCTTGATTACATCTAACGGATCAATTATGTTCCCCAGCGATTTACTCATTTTCCTGCCATGTGAATCACGTACCATTGCGTGTAAATAGACCTATTAAAAAATTTTATATAAATTAGTAATATTCTTTATCTACATTTTAAATAATTTTTTGACTTGAACTTCAATTTAATAAACATTTTTAATGTTTCTCAATACTGTTTACTAATTATTTATAAAAATAAAATATTGGTTAAAGTTTAATTGTTTCAAGTCAAAAAAGCATAGTAATGGGTATAACTTGTTTGAATGGCAACTTTCCCAAAAGTTTTTGAGACATAAATACCATACGAGCGACCCAAAAGAAAATAATGTCGTGACCAGTTTCGAGCAAGCTGTTTGGGAAAAATTTGATAAAGTCCGAGTTTTCCTAAATATTTTTTTACACGTAATTTAGATTTAGCATAAATATATCACAAATCTAATTCACCAACAACAATTTGGACAACCTTCAACAAAATATATATTGCAACTGTTGTTCTTGGTCGAATTTTTGGTGCCGATTACGAATATAAAATCAGAATTTTAGCCAATGCCTTAGATTTTTGTTATTCGGTGTAAAAAGTGAGATTATCACATTTTTGGGGTTATTTTACAGTGCAGCTTTAATGGGCTGAGAAAAGAGATCATGACACATAAATTCGGCCTCATCTAATATATTTTTGATCGTTGTCACTAATAAAATGATCACGATCACAGTTAAATGATCGTCACAATTAAATGGCCAAGATGATGTTTTCATGATAAATATCACTATGTTGTGGCACACAAATTAGTGATGCTTACCATCATCATCTTGGCCATTTAATTGTGACAGAGATCATCTAATTGTGATCGTGATCATTTTATTAGTGACCGCGAACAAAAAAATAGTATTAGATGGCCACATTTTGTGTGTCTATTGATCATTCTATTTCTAACATATGCCACTTTATTGAAGCTAGCACTGTAATAAAAACCTAAGCGTGGATACAGAAATTTTCAAACATATTTAGGTTAATAAAACTTTCACGTGATTTTTATTTAAAGAATTTAATTTATTTTCTTTTATAAAAATATTGGTTTGTCAAAAATCGGTTATTTGACCCTAAAAAAATTAAAATTTAAACATGGTTTCACATGTTTCTAAACAACTTATGCTCATTTATAATTTAATTTTTAATGTTAAATATTTCTTTTCCTTTTTCCAAATAAGAATTTTTTAAATTTTATATCTTCTTTTTTTTTTATTTCACATTCATTTACATTTATGCTTACATTTTATTATTCTTCAATTATATATATCTGTATGTATTTCAATGTGCTTAATATTAAAATAAAGAACATTACAGAGTCATATTAAGAATAATTTTTAAATTTAAGTTATTGAATTTGGTAGACCAGTTTTTTTTGCAAGAAATCTAAATAGGCCAATATATATTTTGAAAACTCAATAATTCTGTATATTTTAGGATTTAATTTCTGAACTCTGGACCCAATGTAGAAAAATTTGGGCAATGGAAGAATAACTAAACCTAGGATTTTATCACAAATTGTTTTAGAAACCTTGTAAAAATCATTTTATCGTTTTTGTTGACCAATGTTTTAACATAACCTTTAAATTCTTGCTACTACATATTCTAAATTTTTTTCCCCCTTTTTTAATTAAATGTTAACAAAAAGTAAAAAATCAGAAATAATATCTTTTGCAACCTCGAACCTCAAAAATAGTCAAAAAATTGTTTTTATTAAATGGGTTAAGTTTCAAATTATTAATACTACAATATTTGCCTAATCTCATTAGATTTTAAAATAATGGTAAAAATAATTCGTTCAAAAAAAATGCGTATAGCTCATTTTTAATTTGAAGTATATGTTTCAGTTATCTACACTTAATTTCACGAGACCAAAATAATTTAGGACGTCCAAAACTACTAAAATCTTGCATCAAATTTATTTATAAACTAAAGGTCATGTTTTTTATTACACAGCTCGACATATTGAGGGTTACGAACTAAGTTTAGAGACCATAGCCATCTTAAGTATTTAACTGTTTTTTCAAATAAAACTTTGTAAGCCGAAGCAATATTAAATAACAAAAAAGGTTAAAAAACATTATTTATATGTATAAAATATCAAAGCTGTTAAATTAAACTTTGAATAAGATTTAAATTTCAAACCCGATCAGTTATAATCTACAATCTAAATTGGGATGCCAAATATTGTGTATAACCTAAAAATTGATGTAAAAGCTTAATATACTTATAAATTTTATTTCTTAAGATGAAAAAAAAATTACAGGTAATTTCAATTTTAATTATTTTTTAATTAATTTTCGGTAATCTAGAGGTCGCGGAATCAGTCAATTTAGCCCTTTCTATTATAAGGAGTAGGCCAAGTTCGGAAAAAATTACTGAAAAAGGAAAAAATTATACAAGGCCTTCAAATAGATTATCTCCCTCAAGTGCCAAAATTTTCGTCGTAATTTTTGACACGTGTTGTTAGCTATGTTAATAAAGATTTAAATATATATTTAATATAATTTTTAAGTATACTTTTAAGGCAATTGTCGAGTAAAAAACTAGGATAAAAAACAATGTTTAATAATCATCGATGTTAAAACAAAAATAAACGAACTTAAAATGCACCGTTTAATATTTTCAATTTGAAATTTGAGATTGCAAAAGTGTGGTTTTTGGCATATTTATGACCCATTCTTATATATTGTTGGAACTTGCTTTAGAATTTAGTAAAAAATTGCATAAATAATTTTTATCATAATTGGGTCCTCAACTTAAGTCCACTATTTTAAAGTTTAAACTTCTTTAAAATTGTGAATAGTGAAGTTGAGTAGGAAGCAAACAATACTAAAAAAATTGTTTTTATTATAACTATAACTATTTTAAACTTTAATTTTCCAATAAAGATGCAAAAAGTCCAAATATGATTATACATTGCCCACATTTTATATAAATATATTTTTACCCAAGTTTCTCTGTAAAACTAATTTCCATTACTTGAGGTCGTAAAAACGCCTCATTTAATAATTTTTTAAGGCATAATAATGATTTTTAAAGAAATTTGAAGTTTTAATTTTTGGTTAATTCAATTTTCTAAAAGTTTTGTCGTTGTATTTTATGTTTTAATTTAATACATTTGATAAAAAATTAATACAATATGTTGTAGGACTCGAAAAACTTTAATGTCAGCCTAAGAAGCAAACGGTCAAGGGTGATGAAAACCAAGTTTCCAAAAAATCCTTATTTAAAAAAAATTTAAAAAAAATTTATTATGTCCAATTTTACATTAAAAAACTATTATTTATTACATAAAAAACCTAAATATGCCCCAATAAAAATGTTATAATTAAATTTAAATTTGTTACTAAACAAAACATTTTTTTGATACTATTAATATTATGTAAAAGTCTTAACTAGAAGCTAACGGTGTAAGGGCATTTATAAACCCAAGTGTGGACAATTACATAAAATCTAAATTACAAAGATTTAATGAATTTTATGTATGGTCATATGTTAAATCTAGAATCAATACAACATTTCAAATAAGTTTTTTCAACAGCCCTTACTTTAAGCTAAACACAAAAAATATCGTTATTTTTTGTGCTCAATTTATTTTATGAAAAACAAAATTACAAATTTTATTAACGATAAAGTCGCCTTTAAACCGTATAAAAAATATATACCACATAAAGTGAGCTTAATTTTCAAAACAAGATTCTTATTTAGGGCGTTCTAATAAAGAATAAATATTTAAAACCTTGAACAAGCTCAAATGTTTGATCTTCGGTATATCCCTTTAAATTCAATAATTTTTGAGTTTTGCTCAGGGCGCGTGGATAATCTCTGGCACTCACCCATAATTCCTCATTTTCGGTATTAGAGGTAGTATTCAAATCGTTTTCTGGCTTAACGATAACTCTGTAGGCCGGGATTCGGTGTCCCCACCATAATTGTCTGGATATACACCAATCCCTGAAATTTATTTAAAAAATGCGTTTATAGCCAAATCATGAGCCATTTTCATGGACATATTCCAAGAAAAAAACAATTAATTAAATTAAATAAAAGCTAGGTTTCAGATAAAACATTTATAAAACTTTAATTTCAAAACTAAAAAAAAATAAACATTTTCTATAAGACAATATATTTAACCCACCTAATATTATTCATCCAATTATACCAGGTTTTTTCATGTATCGGAGGAATTAGTTGTAGTTCACCACTTTTAACCGCCTAAAACAGTTTAATTGCAAAATAAAACATCAATAATCATTAAAAATGTTAAAATTAAATTTATTTTTGAAATATATCTATTGTAACTTTGTTTATAAATATAACCTCAGATGCTTTATAAGCCATTTCCTCGCAATTTAAATACCATTGTGGCTTAAGCAATGGTTCTATTATGTCTTTAGATCGGCTAAATGACAAAATAACAAATAGAAATGTAATAAATAATGTGAAGAGGTTTCATATATAATTTAAAAATACTCGACATTGAGATAAAAATACATAATTCAATACAAGTTATTATCGCCTCTAATTTATTAATTTTTGTCTTTAAAACCAGTTATTTTTAATAAATTGTCATATTAATATAAAATGTTAAAACATAATTTTTATTTTGAATTACTAAATTAGGATGCAGTAATTAAATAATTATGTGGTACCTGCAAAATGGTATAACCATATTGTGATCCTTTTTATCCCTGAACAAGCCTAGCTGGTTTAGCTCTTTTTCAATTGCGACTCTAGCATCAAAACGATGCATTCCCTAAAAAAAATAAATATTTTTGTTCCTTAATTGTAATTAAAATAATATAAATCAACCAATCGTGCATTAGAGATGCTTTTATAAATTTCGCAAAAGAAACTTAGAAACATCCTAATATGTTTTAAATTATTGGATTGGCTATTAAATGATTATTACCGAAAAGGGTCCACAATTCAAATCCATGTATCCTTCGTCGGTAAAAATATTGATAACTTGTAAATTATGACGTTTCCCTATTTCAAAATCATCAAAGTCATGGGCTGGAGTGATTTTTACGGCTCCTAAAAAAGAAAAAACAATACCGTGTAATTAGCTTTAAAATATAAATTTATATTATGATTCATACCAGTTAAGAACAGTTAAAGCTCAAAATAGCAATGGAATCAAATTTCCAATTAATTCAAAATTCACTAATTTTAGAATATACATATAGTAAATTAGTGTCTAATTAATACAATTAAACAATATATTTTAATCAATCAACTAACAATTCCGCTAGTTGTAAACAGATAGAACACTTTATTCAAAGTTTTATGAGAACACATTAAATATTGTAGCCAATTAAAAATGTGTTTTTAGAAATTTACAGTATAAAAGGTGTGCTCTAAATAATTTTGTTGTAAGACAGAGATAATGATAACATCTTTAGGTGGCCATATTTGTTCTATCACAATATTCCCTATATCAAGCCAAATGCCTTTGCCATATGACCAAAAACATCTTATGTAAGGGTGAACGACAACTCGAATAAAGTAAAATAGACAAATACAAAAAAATGAAATGTCAAAAAAAACTACCGGTTCCAAAATTCATGTCAACTGCTTCATCAAAAACTATAGGAATACAGCGATCCGGGAAAAATGGGTGCACAACTTTATAGTTTCCCGTTTTTTGAGAACTTCCA
Organism: Acutogordius australiensis; assembly: GCA_030555515.1. NCBI lineage: Eukaryota > Metazoa > Nematomorpha > Gordioida > Gordea > Gordiidae > Acutogordius > Acutogordius australiensis. The sequence continues at coordinate 29,113,093 of CM060242.1, forward strand.
TATTTGGAGTATCGTACGTCCTGGGGATGAGCAGCAATCCCCGTATCTCCGAGCATTGTTTCGAGACGCGTGGTAGCGACAACAATTTCATCCGTCAGTGAATTTGAATCTAAAAAAAGGCATAATTTAAAGTGGCCGTGTCCAATTTCAATTTTAAAAATTATATTATGACCAGCAAATATTATTTGTTAGCGCAAACTTAACGGTGTACTAAATTCAAATTTCATAAAAACCTTATGAAAAATAGGAAAAAATTATAACGCAAAAAAAATCATGAAAAGGAAAAATATAATTCGTTTTCTTGCAGATTAAACAAGTTTTCATAAAAAATAGTAAAATAAATTTATATTGAGGTCCATAGCTTAGTATCGGTTGAATCAGAAAGAGGCTACAAACTTAATTAGCAGAAAAGTAGTAGGATTGTTTACTACAGCTCTGACTGACAAGGTTTAACATATTACTAAAATTCAGAAAAGTGATGTGTAATATAAACTTTGTTAAAACATGAATTACAGTGTAAGTTTAGATAATAGCCTCTAACTTAAACATACCTATATTGTATACTTTGTAGGCAAAATAGACAAGGGAACCGACTTCTAAGGTTTTCGAGTAGTTGGCGACTTTTATTAGGGTACGGCCAGTAAAGTCTTTCTTTTCGACCTACAAACATCGTAAATCATATGTAAAATTCAGCTGTTTAATGAGACTCAAATTTTTAAAATTTTTCAATGATAACACAGATTAACAAATTTTTAAGAGTTATGAGCTAACTGCACAGATCAAACCTGTCATCTTAGAAATTTTCAAATCCGTTTACCGTTTTTTCTAATCAAAATTTATAAGTCAGCTATCACTAAATTTTTTGAAAAAATGCCCAAAAAACAAAAAAGATTCAAAAACAAATAAATTGAATTTTTTTTATATATTCACAACAGATAAACTGTTATTTTCAAACTTTAAATAATATTCTTATTTAAATCCGTTAATATATCGTGTCCTATTTTGCTTGGAATGCCAAATGTGTATTATTTAAACGTTGATGTAAGAGCTTGATTTAATTAAAAACTTATTTGTCTTGAGAAAAAAAAATATATGTTACAAGTGGTTTTAATATAAAAAAAATTCTTAGAGTTTTTGCTTCAGGGTATTCTAGAGGTCGAAAATTCTGTCAATTTTATGGAAAATGGCCATTCTTTGAGGACGTAAAATAGCCGAAGGCGACTTCGGAAAATAAAAAATATATATGAGATAATGCCATCGTGGAGATAATTTCATTTCATTTCAGTGTCATAAATTTCTTTTTTTTCTAAAATTGATATTTGTCGACTTGTGTCATAAAAAAATTAATGACCCATGTTAAATTTAATTTGGAGACAACAATAAAAATAAAAGCGACTTAAGCATTCAATTTTTCCATATGATGAGCTTATTCCCAAATTCAAAAGTTTGATGATACCTAAAATCAATATATTACGAAAATTTCATTACCTATTAAATAAAAACACCTGGCAAACAATACGTATTCATAAACAATAAAAATGTGTATAAAACCTCGATATCAGATATTGCACTTTTAAGGGCACAGGACCAATTGACTAGTCTACTGCTACGGTATATGAGACCCTCGTCAAAAAGTCGGACAAAAGCCTCAGTGACTGCCGAAGAAAAGTTCTAGCAGGTAATAAATAAACAAATTTAACAATAAAATACTTAAATATTTTAAAATAAATTAAATTTTTATTGCTCAAATAAGATATGAGCATGGTGCCATGTAAGAGGCAAAGAAATAAAACAATTTTAGAAAAAAAGGGGGAGAATGCAAAAATACAATTTAGAGTTTGCTAAGCTAAATTCAGATTTAAGATAAAATTTGCAAATAAAAATACAAAAATAGTGTTTAAATAAGGTCAAACAAACAATTTAGTTTTTTCTTTATAACATAATTATAATATAAATTAAACAATTCTCAAAAAATAAAATACCTCCGAAAAGGCGCTTGTATAATATTTTTATTCTAATTTGTAAAAAATCTAATTGCAACTTCCCTTTATCTCTAAAAAATACAAATATACAATGCCCGACGTTTAATTTTTTATACCGTGATAATTCTAATAATGGTCACCTTGTTCATTGTGAAAAATTCTCGGGACCAATCTAGTGATGCCCCCAAGGCTTTTTCTTGTTCCGCAATTTGGTTGCCTTTTCTAGGATTAGTTAAAAATTATATTAATGTAAAAATGAGATTTTAAATAGACGTAATTAAAATATACAACTACTTTAAGGCAAAAAATATAATATCAAGTAAAATTAAAATTAAACGCAAATATAACACATACTGATAAAAAAATTATATAAAAAAAAGATATTTGATTATTAGTATCCAATTCAATTTTGTTTTTCTTTTTTTTTCGCTTTCAAACCGCCTTCATCTCTTTTTGAAAGACCTAAGTGTATTCTTTACGAGTCAACAACTTTTTAGTGCCATTTTGATTTTTTTTTTGAAATTGCACAACACATTTTTAACTTTGAGATGCTATTTTTTAGTATGCTTAATGATTTTTGCTGAAAATCAAAAGAAACGCTAGTTTGTCAAAAAATATGTTCATTAAAATTGCCATAAATGAGTTTGGACATCTAATTATGTTTGCACAAATTAAAAAAGGTAAAAGATGACTCAATTGATAAAAAAAATTTTTTTTCAAGCATTTCACAGAATTTTTGCGAGTTAGGACAAATTAATTAATATGTTTTGAACGAAATTTGAAAAAAAACGGTAAACGTATGTAAAAAAAAGAAACAAAAATTATATTCTCCTATCGACCAGTTATCTCGATCAAAAATCAAAATTTGTCAATATTAAATAATAATTAGTACAAATCCTTCCATTCCCATATTTTGTTAACGAACGCTTGGCGGCCCATCTCATTCTTAATGTTCGGTCGTGTTGGATTTTCTTTAATCATTTGTTTCTCGACCACAACTTGCGTCGCAATGCCAGCGTGGTCACTCCCCGGAATATAGAGAGTATCGTGCCCTTTCATCCTATGCCTAATAATAATAATTTTTTGTTATTTACAAAGTTAACATAATGCTTATAGCGAGTGATGGTCAACAAGACATAATTTATTTTTTTTAAATAATGTTTAGCATGAGATTTATGAAAAATTGAATAAAAAAGTATTTTAGCCTCATAGAAATTAGGTGCTAAGATGGCTGCACAGTATATTTCACACCAAACCACTCAACAACAAACTAATTTTGTAATTATTAATTTTAAAATGTTACTATTTATTTTTAGGGTCGACTCACCTTAAATAAGTGAAACCTGGCACAACGCAGTGTATCAACTGATTTAAATTTTTTTAGCTCGGCCCAGCACGTCAGCTGATGCCAAGATTTAGTGTAAAAACAAAGGTATAATTCAAGTAAAACGCTTAATATTTTTTTTTTCAAATTTCTCCATAAAATAAGCATTTGTTTGGGTAAAGAGGAGTGAATATTGCCAAGCGGCATTATCATTATCCATCGGTAAAATTAAGTTTTTTCTCCGCCAATATTAATATTTAATGAAATAATGCCCCTTATAAATACTACAGCATGTAGGCTTTAAATTCCGATCAAAACAAAGGTAAGGGTAATTATCTGCAAAAACTCCTCCTCCTTTTCCTTTACCTTTTAAAATAGGCGGAATAATAGCCTATTTTAGCCCTATTGATATGGGCAATCACATAGCCTAGACAACGAGCAAAAGAGGAAATTTATGAAGAAGCGTCTACTAATTTTCTTGTTTTGTGTCAAAATTTATATCAAATCAAAATGCATGTATACAATAATACAACGTATTTATCTTGCTTCCTGATATTGAAGTAGTAGTTAAATTCGCATATAAGAATGCATATATAAACCATAAAAGTTGAAATTTGTCTATTTTTTGGGTATATAGTTAAATTACACTGTACTCCAAACAAAACGGGCAAAGCAGATAAGATAGTTGTCCGTTTTTTCAAAGCACGTCCTAATTTTTAGTTATTTGCTCAGGTAAAATTTTTCTTTTATAATGATCGATTTTGATTTATTAGAGCAAACTGTGAAAAATATGATGGAAAAAAATCAAAATAATTTTAAAAAAAAATAACTTCTGAAAAATTATTGGCAAATTTTCAGATAATGTAATATAATAATTTTTTTGCAATTAAAAATATTTGCAATTAAAGATTTTAACGCTACTAAATAATTAAAATTGCATGCTAATTTACACATTAGTAGCAAAATCAGCACCTATAATTCTTTGCATGTATTATATTATTTTTGCACCAAACATGATTATCAATTTCCACTCGATTTACAGTCTAATGATAGTGAGTGACAATGTTGACAATAAAGAAAAGAGGTTTTATAAATTTTGTTTTTTATTTGTTAAAAATTTCTTTTCAATCGAAAATTTAAAAATCTTTTTGTTAGGGTTATGCTTAAAATGACATATGGAATAAGAATTCAAGAAAGAAAAGGAGGGGGAGGGAGGGGGGTCATAAATAAGTATTCAGTTATAGTATCTAGGTGTTTTTAATATTTAGATTTTTTTAAGCTTTGTCAATAAGGCATCTCAATGGTTACTAATGCATAAACCTTAAAAAATAAAAATTATATTAATTTGATAAAAATATTGGCTCAAAAATGATAAATATTTTTGTTCAACTACAAGAGCTAAGCCAAATAATATAATCTAAAAAAAAGCTGAATCAAATTTTTAGCTTTAATGAGATTTAATAAAACCTAGATGTCAGCTAGAAAACGAGAGTTAGATACCACATAAAAATAAGCCCTATACGATATACTTTTTATTATTACTGAGGTCGATTTCAAAAGATATAACACAGGTCAACAAATTTTTGAGATATATAAGCTAACTGCAGAGATAAAATCTGCCATCATAAGGATTTTCTAATCTGTTTACCGTTATTGTTAATCAAACTTAGTAAGTCAGCTATAATCATTGAATTTATAAAAAAAAAGTCAAAAAAACAAAAACAAAAAAATATTAAAAAAAAATGTTATTTTATTTACAGTTAAACTGCTAAACTCATACCTTAAATAGTATTTTTATTAAAAATTGATAAATTGGGTCATATTTAATTTGGATTCTAATATATTGTATGATCTAAATGTTGATGTAAGAGCTTGATATATTTAAAAATTTTATTTCTCGTTATTTGATATGATAAATATAAGTTACGAGATTATTAAATAAAAAAAGATTCTTAAATTTTTTCTTTTAAGGGTATTCTGGAAAATCTGTCAATTTGGTCAAAAAAGGTCATTTTTTCGATTTGGACAGATCTAAGCTACAAAGGTGGAAGAAACTACGATGGAAGTTATGTATGAGAAAGGCCATCATGGGGATTTATTCATTTATAGATTCATATACTTTTTTTTTGAGATTGATATATGTTGACCTGTGTTATGAGCAAAGATATTCTACACAAAAGATAAGTTTTATAAATGAACAAAAATGTGAAGTTAAGGCAATGCCCTGCACCACATCATAGGGGTAGAATTGCCTAAAAGCATTTGAATGTAGGTTAAAATTAGGCTTAAATATTATATATTAAGTTGTCAGAAATATATAATAAAGTATAAAATATGAGATTTGAGAATTAAAAATCTTTAAAATACTAAAATTTTACCATCTTATTAAACAATCTTGTATAGCTGTGGTGAGTGCATGGCCCAAATGCAAATTTCCTGTTACGTTTGGAGGTGGTAAACAAATTACAAATTTTTCTTTACCATTGTTAGTTTTAAAGTCAGTCTATAAAGATATTTTACATAATAAAATAGATGTATAAGTGAAATTTTTTTTAAATAAAACATTATGGATAAAGGGCTTTTATAAACTATTAATATAAGTAGTATCAAAAACAATTTTCAATAATATATAAAACCCTTTGAAAATAAGGAAAATCAGTCAAAGGTAAAAGAAAATTTAAATATTTTTATCAAATACAAAAACTAGTTATGCAATGTAAAATTATTGTTAAAAATTTTTCACTTTTTAAACATTTTTTTTCTGTTATGCCAATATGCAACTCCATACCCCACTCCCCCCCCCCCACAATACTTGTGGTTTAAAAAGGTTGGAAAATTGCCACCAATCATACCAACAAGCTTCAACATATTTAGGTGAATAAGCATTGGGCAAAGGAATAGTAACATCTAAAGAATTAATTATAAGTAAACACACCTTTTTTATCACCAGGTTTGTGCTCAAGATCATAGGTTATAGTTTCAACAATTTTTACTTTATCCAATTTCTAGGTCACCATAACAATTTAAATAAAATCAAAGTTTAAAATAAAAATTGATCAAAAATTCAATATGTATAAATAATTTACTTAACTTAATATGCTTACCTTTGTTGTACTTTTAAGTTCCATCTGTTGCTCTGTAAGTTTCTGTTTCTTTTGCAAAAACTTTTCGTTTTTCTTACGCCTTAATTCTTCTTTTTTGAGCTCTCGCTCCGATTTTTCTGTATCTTTAGACACTTCCTCAAGCTGCCCATTGAGACTTTTTTCTTTTTCCACGTGAGTCATATGGTGGCGTGAATGTTTGTGTGAAATTAATATACCGAAGTAATATTTGCCCACATGTCATATGAAAGCGGCGATATAACTAAATCCTTGTTTGGTTATTTGGACAACAAGCCTTCCTTATCTCATATATTTGAAGTAATTTATATCCTCTACTTTTTTATTTCTTTTTCGATTATCTTATATGTAAATTTAGGTCAAAAAACCATTAAAACCAATTAATAGGTATATTTAGTTATGTACAATAATTTATAGGAAAATCCTTAAACCAGCCAAACGAGAATTATCAAAGAAGGTAAGGGTAAGCAAAGAAAAGACTGACTTAAGCTCTACTCTTTTTATTGGTAATTTACCAATAACTACTTCAAAAAGGGTAAAATTTGACTTTATATCATCAAATCCCTTTTGATAATAGCCTATTTTGGTTATTATTCAGGACATTAATTAATTGGCTATACTAATATTTTGAAAATAATTGTGCATTGCCATACATTATTTTTATGTATAATAAGACTACCATTCTCTTTTTCTTCCAATATTTTTTTGTTTTTTTTTTCTAAAAAACATGTCAGCTTGTTGTAAACAATTAATAACATTCAACATGTAAATTTAAAAACAAAATAATAACAAAATGACTATTTTAAATTTTGTTAAAACTTTAATAAAATTTTAGCCATTTTTAATTAATTTTCAATTTATTTTATAAATGTATAGCATTATTTAAAGCTTTAATGAAAATCAAAATTTAAAACTCAAAAGAAAGCCTATTCAATTAAAAAGAATCAATATTTTTATTTTTTGTCTCACTTAAAGGCATTGCTTTGATGCATTAATAAATTTTTAAAAATAAAAAGGCTTAAAAAAGAAATACTATTCTGATTTTGCTGACACTGTCTACCTATTACATTTTCGTTAATGTTTAATTGCACACAATTGTTATTTAATGTAATTATAATATCTGTTGTATACAGGAACTTTATTCAATTAAACGCATACATACATTACATGTGTTTTATATAAATCATAAAAATACAGATATAACATTTACATGTGATAATAATCATAAATAATACAGATATAACATTTCCCGCCATTTTAAGTCGAAAATATTGATTGTTATCCTTGCAGTATCACTTTAAATTGTTTCAATTAATCGCATTGGACGGGTGGCAACCCGTGACGAACGGCGAAGAGAAGCTTCGTTGACATCCTTACGTGGTGATTGTGATTGAGGTGTCTGGTGCAGTATCTCGGGTGCATTATCACGTGGTGATTGAAGTATCGGGGTCGGATCCTCTAGTTTCTCATTAGTCTCAACCCTCACGCGCAGTTGATTCGCGTGTTTTCTCCCGTTTATCCCGGATTCTGACGATTGAACTCGATAAGATAGCTGTCCGGTACGTTCCTCAACGACGCCTTCGTGCCATCCCTTTGATAATTCATTTTTGATCCATACGGGATCCTTTTCCTCAAAAACACGATAGTCTTTGCCATTTTCCATCTTTTCGGTGTATTTTTCCCTTCTAACGAAAGTTGAATCACACTTAAGCCAATCCAAAGGACCTTTCAACCTTCGACCAAACATCAGCATGCTTGGACTGACTCCGGTCGCCGCATGGCTAGTGTTTCGATATCCGTACAAGACATCCGTAAGGGCATCGTCAGGGGATAGACCTTCTTCTCTAGCCCCCGCATACCTTCGCTTTAATGTTTGTATGACCCTTTCCGCAGCCCCATTTGTTCGGGGGTGATACGGAGACGAGGTTATTGCCGTAATGTTTCGATTCCTACACATTTGCACGAATTTATAGCTAACGAACTGGCGACCATTATCGGATACAATGGCTCGAGGAGTGCCATAACGGGCAAAGTAAGACTTCATGGCCGCGCAAATATTTCGTGCATCGATACAGGTTAACCATTCGACCTCTACCCATTTTGAATGGGTATCTAGGATGATGAGCCAGTAACGTTTATCTATCGGACCTGCAATGTCGATGTGAATTCTTTCGCCTTTATCGACGAATGAGCTTCACGGTAGTATGGTATTTTCTGGAGCATTATTCCGATTCGTTTGACACGGTCTTCAGGTTTGGACGAAATGTTCTATATCTTTATCGATTTCCGGCCAAAATACGTAAAAACGTATCCACGATTTCATAGCCGATATACCGATATGACCCCTATGGAATAGACGTAAAATTGGCGTGCGTAACGCCTGCGGTACCAGGAGTCGGTCTCCATAGTACAATAAATCATTTATGGTATGAATTTCCTCCTTGCGGGCTTTGTACGCCGCTAAAACTTTGTTACTTTCTTCTGACGGCCAGCCAGAATGGACGTATGTATATACTCGGTTAAGCCACAAGTCTTTACGTTGCGCTTCCCTGATTGTTTCGACATTTAATTGTAAGTTTTCGAGACCTTCTGAAGAGATTGAGCAAATTACATCGTCATCATGGTCCTGCGCGTATTTACTTGGTAACGGAAGCCGCGAAAACGCATCCGCTGTGTTGTTTTTCTTGCCTTCTTGGTACTCGATATCGAAATCGTAGACGGACAAACGCCAACACCAACGCAATAGCAATGCATTTAATTGCTTCGATAAGTCTCTTTTGCGACCAAAAATGGAGGTTAGCGAGCGATGGTCAACAATAACTTTGAAATATCGTCCATACAGGAGGTCATGGAAATGCAGGATCGCGACCAGGACTCCTTTGGCTTCTAATTGTGTCGGAGCATAGTTTTTCTCCACCGAATTTGTAGCTTTTGAGAAAAATCCGACAGGACTTTTTGATCCGTCCTTCATGACATGATAAAGTACAGCTCCAAACCCATCCTTTGAAGAATCGACTTCAAGTCGTAACGGTAATTCTTTTGAATACGGGGTTAGGTAGATTGACTGGGCTAATACGCTTTTCGTTGCTTTAAAAGCTTTCTCCTGCTCCCTACCCCAAAACCAACGGCTTTTAGAACTTGTCAACAGGTACAATGGACGCAATACATGTTGCAGATTTTTTATGAATCTTGACTGAAAATTGACTAAACCTAAGAAACTCCTAAGTTGCTTGTCATTTGACGGAGTTGGCATTTCCGTGATGGCTTTAATTTTCTCTGGGTCGGGTCGTATCCCGTCTTTACCAAAGATACCCCCTAAAAATTTTACTTCCGGTTGAGCCAAATTAAGCTTTTCTTCTTTTAAACGGAAACCGGCATCATTTAATTTCGTGAAAACTTGTTTTAAAATATGATAGTGCTCCTTGGGATCTCGGCCTCCGACGATTATATCATCGAGGTATACAGACACAAATGGCAAATTTTTAAGTAAGTCGTCGATGATACGTTGGAACAAGTTTGGCGCTATCGATATCCCGAACGGAAGACGATTATAGATGAAGTTTCCGAAAGGGGTGCCTATGGTTAAGAGTTTTTGGGATTGTTCCGAAATGGGTATTTGATGATAAGCGTCTTTCAAGTCCAACGAAGTGAACATTATACTGCCTTGCAGTTTAGTCGTTAACGTATCCAGCGTTGGGATGGTGTATGTGTCTCTCGGAAGGAACCGGTTTACCGTAACACGAAAATCACCACACAATCTGATTTGACGATTACGTTTTCTTACCAATACGATTGGGGTACCCACAATATCTAATTCCACGAGACGTTCTAATCCGTTTTTGACTTGATTTTCTAATGGCAAGGGGATACGACGTATAGGTATGGTTACAGGTTCACTTGTGAGTATAGGCAAATCAATTGGGTTAATATTAGCTGGTTTAGTTGAATTTGAGAACAGTTCGGGGAATTGCTGCTTGATACTCTCCTTATCCAATGACGGTGATGCCTCCAATGCAGCAATGGAAATACCTGGAGGTAACCTTAAACCAAAAGCCTTTGCCCAACCCAACCCCAATAAAGGAAAAGAGGTTTCAGACTCTGTTACAATAAGGGGCAAATTCCTACTCTTATTTTGAAAGTCTACTGACACGTGACAATCACCTAAAATTTTTAGGTATGAGTTGTCGTACAACTTTGGTGAATTAATACCTTGCAATTTAGGCCTCCCCAACCACTGCCAAAGCTTAGAATTAATAGTGGAGCACTGAGCTCCAGTGTCAAAATTAAAAGTAATCACTTTATTATTAATCCTAGCTTTTAAAAGAGCCTTCCCCTCTAAATGGCAGATGGAATTTCCATCATCCTCCAGGATGTCAACGAAGCTTCTCTTCGCCGTTCGTCACGGGTTGCCACCCGTCCAATGCGATTAATTGAAACAATTTAAAGTGATACTGCAACGATAACAATCATTATTTTCGTCTTAAAACGGCGGGAAATGTTATATCTGTATTATTTATGTGAGTTTTATGGCATTTTGAACAAACTTTACCAGTCCAAAAATTGTTATTATTACTACTATTTTTATTGAAATTATGCTTAAAATTTCTATTACCATTATTATTATTATTCTTAAAATTTTTATTAAAATTATTAAAATTTTTATGACTTTGTTTTCCCCCAGAATAGTTATATTCTTTTTTGTAATTTTGTTTTTCCCCAAAATTGTTATTGTTTTTGAGTGAAAAAATTTCATCTGGCTTTTTTGAAGATTCTAATTGCAATCTTTCAAAATCCAGTGCAAGATTAATTACCTTATTTAAGCTCAATGGCTGAGTACCATCCAGACCTTCTCCATATTTTGTTCTCACTTCCTGGTCCAGGCTATTTAAATTCATTCCTGCCAGTAGTTGATCTCTTATACGTAACTCTGCATCTGGGTACTTACAGCCCAGTGCTAAATCTTTTACCCTTGTTACATAACCTAGCACACTCTCCCCCTCTTTCCTAATGGCTCTAAGAAATTGTAATATGTTAAAAAAATATGAATTCTCTTTGACATAAATTTTCCTCAAATTATTAACTAATTCCTCATAAGAGATATCAGTTAATAATTTGGGAAACATAAACGTCAAAACCTGGTCCAGTACTTTGGGATCCAGTTTAATTACCATAATTTTCTTAATTAAATTTTGGTCTACAATGTTTAACAATTCAATATTAATTTCAAAAACATTAATAAAATTATTAAAATTACTGTTACCATCATATATGGGTATATTATTAACCCTTACAAAGTTTCTGGTGGCACCTCCAGTATCTCCTGCTGCCATAGAATTTGATACTGTGGTCACTTCGGTGCCTACTGCTGCATTCGCATTTGTTACGTTCGTTGACATTTTCCCGTTTTCCTTCTTTTTACTGCGCCAAATATAATATCTTTTGTATACAGGAACTTTATTCAATTAAACGCATACATACATTACATGTGTTTTATATAAATCATAAAAATACAGATATAACATTTACATGTGATAATAATCATAAATAATACAGATATAACAGTAATTATGTGTTGATGCAATTTAAGAAATACTTTTAGTTGATATTAAAATAAACATACTCTATAATACTTTAATATCTAGAACCATTAGATGATAAATAGACATTCAGTATAATTTTTACAGTTAAAAAAATGTTAAATTTTTATAAAATTATCTGTAGCATAAAGGCCAAATATACATAGTTAACTGACCGTTTAAAAAATTTTTAATTTATGTTCCATTTTGTTAATAAAGATGCATTAGGCCTAATATAGTATGAGTAAGCATCAAAGTTGATTATCTGTAGGCATATAGATTTTTGCATTGACCCCAATTTTAACCAATTGTTTTTATAAACTTTTTAATGAGAATTTTAATTAATCTAATATTTTTTATATTAAACAAATTAGTAAAATGATATTATTCTTTTTTATCAATTTTTCTAGCCTATCCTTAAGATTTTCTGTACATAAAATTACTATTTTTTTAATATTAAGTGCAAATTTTAAATGATTTTATAGGTTTAATATTATATAAATATATGATAAAATTAATCTTGTATAGACAAGTAAATTCTGTGCTTAACACCTTAATTACGTTTTTCGGAAAATTTTAGCTTAAAAGTTGTTAGAGGGTGAAATTCTAATAAAGTCTGGGGCACTTATATGTTATTAAGCGATATTTTGACTATAAAATGCAATTTAGATTTGGTTTGCTGGTTAACCAGAAAGTCGGTTTGTTGAAAATCACATTTTTATCAGTATAATGGGTCACTTTTTTATTCATAGTATTAATCAAAAGTTAGCCCTTATGTCTTACCTCTTAAATAAAATTTGCACATTAGCGTATTCTAATAAAGTGCTAAGGCAGAGGACATAATTTTGTCCCAAAATCAAGGCAAGAAAATTTATTATAAAAATATGCCGGTCTCAAACTTTTGAGTTTATACATTTATTAAGATCAGTGCTATGATTTAAAAATTTTTAAAAAATAAATACGTTTTTTAAGTTATTTACTTTTAAAATTCATTTTAAATCTGTTTGCCGTTTTTTTTTAATAAAACTTTGTAAGCCAGCTATTTACATTAATATTTACGAAAAAAATGTTATAACCAAAAGATTTAAATACAAAATAATAAAAAAAACTATTTATATACAACAAAATTGTTAAATTCAAAGTTCAATAAATATTTTTTTTAACCGATAAAATATCCTGTCCTATATGTGTGGTGCCAAATAATCTGTAGAACCAAAATGTGTAACTTAAAATTATTTTTGCAAATGCCCGAACATTAAAAAATAATATATTCTTGTTAAATGATTTATGGGCCATGATGGCTAATGTATGAAGTTGTTAATATGTATTAAATTAAGGATCTACATAAATTGCTCAAACCCTTTGGTAAAATTGTGAATCTAAGATTCCGATCAATTCCAGTTGTTTCAAAATCAACTGCAACTTTAGAGACCGCAATCAAGGGCAAAGAAAATACGGCAAATAAAAGAAAAATCTCTAAATTGGATGTACCTCCAATTACATCAGATCTACCAGTCAAGGTTGCTCTAAAAATCTGTACTAATAATCCCAACCAATCAACCTTGTATACTCATGCCTCTAGGACTAATAAAAATGCCTATGTAAATTTCGAATCTCCGGATGCTGTTCAAAAAGCTATTGAAGAATTAAATGGATTTTTTTATAAAGGTATCTATTTTTTGTATGCCAATTAGAGATCTGAACCTGAAACCCGCCCTGCCCGGTGCCGGCCTTGCCCACAAAAGGGCCGGAAATTAGAAAAAAAAATTTATGGGCTGGACCGGGTCAATATTTGTATTTCATTGCCTTATGTTTTTAACTGTTAGCAAGAACTAAAAATGATAAATTTATTAACACGCAATAAAGGGTTTTGCTTTTACAATCTATATTTTATGGCAAAACATTTATACTTTGAACAATAATATTTTTTGGCCTTTTAAAAATTTGGGCCGGCCCTAAAACAAATAACCAATTTGTGGGCAGGGCTGATTCGCAGTGCGGAGCCGTTATCTCACGACCCTGTTAGACATCTAATACCAATTCTGTATAAACGAATACATATTAAACTATGATTAATTTAAATTTTTATAATATATTAATATTATCTATCTAAATATTATCTTAGGTACCCATCATTTGAGACTAGATCAAGCCATGGATAAGCGAAACAATTCTCAATATGAAACCTCAAGCGTGAAAGCAAATGTGGATGCTAAGAGTTTAGATGTAAATTCGACTCAACAAGCAGGTTTTGATCGTGATAGGACAATTTTTTTGGGTAACTTGCCCATAGTCGGATGCGAAGATGAAGATCTTTGGAAATTATTTGATAGAAAACTTTCTCTACCTGTCCAGGCTGTTAGAATTATCCGTCAAAAAGATTCTATCACTGGCACGGGATGTGGTTTCGTTATATTTAAGGTTATCTATTTGTTTTATGTCAATGTTCATCTTAATTTGAATAACCTCGATACCTTGTAAACCTAAACACATTTTTATTTTTTATTTTGGATAATTTTTTCAAACATTAAATCACCCTTGTAACTCTCTTTTATATATTTTTGTTAAAGTTAATTAATTAATTTATTTGGCTTATTTTTATTTATTATACTATTTTTATGGTTGGACTTTAGAATGCCGATTCTGTTCCATTGGCCGTTATGCATAATGAAAAGGTGAAGATTAGTGGTAGACCCGTCAGAATCAAAAAATGTTTTAGGAAGAAAAAGTCAAAGCCGATTTCAAGCCATATTTCCAAGCGTTCAGTTACAAAGTCTAAAGGTGAGAAAAATAAGAGTCAAAAATTAAAATATAAAATGGCAAAGAAACAACGTAAAATTAAATAAAATTTATGTTTTTTACATACAAATTACAATAAATTTATTATATCATATATGTTTTGTAAATTAATGGCTATATGAAGTAATCTTTTTTCAAATTTTTGTTAAGTCGTCGTGCTATGTTGTGATTTGCAATGAAGGCATTAAGGTATTAGCAAAATCGCTGCATTTTGCTAATTTTTTATAAGGAGAATCACTGATTTATATACCTTTTAAGTATTTTTTAAAATTTAATGACTAATTTCGGCTGTATTTTTACGTTATAAAATAATTAAACAAAATTTGTAATAAGGCTTATAATTAGAAATTACAATTTGTAGGTGACCCGTTATTCAATGTAATTATTATTTGTATTTTTTTCGCAAACTTACAATTAAAATAAATTTGTATAGTAGTTAGTTACTTGCTAATCTTGTTTCAAAATGTGTTGTTGGCTTAAAATTGTTAATGTTATTTATTAAATACAAAATTAACCAAAAACTCTTATTTAATTGTTAAAATTTTGACTTATACATATCCAAAAAGCCATAGTTTAATAATTTGTATGAGCCTATATATTATTTTCACGTTATTTTTATGGTTCCATTTGCGAATACATCCACTCGATTGCATTTATTTTGATTGTTTCGTTGCCACCACTGACTAAAATTTAATTTTCCTCGGTTTTGGATTAACTGAACCTGAGCCGCCTTATTTATAAAAGTGCAAAGGGCGCACCAATAGCGAAAACTGTTTATAAGATGCGTTTTTCGCCATTCAAAGTAGCTGAGATATAATTCCGGAGTTTGATCGAGATGGCGTATATATTTTGAAAGGTCTGAAATACTCCCATAATCTTTGATATTGATGAAAGAATGGGGTGGCAAAATTTTGTCATAATCCGCCCCGCCGAAAACGATCGGCACAATATCGTAGTTTATGATCCCGTATAACTTCTCGGTTAGGTAATCCGGACAAATGCTATTCTCAAACGAAACGTAAAATTTGTAATGTCGGAGACGTTCTTTCACGCACCAGTTTCTATCTGGCATCCTAAATAATAATATTACGAGACAATTGTGATTTAAATGTTTTAAGTTAGGCTTACATAGTCTAGAAGCACCTAACGAACCTAAATGCAAATATATTATAAATGTATTTCGTTATTAAAAATAGTCAAGAGAGTTGGAAATTGTAGAAGAACCTTATTTTACTTGCAATTTTAACAAATTATTTAAATTATCTTTATTTTTTGATGAAAAGATTAGCGAGTTAAACATTTCTTAGATCGAAATTTGAAACTTATATACCAAAAATTATAACATATTTTTTAGTATCAAGGGAAAATTTGAAAGAAATTTTATGAATAAACGCAAGAAATTGTAAAATGTTTACATATTTTATAAATTTAAAATTATAAAAAATTTTTGAAAAAAAAACTTTTTTGTTTATATCCCTCTATTTGATAGAACTCCCAAATCAATTTTTATTTTAAAATATTTTTCTAGTTATGGACTGGCAAAAGAAAAATTAGGTCTTGTGTGTGATATAAATTTATTTCTAAATGTAAATGCTACTGGAAGGTCACCGACTTAAATCAATAATTTGGAACTCTAAAATTTGATATTTGTATATAATATTTTTCTAATAATTCGATTAAATACATTTAAATTTTACTAAACATAAAAAAAATGTTTTTAATTTAATTATTTTTATTACGCGCTTAAGGAAGGCGTTTTCAATATATTTAATATTTAAAAATTTAAGATTTTTATAAAAAAAATAATATAATTTAAAGTTGAATACTTTTTTTTGCCAATTTTTGAAGGAGTCATTTTTAAATAATGATAACACAGGCCAACATTTTTTGAGAGTTATAAGCTAACTTCAGAGACCAGACCTGCCAACTTAGGGATTTTTACCTTGTAAGCCAGCTTAAATATTGAAAATTTTTGAAAAATGTCAAAAAAGATTTAAAAACAAATATTCTCCCTTTTTGGCCTCAGAAAAAAGAGACCCGAACTTAAATATATATTATATTTATTTAATAGTTTTTAATGTAAAAACCCAAATTTTAATTAAAATTTTTAATAATTTTCTTAAGCAAATGATCTGAACGCAGCTGGATAAAATGACCGGAAAAAAGAAACTCTTTAAGGCGTTTCCAAATTTAAATTTTAATGAAAAAAAAATATGCCAGCTTTTATTGCAAAGTTTGACAGCTGTAAACTTCTGCCAATATATATTTTTCAATTTTTTAATAGCCCTTTTAGTACAAGTTGTTATTTTGGGAAGACTATAAAACATTGTTTGTCCTATATTTTTAGGTTATTTCTGAATTACCTGGCAAAAATATTTTGAACTTTTCATTTTCTAAAATGTGATGTGGGTTCATTCGCCTCACCAAAAATCACAATAACAATTAAAAATGTATAATTTTTTTGTTATTTATATTAATTAATACCAGGGATTGATCCGGGACCGGTTTCGGGACCGAAAGACCCGGGACCCCGTAAAAAAATTTGGGGAAGGGGACCGGGATCGTTTTGTTTTTGGACTCCGGTTCAAATTAACTTTTACCTTTTTTTTTGTTTTTTTTCCTCTCTTAAATAAAAATTAAAAAATCCCCCCCCCTCTTTTTTTTTATCCAAAAAAAAAAAATTTCCTATTGTATATTATGATATTATTATAATAAAAAAAAAAATAATAAAAAAATTATAAAAAATATTAAATTTCTACCTTAAAAAATAGAAAAAAAAAAAAAAAAAAAGAAAGGAAGGGAAAAAAAAGATATTTTTAGAAATTTTTATTTTAGGGAATCTTAAATCTATTGAAATAATGAATTATTTTGAAAAAAAATCTATAAAGATAGATATCTCAATAAAAGAATTGGAAGATGAATTAGTGACCCTTACTAACTTGGAAGACCTCTTTCAATTATTGAGGATTCAGGATTTCAACAAATAATTAATCCAATTTTAAAAGGGCTTAAATATTCAATTAATAAAAGCAATCTCAGAGATTCAAAAATTTTAAAAGCCTCAAATTTGAAAAAAGAAATCGCGTTTAAACTTCAGAACCTCCCATTGGTCTTAAAAATTGACACTGTAAAAGGTTTAGGAAGAACAATCTTAGGTATTATTTATTTACTATAATTTAGGTATAAATACCCAAATCTACAATGGAGAAAGCATCCAAATTAATCACTTAGGCATGTTTGAACATGATGAGTCAAAAGGATTGAGTATAAAAAACTTATAACCTTCAATTGTCAGATGTATATACTATTACATCTGACAATGCACTTTCTGCAGATTTAATATTATTAGATGATTCTGATGAGGATCAATCAGAAAACTATACATTTAATGAAGATTTATCAGACGCCCTAATTTATAGAAATGTTGTTTCTTTTGGAAAGGTTTAGATTTAAACTTAATTTTAGATTTATCATGTAAGATGTGCAGCACACACACTGCAGTTGGCCATCAAAGATTATCTTAAAGATAAAGACATTAATAATGTTAGAGAACTAGTGAAGGAATTAAGAAATTCCTATTATGTTAAAATTTTAAAGAATTTAAATATTCCTCTGGCTATTATTGATGTGCCTACTAGATGGTCATCAACTTACATGATGATACACAGGCTAAGTATAGAATTTTATATATATTTTAGTTAACATAAAAACAAAATGTCCTGATTTACCAGCTTTTAACAAGGTCTCTCAGCAGGATTGGGATATTGTTAGAGAAGAGACCTAATAAAAACACTTGAAGTTTGTAACTTAGCCTCTTTAAAACTTTAAAACAGTCAATTGACTTTATCCGACTTTTATGGTATTTGAAAAAGGCTAACTTTTGATTTAAATAAGTTAGACTTTAGCAAAACAATAATTAGTTACATGGCAAAACGGGAACAAACGTATTTTTTATCACCTGTTTTATATGGAGCTATATTTCTAGACCCTCGATATAAAGGTCTACTGACTATCGAGGAGACAGAACAAGCAAAACTTCATATAAAGATACTTCATAATAAACTTCTGTCAATGAAAGAAAGATGTCAGGTTGGTGAAATTGAACTGGAAGAAATTACTGAAGATGACGAATTCGTCTCATTTTTAAAAAAGCAATCAATAGGTCAAAATAATCCAGTTCTCAGCGAATCTATTGATTCAGAAATAAAAAAATTTGAGGAGTTTCCAATTTTTTAATGCCCTAATATTGACAAGTGTCCTGAAATTTTGGGATAAGTCTTCTGGGCAAATCCACAATTGCACCTATATTTTTAGGTCATAATGAGTGTACCACAACACAGTTATTCATTTAATTATAATGTTTAGGTTAGTGTCGAAAGATCATTTTCAACTTTTCATTTGTCTAAAATGTGATGTGGGTTCATTCGCCTAAATAGGTACCAAGAATCACAAATTTAACAATTTAAAAATGTATATATAAATTTTGTTAAATTTTCAAAAATATTAAAGAGAAAAATTTTAAGGGGGAAAAAATTTTATTTGGGAAAAATTTTAGAAGGAAAAAAGTTATTTTTTTGAAATGAAACGCGTTAAAGAAACGCTAGAAAAATTAATACAATTATTTTACTTGCATATCGTATCGTCTCCACAGCGACCATAGATATCGACGTTTAAGTGTTTCTGCATTTCTTTCACGATAAAATCGCGCTTGCTATGCGCCCTGCAATTACTAGCAAACCAAATCAAGGCTGGCCTATTTTCTTTAAACGTACTTTCGTTTCGGGACGGAAAAACTGTGAAATTCCTATTGTTGTTGTTTTTCGTTTTGATGTGATAACTGCCTCGGATTTCAGATTTCCTAACGCATTCGGCCGACGGTAAATTAGCTCCTTTTTTCACAATAGGGTTTATCCTCTTAGTCACCAGGCCCCACGGGATAGGGATATCTGAATCAGATCGGTAAGTCATTGTGGCATCGACCTGTCCCTCCAAACTCGTTATATTGAGCCTTAGGTGTGAAGGTGGTTCCCGGTTAAAGAATATAACCAAAGGTTTTGGTGTATTTGATTTTCTTTCACGTTGCAATAAGCCTGGGTTAGGCACATCAATAAATACGTCTCCGTTTCGCGGCACGAGAACGTAAACGTTTATCTTGGGTGAATTCACTTCACCCTTAGGAATTAGTCGGCAATTGTTGGCAGGGCAATTGCGGAATGCCCTTGCACGGTAAGTTGGATTCATTTGGTTAAGCCATCCCTTCTCGTTCCATACCATTATATTATGGGTCGGAACATTGGGCAGATGCTGATTCAGATTTTTCACGACATTTGGTGCTAAAACGAAACGTTTGTATAAAAATTTTAAAATCAATCCTAGGAATATTGTTTAATTGAAATCAAAATATTTAATTTAATTTATTAGCTTATTTTGAAAACCATCAATCCACGGTATTTTATAACGTGAGTCGATACATACTCATAATATAGTGTCACCTTTAACGATCAGCTGGAATCGAAAATACATTTTAAACTGTCTTAATATTTGGATTTCTTTCTACTTTAAAATTTTTTTTTGAAAGTTGTTATGTTGGCTTTTATAAATTAGGATTCAGTTATAATCAATTATGTTGATGGGGCGTTATTCTTTTAAATGACCCCTCATGTAGTCAAGTTCGAACTAACAAATAGGAAAACATTATTATCATTAGTGATTCCGAGCTTGATGAGCGATTCTTTACAAATATTCTAATATAGTTTTACAGCTTAAATCAAGCCACAATTATTGCCATAAGTTTGATTTTAGCTTTATGAAAGGCCCGTAAAAATTTTTTTTTAATTTTTTAAGCGTTTGAATTTTTACAAAAGTTATGGTATGATTATCAGCTATCTTTATAAGGATTTAGATAAAATTTTAATAAAAATTTTAGTACATATAAAGCAATTGCACTGGGTGTAAAAGTATTGTAAAAAAACAGTTGTTAATAATTTTTAATGTAAAAACCCAAATTTCAAAATATATAGAATTATTTGTAAATAAAAACTTTGAACGTGCCGTGCCCTAATACATAAAAGAAACATTTTTCATGATTTTCTTTTTGTAATCTTATTAATGTTTAAAGGAGGCTCACAAAATTTGATATGAAAAAACAGTGAAGTGTTAAAACGAAAGTGGGCTTGATCTTGAGATCTAATTAAATAGGCTATGTCTCACAAAATTTGTTAAACAGTTTGTATTTAATTTATAAAAATCTAGTGCCCTTTACCATACACTAATTAAAATTAAAAAAATTATTATTGTTATTTTAACCTACAAGAAGGACCATAAATAATAATTGATTAGACTTTTACCTGTTTTTAGAGCACCTTGGATATTTTTAAAATTTCTTGAAGTTTTTTGTAAATAGGCGTGGGTTTGTCGGTTGGATTGACTTGAGGAAAGTACCAGGAATATTTGAGGTACGTTGCCATTTATTAGAGATTTGTTTGGAAGCCTTGAATTACTGCCATAGTTCAGGCTATTAGAATCAAGATTGATTTTTGAGTATATTTGTAATTGGTCAATTAGTGGCCGAACCACAAAATCACGTACAAAATATATTACAGATATTAATAGGAAAAGAGTTACAAGGGCATGAGATATAGTCTTTTTTACCAGCATAATCCCATAACCTTAAATTTTTTTTAAATGTAATCTTTCCGACTTATACGTATTTCATGCCTCTTCGTCATCAAATCAGGGTATTAATTCTTAATGGAATTTCATTACTAGTACTATCTTGAAACAACAAACCTTAATCTGTGCATGTTTGACAGGTATAATCACAAGTAATTCACATTCTCTGTCGCCATGCACGACAACAAACATAATAAGGTTTCTCAGCTGAATCAATTAGAATATTTGGGGGAAGGTGGGGGAATTGGGACCAATTATGTGCTCTGATATTGAAAGCATAATTTTTCAACTGTTTGGTTATATTAATAATTTAAAGCCGCTATAAAAGTTGGGCCCTGCCACCATAATTATAGAATATAAAAAT
The DNA here is from genome assembly GCA_030555515.1 of Acutogordius australiensis. Lineage (NCBI taxonomy): Eukaryota > Metazoa > Nematomorpha > Gordioida > Gordea > Gordiidae > Acutogordius > Acutogordius australiensis. Next base: position 29,134,929 of record CM060242.1, read on the forward strand.
TGTTTAACAGAAGAAAGAAATTTCTGATATACAACATTTAAAATTTGCGAGCCAATAAGGAGAGATTTCAAATCGCCATGCCATCACAGTCGAAATTGTAACCATAAATTATCATAAAAAGCCGTGACTTGTAATAATTTTGTTTTTTTCTTAAATTTATAAACAATGGTTCCTATCTATCAAAACGCGTTTATTAAATAGTGCCGAGGTAATCAAATGGCCTTATAGGAAGCGTTCAGACTTCATTAAGTTTTTAAAAATTAAAAATTTTAAAAATTTTTTTGACATAAAACGCATTTTAGCAAAAAGTCGCTAATATTACTCCATTCAACAAGACAAAACGGAAGACCCTAGACCTTCTAAATGTGAGTCAGGGAGGGCGGCATGTGGCTTCCCTATAAATACTTTTGGTGGAGTTTTTTCAAAAGTGGTTTGGATTACACAGCACTAGTGCTGGGAAAACAATGAGCCATAAAACTGGCTCACCCCCCCCCCCCCCAAACACGGGGAAAGAAAGAGAGCACAAATAAAGGGCTAACTAAAACAAGAATCTAAAAAAAGCTCTGACAAAGAAAAGGGGAGGGGCATAAAAACTTGAAAAAAGTGGCTCTAAAAAACGCCCCGAAAAGCTCATTTATTTTATAATTTTTCAATTATCTTAAATATCAAAATTCTAATAATATAGGAAAATTTATTATTGCAGAAAAATTAAAAAATCTATCTTGTTTCTTTAATATGCTTGGGGGTAGCCGGTCATATTTAAAATAAATTAGTCGGGCTGTGTTTAAATCAACTTACAGGTCTGACCAGACAAGGCCTTAAAGGATTATAGCAAAGCTCGACTTTTGGCCCAGTCTAACTTAATTCTGGCTTTTTCTAGAGTTAAAACCAGGCCGTAATATTACGTTTGGACCATCCGACATGTTTTTTGCAACGTAAGCTGGTTTTTCATTTTAGGGCCGGCCCCAAATATAAAAATACGACCCGGAAATTATTTTTTGCAAAAATATTCATAAAATAAGGAGTATATCAATTTTCCTTGTTAAAAATAGTTAAAAAATAAGGCAAAATTAAAATTTACCCGACCCGTTTTAAATTTCGGCGAGGCCGGACACGGCTTGTTTTAGGCCAGCTGTCATTGGGCTAGGTGGACTTTTGGGTCTCGACTTGATTTTTAGTCCCTTAAGCCCTGTCCGATAATTTTTTTTTCAGAAGTTATGATTTTTCAATATATTTTCCAACCCCCTAATTAACAATTCATAATTTATTTAATCTTGGTTAATATAATTTATAAAATAGATGATTTGATTGTTCAATTTTTTGTATTAATAAAATTAACAAATTTTTTTTCGCTAAAAATAGATGGGGCCTCAATCCTAAGAGATTTAGGTGTCAAAATTCAATTTGTAAATGAGAAAGTTTTGTAATTCGAACATATGATATCGTAGAAATTATGCAACTTTCACCCGACCTCAATTAAGGAAATCATTTTGAAAATTTGTGCAAAATATGGTATTAAGGCCAATAATAACTATTCTATCAAAACAGATAATGGGGCAAATTTAATAGCCTTAACTTTAGAGAATAAACCTACAATACAGCGCATAATAAATGAAAGCAATTAGAAAACAAAGCTTAAATTTAATGGTAAAAAAAATGCCGGGTGAGTTTTTTTTTAGCTTTTAGGAGTTTTAAGAAAAGACTATACCCCTTGTCTCTGTTGTTGTTGTTTTTAACCCATGCGCTTGAAAAGGGATGAGGGAGGCTCTGGCGTGTGAGCGAGTTTGGAGGCGGCTAAGATGGGGTTTGTCCATAGATCTAGGGGATATATGGAGGTCCCACGTGAGGGGCACGATAGCCAATGTAGAAGATTGTCAGTCGCTTCTTTGCAGTCAATGCACTTGTCGTCTGTTGAATAGACGCGACTACGGAAGTCTGCTAGTAGATAACAGAAGCCTGATACCCCTTGTCTCTAAACAGGAAAGGTGGCTTTTTTTTGCCATGCCCACAACTCGTGGGAATATAGGGAAAAGTTCAAAAAAATATTATAAAAATCACTTCTTTTTTTTCCCAGGTGCATAGCACAACAACTTTTTTTTTTAATTCTTTTTAAATTTTCTTAGGTATTTTAAAGCCGTAAAAATCGAGGGAACAGCTTAATTTCCATATCTGTCGAATGAAATGGGCGCCCTGGTAGTAAGAGTAATCGCTTAAGGCCCCAACCCAATTCGAAAATTATTCTTATAGGCGAGCTGGCCTTGCAGGTTTGGAAGTTAAATATTATTGTCGAGTCGTAGAAACCCTGTTTATATTTTTAATTCTCTAGCCCTCTCGCTTAATACCCTTTATGAACCGGCTGTGTTGAATATTCTGAAGCATTTTTTTAATAAAATTTACATCTAGGCTTTAATTTTGCCGAGTTTTTGAATTTAGGTTTGAAATTAATTTTTTTTGCATCTTTTTAAGGTCAAGCCAAGCTTTCTTTGCTAAATTGCGCTTCTAAAAATTTATTTAACCTTATAATAGGTTTTGTATTCGAACAAAGTTTTGGTTTCCACTTCTTTTTTGTAATTTGTATATTTCAGCTTTTAGTTTGGGCCATAAAAATTACAGAAACTTATAAAAATATAAGTTTGGGCAGTTTTTTCCAAAATTAAAAATATTTCTATATAGTTTGGTGCTTTATAAAGTTAGTAGGCTAAATTTGCGATAAAAAACGCTTTATGCAATGCAAACATATTAGGGTTTAAGAAAAAATTTCTTTTAACTTTTTTTTTATATATTCAAAAATATAAAATTACATATATGGTTCGATTATAATTTTTGGAATAAAATAGCATGTAATTAGCATGATTTGGAAAAAGGCTTATTTCTACCACCTAGGGCGTTCTCTTGTAAATTGTATAACACTAGGATTTCTATCTATCAATATGCGTTTTTAACGCATTTTTTCATTGGCGCAATGCATAAAACCAAATGCCTACCATTATATAACCATGACATATGTAATTTTATGCTTAATTTGAAAAATGAAAGTGAAAAAAGACTTGGCCTGTTAATGTCAGATGACCACCAAAATCCCCCATATTGAATACCTCATCATTTTTCGACGAGTAGCCATCTTTGTTCTTTAAAATTTATGGTTTAGGCCAACGTATAAAAGTTAAGTTTACAGCTATAGTGTCAATATAGTACCCAAAAATTTAGGGCAGGGTACTTGTGAATCTAAACGGCCAATAGGCTTGTTGTATACACTAGGTTACTCCTTCCAAGTTAAATATTGACTTAAATTTCAAGACGAGTTTATTACTCAAATCCAACTTGTGAATATTGCAATACGTAATATTCAATTTTATCAAATAACATGAAATTATATTGGCTCTGCATTCTAATATGCATGTTAAAGGACGTGGTACCTCTTCGAGGTAAATTTTTTTTCTAAATTATGTTCATAATAAGAAACAATGTTAAAACATTTGGTACGGGGTTTACCCCAATCATACTTTGGGATGACCTAATGGTCAAGGTGTTCATTCATTTAGTATCGCCACAAATATTTTAAGGTGATTACTTGTACATCTGTGACCATTCTTATTAGGCTCTCAAAAAAGTTGATATTGGTTATTTTAGACGGTCACCCGTCAAAATTAACCAAACCCCATGTTATGACTTAAGCGCAGATCAGAATTAAAGTTTGCAGTATAAGGTATAAATCAACCGAATAATTTGATCTCAGGTATTTTAATTTCAAATGCAGAAGGCATTTTGCGTCACCTTAATAGTTCATTTTAACCGCCAAAATATTGACTTAATATAAATATTTCGACAGAGACAATTCCTAAGGTTAGAAGAAAAATTGATTGTGGAATACCATCTAGAAGAATGGGCATTCCTAATTGTACAGTTACAAGTCAAGGCATTGTAGGTGGTGAAATTATCGATATAAAAAGCGTCCCTTGGCAGGTCATCTATAAATTTATAATTTTTATATAAAATATATATAACATAGTATGAATGCAATCTAAAAACTAAATAAACAAATTTAATGAACTACCAGGTACTTTGCATCAAATAATATTTCTTCGAATTTAGGTCGGTATCAAGCGAGTCAACTCGACCGTTTATTGCGGGGGCTCGATATTGAATCAAAGATTTATATTAACAGCGGCACATTGCTTAAATGACAGGTTTAATATACCAGTTAAATGTTAAGAAAATATTTTTTTAAGCTTCATTTCTGCATCATTGTATTTACTTAATCGTTATGGATTGGTGACCATTAAACGGAACATTAAAACTGCTGTGCAGCGACGTCCATAACCCATTGGGTCAATTGAATTAAGTGCGTCTCTCGATTGATTGTTTAATCAATGTATATTTATTAAGTTTGAAAGAGCCAAAAATATATCGAAATCAAACTAACTTTGAAATGACTATGTAGTCATAAAAAATTTGACCATGAACTCGCTGAATAGGCGTTTTAAATTATTCCTCTTTTTTTTGCAGAAATATTGCCAAATTATCGGTTTACGTAGGATTAGATGAGGTATCTAAAACCGAAAACAATTCAGGCCTTTCTATAAAACGTACCATTATTCACGAAGAATTTTCTGCGCAAAATAAACAAAACGATATAGGGTTGATTGAGTTGGAAAAACCAATAAAACGGTACACGCCTAGCGTTAGACCGATATGTCTACCGAAACAAGATGAGGTCCTTCCTGGTACAGGCCAAGATGCATACCTGTCTGGGTATGGGTTAACACAAGAAGGTACAAACTTTAATTTATCAAAGGTTAAAAGAAATATTTTCCAAGTAAACTTATAAATCAAGCAAGCGTAAAGCACTCTAATCACTTAATGGGCATAAATTTTATGCACACAAGATTCACAAGTTTTGTAGAGAACTGCGATCACGATTAGGTTTAAATTTTTCCATGCCTCTAATTTTTATCATATTTAAGGTTCAAATTTGGATAATTTTGAAAATATATAATTTACAAATGAATCTTATATTTAGATTCCTTGTATAGAACTGACAGCTAACTACTTAAAACGATTGACGATTCACTTTTTTGATTAAACAACTAAATTTGGACAAATAAAAATTTTAATTTTATTAAGAGATTTAAAAGCCTTTTTAAGATTTTTTTATTGATCGCAATGTTTTTTTATATTTTGTTTTCATTATTTCAAAAATACTCCAAATATATGAGAACCCTCGTTTTACACATTGAATAACTAAAATTTGAGGAAATGATAAAGATTCTAGTTTTATTTTAGCAATTAGCACCGACTGACTAAAATGATGTAAATGTTCTTGTTAAGAATTTTCAATTGACAAAAAGTTAAATAAACAGTAATGCCTAATAGTATTTTAATCTAACCGATTGTTGCGTTTTTTTTTATATCTTTTTAATGTAATTGGCCAAAAGTTGCAATAACGGGTCAATAAGTTAAAAACACATGAATATTTATTAACATATGTGTCTTCTTTAAAATTATGATGTAGCGTATTTGTTTAAATAAAACCCTTATTTTTATTTTGGACTCATTGGTTCTGCATAATCGTTATATATAAATGACAGGTGGAAAAAATTAAAAAATATGAAAAAAGCTTCTAAAAAAACTTTTTTACACTTATCATTTAGCAATATATTAAACTTAATATTTTTTTTTCTATAGATATGCCTTTTTTAGTGTCCAACTTCACTAAATATCTTTGCAATGTTAATAAGAATAAAAACAGAAATTTGACGCTCAGAATTTAAGGTTACTGCAAATGCAAAACCATAGAAAAAAACATCATCATGCTTAAACCATTTAACTAATAATAATATTTTTGTTATTTTTAAGTCATGATTTTTTCGATTTTGTAATATAGGTAAAGCAAGATTGAAAATTAAGTTTTGCGACTTTTTAAAAAAACTTAAATGGAGTTTCAATAAAAATGGAAAACGTACAAAAAAAACAATGTTAAAATTACTATTTTAATTAAGTGACATTTTCAATTTTTAGATAAAATTTTATTATATCGATATGAGAATAAGCACGACTGCGCAAGTGGATTTCAATAAAAACGCCGTGGTAAAATACTTTTTCTGAAGAACAGTTTATAAGATTAAAAAAAATTTTAAGTGCAATATTGTTTGAAAAGATTGAGCTGGACATACCCTATATAGATTGAATATTGTTAAAATTATTTTGCTCTTTAAACTATTTTTATTTAATGTAAACTTATTTAACGATTTCTGAACGAGATGCCCAGTAGACTTATGCGAGGCAATAAATATAAATCACAACTTTATTTATATGTTTCATCCAATTCAATTTCGCATGTCGCCCACTAGCAAACGCTTATGATCTGCCATAACCCTAGTGTATTAACCCGCGATTAGCATTGTGGGGTCCAAACGAACCCCAGCACTTTTTAATGAAAATCTTTAATAATATTATATATTATTTGCCAAAATTTTGTGACTTTTTATTTAATATATAAACAAAAGTAGGAATTTAAATTCGATCTAAGTCTAATAACAGAATTTGTTTAGAAATTTTAAATTCTATTGGGTCTATATGGAGCCCACACTCTCAGTTTTAATGTTAAAAGCCATGGTAATGCCTCAATGTAATTTTAAACTAAAAAAATTGTAATTTTTTTTCTAGCTATTCTTCCATAATAGTTTTACATATTAATTATATAAAATTTTAGTAATTATAATGATATGAATTATCTTATTTTCTTTATAAAACATCTAGGTTTTAAGGTGAAAAGGCCAAATTTCTAATTCATATTTTTTTTCATGAATCTTCCATAAAATGTTTTAACCGACCTAAAAACACGATTTAATCAATAATATTAATAAATTTAATTTATTGACATGATATTTTTAATGTAATACAGAAAAATAAAAAATTTCATTTTTTCACATTATTTTCTATTTTGTGTCAAATAAAATTTGCAATATTCATTAATGATAACTTAAATTAGTTTATAATAATAGAGCAGGTATTTCTCTTCAAAATATTAAAAAAATAAAGACCATAACCTTAAAAATTTCAAAGTAATAGAAGTTATTATAGCATTCGCGTCACAAATTTCTCACCCTACCATTTGCGGGTTAAAGATACGGACTGTGTGCTTATATTTAAAATAAAAACTAATTGGTAAATCAATTAAAAAATTTTATATTAGGACGCGTTTAGACTCATTTCATTTTTTTAAAAAAATTTACATTTTTTTTAAATTTTCATTTTTCTATTAGAAAAACTAAAAGATTGGCGTTTTTTTTAAAAGGCGTTAAACGTCAAAAAATAAAATATTTTAAATTTTTTTAAGAGTCTGAACACGCCCTTACATATATTTTTAAAAATAAGTTAAAATATACTTTTTTACCTTAAGCCCTGAACAAGAAACGGCACAGCCCCACAATAAAATAAGATGCTTTTTATCATAGCAAAGTTTGGTCAATTCGCTAATACATTATAGAGTTTATTGGCAATGTTCGACATTTGTTAATAAATACCGCAGAAAAACTAAATTATAAAGATTATATATTTTGGTAATTTATGAAAATAATTGCACAGAAGTCGAAGATCGGAAACTCAGAGGTGTATGCCTGCCCATAGAAGTTCATGACACTTGTCAAGTTGTTTATACCTTTGGTTATCCCGGAATCACGAACGATATGTTTTGCGCTGGCTATTATCACGACCCGGATAAAGATAGTTGTACGGTAATCTACATCAAATCTATACTTATTTCACGATTAGCTGCGACCTTTTATGGAAACATTTTTTGTTTCACGATCATTTAACATTTAATGATAAAACGCGACAATAGCCAGAAATCATGTGTATATTGAACCATTTGGTGCAAAAAATAGTAACAGCCCACAGCCAATAATATGTTAAAGGTATTTCATTTAATATCTAGTAATCCAAATAATATGGTATTGTACCTCAATGAATATACCAAAATTTACGATAATCACATCTAAATATAATTAATTCCATTTGCTTTACAGGCAAATATACAACCAGGGCTGGGAAAAAAAAAAAAAGGGGTTTTTTTTACAAGTTTTTGTTTTTTTCCCCACCCCCCCCCATTTGGGGGGGGGGTATTGGAAAAGCTTTTTTTTTTCTTTAAAAAAAAGGGGGGGTTTAAAATCCCTTTCTTTTAAAAAAAAAACTAAGAGTTTTAAAAAAAAAAAACACACCAACCATTTATAAAAAAAAAAAAAAAAAATTTAAAATTTAATTTAAAAAAAAAAAAAAAAAAGGGTTTTGGGGGTTTTTTTTTGGGGGTATTTTTGTTGTGTTTTTTTTTTTTTTTTTTTTTTTTTTTTTTTTTTTTTTTTTTTTTTTTTTTTTTTTTTTCTCTTTTTTTTTTTTTTTTTTTGGGAAAAAATGGGAAAAAAGATTTTTTGTTTTTTTTTTCTTTTTTACAACTATTTATATAGGGGGATTCGGGTGGACCTTTAGTTATAAAGGAAGGTCGGAATGGTCCATACAAGCAAATAGGGATCGTGAGTTGGGGAGAGCGTCAACCATGTGCCAGGAATAACCCCGGAGTCTATACCAAAGTTTCAAGCTATATCGATTGGATAAACAAACACATTGATTGACCTACCGGGAAATGCCTAAAACATAACCACGCTCTTGTCCCGTTCGTTTGTTAAATAAAAATTGCTTAATCTTCTTTATATACATTATTTTAACAATATTATAGAGAAACCATATTTATAATGTTGATGATGTTGTATTATATTATTTTTTTTTTCATTTAACTCTAAATGTAATAAATTTTGCCCCCTCAAATTAATACAATTCCTAAAGGCGAGTGCATGATTTCAAAAAGTTGATACTTTGACGCGAAAAGTTTTATATTTCGCAATCAAAGACCAAAAATAAATTTTTAAGGAAGAATTAAATAAATAGTTAATTCCGTTTGGCGGCTTTATAATTTATGTTTACAGAATTAAATACCAGGCATAATTTGTCATTAAAAGTGTGTCTAATTGTTTTGAAAATATATGATAATATAAGACAATATCAGCAATTAAAACAAAAATAAAAACTAAATAATTTATTAATGTTTATTAATTAAAAAAATATTGCTATTTTTGTTTTAGTAAACATCCTAAATAAACTCGAATTATATGGGGGGGGGGGGGGGGTAGGTGAGGTGATATAAAATTCACGCTTGATTTAGAAATATTTCAATTAATTTAAATCTCGACTACTTGCATTATATCCGAATTATTGTCAAAAGTAAATTAGAGCAATCTACAAAAAACATACAAAAAACATTCTTGTTTCATTTAAACACTTATGTAAATACCACTGAATTCCAATATTTTTTCCTCTTTAAAATCCGTTTTTCCATATTTCCAACTATGTCAAGTATATGGTATCATTGTCTCGCAAAAAGGCTAAGTTATATTAAATATATCTCAACCGAATAAAAGTTTCCTAACTTAATTTTGCTGCGTTTATAGACACGTCACAAAGGTTGGTTAATTGGCCCATTTTTAACATTGTTGTTTTATTTAACGCACCCTTTTTCCATGTTCAAAATTATTTTTTGAAAAACACTAAAAAAATTTTATTCAGTGTAACCTATGTCCAAAGCTGCTGACATAGAATATCTGCAAGGACAGGTCGGCGGTGACCAGGGCTTTGCAATCAGGCAAACTTATTATTTTAAAATATTTCATAATATAATAAACTATATAATAATGACGTTATTAATAAAACATTTTAGTATTGAAAAATAAAAATAAAAGTTATTAATAATTATAAAATAATATTTTTAATAATTATAATAATATTAATAATAAATATTAATAAAAAAATATAAATAATAATATGGATAATATTATTTTTTTGAATATGTATAAGAGCAAACGAAGCGAAGACCTTTGACAAAGGTAAACATGGGAAAACAGGAATAAATAGGAAGGTTAATGATTAAAGTGAAAGTTTACTGCAAAATATGTTCATTGAGCGACATCTCGTTTGCACAACTCATATTTTGGATTTTTAATTCTAATATGGTATTTCTTTTATTTATCTATAATTAATTCTTAAAAAAAATTTATTTATGTCAAATATCTTAAAGTACATAAACATTGTCACAATATTATCCAGCAATTTCCTTAGGGGTGAGTATCATCTACGAAAAATTTTGTCGCATAAGTAATTTGTGTGTTAACATTTTATTTGCATTACCAATCTAAAATGTATACTAATTATTTTAAAAATTAGGATACACCTTAAAATATTTATAAAATCTTGAGGATTTTAAACGAGATCTAAATATACAATTTAATTATACGTTTTTTTTTGAATTACAGATAATCGTGATATTTGCTCCAGTCAAAAAACTGAATATGTCGATGTGATGATTAACTACTTATAAATGATCCTAAAATTTAGCCTACTTCAACTTAGTAATATGTCATAAACCTAAATATCATATCATATACTGTTCAAAAAAATGTTCAAACCAATCCTAATATTCCAGCATTTTTTTGGCCTAACTCTGCTGCAAACTTCGCTTTTCTTGATCAAATCAACGTATCCGTTCGGACCACCTAAAGAAACGTTGGAGGATCCCGCCTTACAAATCAATATTCACGATCAATATTCGTATTATAATCTGCCATACAAACATATAACTTCTCCAATATCGCAAAAACCTTCAAATTCTAGGCGTTCGTACAAGTCAATAAGCCCTACAAAGGACCCTACGGTGGCTACGAAACAATTACCTTTAAATACCGCTGATCAATCTGAAATATCCAATGAAATAATACCAGGTTGGGGTGGAATTGGCAAAGACGACAATACTAAACGTACTAAATATGTATCTTATACCGACACATTTGCCCTAAATGGACATTCACCTCTTCAAAAAACATCTACCAAATTATATCGAGATTTAATTTCAACACCTACTTTGGTAAAAGCTCCGTTTTATACCGGTGGAAATGATAAAGGCAAGGCGAAAACTGTAGATAAATATAAAATCAAATCTTTCCCGCTACCGAAGGTTAGCAAGAATACTCATGCCGGCATAGGAAAACACAATTCAACTAACAAATTATCAACACCTTTTCATCGAAATTCAGATGTTGATCTTAAAAAGAAATCAAATAGAAAGATAAATCATCCCAAAAAGTTGATTCCTGCAGCCATCAAAATACAAGAAGATTCGCCACCATTAACGTCATGTAAATCAGTCGAGGAGGTCGGTTGCCGTACAGGCAATAAATGCATTCCAGTTAGCCACTTTCAAGACGGAATTAAGGATTGTCCGGATGGATCGGATGAAGGTAAATCATTTTCAAAAATAATTGTTTTTAATTAGAAATAAACGGTTATGTGTGCCTCTATTGGGGTGCTAGTGCAACTTTTAATTCTCGATAACGAATAAATCAGACTATATTATACTTACCGCATTTCAAAACCTGTTAAACAATATGTGATTTTAGATAAATTTCTCGATTTTCTGGTTTAGCTAACACATCCGGCCCCTTTTTGGCCACGACTTTTGATTATAAATTAATTATGTCCTGACAATACCTGACGGAGACATTATTTTTGGTTAAATCTTGCCCTTTAAGTGAGGCTGAATTTTAAATTTTTTGTAAGTTACCAAGTTTTTTAGCTAAGGCACGGCTCTTGTATTTTTTGGAGGATTGTAAAAACGATATTGATTAAATAATGGCTGGCGAGCTTGTGTTTAATTTTAAAGCACCTCACTTTCAATATATATTTGACAATTTGTCGTGAATATATCAATATATATATATTTATGATTGTCAAAACTGAACGCTCCAGACTGAAGGGAAGGAAGTATATTTTAGAGCATTTAATGGCCTTCTCCTGGTTAATAACGGGGTAAACCTGATACTCTTACAAATACTTTTTGCAGTTTACCTGGAAAACAGAGACAGGTGAATGAGTAAGGTTACATACATTACTGAAATGTAAAGTCATAAAAAATATGGCAATAATAAATATGTTTATGCAATTAAACTACCACAATAATAATTATTATGGTATAACTGAATTTTATTAACATTGTTTTATTGACCGTTCCATCTAAATAGCAACACGTTCAACCACTGTCATGTTTGGTAATTAAATACCGATTGTAAAGGCATAAGGATTTGATTTAGAAGCTGGCTCATTCTAGTTAACTAAAGTGTTAAAGATTTAACACAAACAAAATCACTTTATAAAAATTTTTATTGCGTTAGTTAAGGTATCTTTATATAGAACAAATTAATCTAAATCCATAAATTGGAATCTAGATTTATCTCAGTTTCAAAATTTGAGTTTTGGCTTAGATTCCGTCTGGCTAAGTTATGTGAAACAAAAGTCCCAACTTTTTATGAAAGTCGCGTTATTAATTTGGACTTACAGGCATCATTTTAGTTTCGAGTGAAATATATAAAGCATTTAACACGCTATCATGTTTCCTCACCATTTTTGCTAAATCCTTTTCAAATATAGAGTTATACGTTTGTAAGAAATATATATGATTGTGTGTCATTTTCTGCTCTCATTTTTTTGCCACAAATTTAGCATCCAAAATTTACCTGTATAGAATATTTAGGTCATTTGCTTATGAATAATATATATTCCCTAAAGAAGTTTTAATAAAAAAGTTTAAAGAAAAATGTTCAGACCAAAACATGTCTTGTAATATAAAATGAGAGTACAAAGGCCGGACACGATGTCTTAGCATTATAAATTTTTTACAGTTATTACTTGCAAACCAACATTGATTTGATTTGAATATATAGCATTTAATTCTGTTAGAAATTAGTGGCTATCCTTTAATTTAACTAATTAGAATTCATATATAAAACAGCTAAACTGTCAATTTCAAACTTCAAATTTTTATATTTTTATGTCAAAACCGATAAAATATTGTGTCCTTGTAAGAATTCCATATATCTGAATAACTTAAATGTTGTTGCAAGCTTGGCAATTCTACAATCGCTCTTTCTTTTTACATGCATATAACTTAAACCTTAACCCAAACTAAATAAATTTAAACCCTAATTTTGAAATGCCTAATATTTCCCTAACTCTAACTTAACCTTAAACTAACATATATCTAATTGCCGAATGGATGATGTAAAATCAGTAAAATTGTATAGTATGTGCATTGCGTAAGCTTGATATTTACAAATTTTATTTCTCATCATTTGAGCTATGGCAACTCGCAGATAGTTATAAACCATGGCTGGGGCTTTTTTAACCTTTTGTAAAAATAAATGAAAACCCCGAATTATGTATGTAAGGAATGAATAATAATATATAACCAAGTAACCGGCTTTTATTTATATTAAAGGTTTTTAACAATTTTATTAAAGCTTTTTGGGGGTGGAAATTTTATTTTTGGGCATGCTTAATCTAAGACGGTCATTTCTATTTGTCCTAAAGTAAGAGGTTTTAATTTGAGAACAGAAGTGAATATAAAAACGGTAAACAAAGCCCCACGATTAAGCTTCATTTTAGCAGGGGTGGTAAATTAGTTAAACATTATAAGGCCAAACTTTACATTTTATATTTATTGTTAGTTGAAGAATATAAAGAATTACTTTAATTGATACTTTTTGTAATTTTATCATATTGATATTTTAATAAAAAGCATAATTAAAATATTTCAAATTCACTTTTCACGATATTTTTTACCTTTTCTTAAATAACTAAAAAAGCATTTTTTTGACAGAATAATAGAAAGTGATTTACAACTGTAAAGTATATCTGTTTGAAGTTAAAATTATTATAGCTTGCCTACAGCTTCTAAACTTTCCCTAGGTTCATAGAGGTCCCAAGGTCATAACTGCCCCGATCTTTTCTACCTGCTTTTGGAAGCAAATACTTTGGATAAGTGGTTACTTAATTGAAATAGGACATTGTTTAAACTTACCTTTACAAACTTGGTAAGTGAATTTGAACCTATTGATGTGTAATCGGTTTTTAATTTTTTCATGATGTTTAATATAAGCTAACTCACTGAACTTTATGAGTTTACGATAAACTTGATGCCTGCTCGCGACCTCAAATATTAAGTGGTTGCTAGTACAGATCTATTCGTTCTTCTCATCTATGGTAGATGGATGGATGACCTTGTAACAAGTAATTGCCACATTTAGCAACGACTTAGTATTAAATACCATTTGAATCTAATTCTTTCTTTCGCAGTAACCTGTACTCATGGGGGGACCTGTGATTTTTTTGTAATGCCTTCTTAATAAATTAATGATCCCTGATCTTTCATTTTCATAAATAGTTTTATGACCTATCAGCAGAAGTTATTTAATTTGTTTCCTATTTATCGATATAAATATAACAAGTATTTAAAGTCTAATGGATTGAATTTATGTGTATGACAAAATAATTTGTAAGATGTACTCAAATTTACTGATCAAAATTTTGCACTCCTAATTGGAAAAGCAATCACTTGAGCCGAAATGATCATACAACAATCTAAAATGGAAAAACAATAAATTTTGAAAATATAACTTCCCCCTCTCATTAAAAATGTTTTTGCGGAAGCACATAGATTGTAAAAATCTATGTTCTTTTATACCTGAAATGTATGAGCTATTAGATGTCTAAAGGGTTTGGAAGGCCGTTAATTTAAATTTCCTTTTTTTGATATTTAAGCATTTTTTGTACGATAAATTCAGTGAGCTTCAGCAAATGAGAAATTTTAATATAGAAACAAGAGACGAATTAATGTATAGCAAGATGGCGGTCAAATGCCGGAATTATTTTATTTTTTAACATTTATTTTTATGCGACAAATATATATTTTGCGCCTTTCTATAAGAATCCATTAAAATGGCGCTTGTCGATATATAAATATTGCAAAACAATAATATTAAAACTAATAAATTTGAAAAAGAGTGGTTGAGCCTAAAAATCACATCTCTTTTACTTTTGGTATGGTTCATATTTTTCTAAAGTGCCGGGATTTGAGTTTTAGTTTGCATTAGAGCTACCGTGTGGAACGAGAAAAAAGTGAAATGGAGAATTATTGGCCACAAGGTAATAGCAATAATATTCACCTAATCCAGGTTAGAATAACAATAGATTTATTTTGCAAGAGTGGAGACCTTTCGAGAACATTGCAAATAAAATTATTAAAAATAATATTTACGCATGCAGGGTCTAGCCTAGGCCAAGAAATTTTTCCATAGTTTATCAGTATTTTCTTTAATTTTGCACAAAATGCATTATTGAATTGTCGGGGCGAAATCATTAACAAATTATTATGTCGTTGTGAGAAACTTTTAAATATCTGATCTGACTTGTTCAGATTTTATACAAATTTTAAAAAATGTCTAAAAATTTTACTCTTTGACATATAACGCTTTTTAACAAATTGCCAATCTTTATTATGAGCATTTAAAATAACTTTTCTGAGATTGCAATTTTCAAATCTATAGTTTTTTTTCAAAAAAATAAATGAAGTTTGAACGCATCCTGAAATACACTTAGCTAATTTTGTAGGGCTGATATTTGACTATGAGCATAAACCTGTAAACACGGGCCCGTAGAAACAATTCTCTTTAGGTATACATTTTTGAAACAACTTGTTTTTGGGTTAAATAAATTTATTAAATATTGCAAATTATTTTTTAAATATTGTAAGAATTTTGTTTATTTTATAGTAGCTATAGACTGAGTCCTGCTCCACTTTAAAAAAAAAGATTTTAACGACCTAAAGTAAAATATTAACTAAATGCCTGCCAAAACATACGCCTAACATTTATATTAAAAAAAAATTAATTTTTGATTTTTTTTTAAACGAAGCACTTAAAATAACCGAATTTATAGGAACGATTTTGTTTCCTTAATTTCACACCTTACGTAAGAAGGCTCTGTCAATCTGACTTTTATTTACAATTTCCTCAAACATTTCAACATTTAAAGTTTTTTCAGCTTTGAAAAATTTTCGCTTAAACTCTCTCAATCGGTCAATCTGTGCTTTTCAAATCCATGTATATATTATTACTTTTTTTCCCACAACAGTTTAACTATTTTGTACCTTCGCATGCTTTCCCATCCATCAAATCTTTTATGTATGTATGACACAAGGGTTTAGTTTTACCTTTTTTTTATTTAAGGCTAATATCCCACCTCACTAATTTCGTAATTTTGACATTCTTATTACATCTAAATTTAATTTTTAAAAAACCTCTTAATAAATCTTATTTTTTTTTGAGGTTTGAGACGGCAGCTAAGGTATACAAACGCTTTTCAGGTGCATTAAGAGCATATCATAATGATACAATCCTTAGCAAAAGTAAGTGTTCTTTGTTTCACTCACCACCACCACACCTTCACTAATTCTATATTTCACTCAATTAGGAGGAGAAGGAAAGGTTAAGTACTACTATTACTTTCACTTAATATTTTTTTACCTGTATTTTAAAGTTTTTCATTTTTTCCCCTAATGACAATCCCTTTACAGATTTGAATTGAATTCCAATAGGGTCGTGTGCCTATACTAGTAAAGTGTAGGAAAATTTTTTTTGGATAGAATAGAAATTTATATCACTAAAGTTTATTTTAATTAAAAATATGGCAAATATGCATTATTGGATAAAGGTAGGACTCAAAGCCCCGAAATATAAGGCTAATTGGGCCCAAATTAGAAATAATAGCCGGACCGATCTATTCCATATTTTTTTTGACCAGTTTTTAAGACATATAAGCGAATTTATCTATCAAGCCTACTATTATTCGGATTTTCAATACCATAGGCATTATTAATGGTCAAATATCTTGTAAGTTTCCAAAAAAATTTAAAAGTTTAAGGTGATAACATGAGGCATCTTACAGTAGAAATTTGTCAATTGGTATCAATTCTGATTTCCTAATCTATAAACCTGTGTTGAATTCTGTATACCATAGTTGTTTAAAATTTCGTAGTTTTTTGACTTAATAAAAGTTTGTCATTGATACAAGGCTCACGTTTAAAAAGTATTTTTTTTAATCTTTATTTGTATGCCAAATAATTTCTTTTCTCCATCGCCGTGATCTTTTTTTTTTAAATTAAATTCCGTATTTGTTCTTTGATTTCAAATTATTTCTAAATTTTTGGACACGCTGACTTAGCCTCATTACCTTTATAGTTCGATTTTGCAAAAATTGATATTTTAAAGTGTAATTTCAGCTAAATATTTTATAAATGGCACGCATATGGTTCTTGCCAGTATCAGGTTAGATAAATCTTTAAGCTGTATGTTTGTCAAAAAAAGAGAGATTGATTTAAGAAATACGTTTTAAAGACGGCGAGATGTGAGACACACGGTAACATGTTCACAGTTTTTACTATATACCTAAAAGTTAAATAAAATGTATGGGTTACGATACAAACCTAATCATTTTTTAATAGACTACTGATGACACTAGCAAGGTACAAATTTATGCAACAAATATAATGAAAAATACTTTTTTCATATGTCGGGGATTATGGATTGAAAGAGGTAGAGAGAGACCAACAATATGTAATATTATTATAATAACAACAAAATGACAATTTTGACTAACACAAAAAAATTTAAGCTATGGCATCCTATCCCCCCGCTTCTTTCCATAATCTAACCTTCTTATCTAAGGTAAATTTAGTTTGCAGGAATAGTTTATACATCATGATGAGAGTCCCTTATCCGTGAGTTCCTGTCATAACATACATAAAAATTATATGCATTCATTTTTTTTGTTAAGCCTTTTTACGACACGAGAAGATTTTGAAACAACATGAATATATACGTTTTTTATTACCACAAAAACCCAAATACCTCGGGGTCAAAAAGGGGCCAACAAGAGAATTCGGATGTGAATTTATTTCCCCATTTACATTTTTGAAATAATTAGACAAAGCGAATTTGGTGAAAATTTGGACTAAGTTTGACTTTGAGACAATTGTTGAAACAATGTTTAAGCACTAAAAATATGTTTGATTTGAAAAACATATATGTAGAAATACAAAGCACCCTTTAAAATGACCAATTTCATAAATGAATAATTTTTTTAAATTTATTCTTCTTAATAAAATGTATTTTTACAAATTGTCAGTACCAATTTAGAACACGGAAATATCTTTTCCTTAAATAAAATTTTTTATTATTAAAATTTGAAAAAAAATAACTCAACTCTGAACGCACCCTGTGAAAATATTGTTAAGTAATAAGCGAATGCCTACATCTAATTCTTTCCTTTTAAAGCATTATTTTTACGTTATATTATTACATTTTGTCATTTATTGTCACCAAAATATACACACAAAAAATATATTATCATTTAGCTGTATAGTCTATAAAATTTGAGCAAGTTTATTGACACTTTTTTCCACGAGACCTTAGAGGAGCAAAGAGCATAAAACGACAATTTTAACATTTTTTTTTAGATTTTTACATATTTTATGAGTTTTGTTAAAACGCGAGTGTCATAATGATGATGTACAAATATGTCTAGTGCGATTCTCACCTGTTTTTACAGAAAATGAAAGTTTTAAAGATATTTTAATTGTATAGGTTGCTTTTTTACACTTTTTACAAAGGAAGAGTGTATTGTCATAGCCATTTAACTGTGACTTGAAACAATTAATAAACTTTTTTTGTAAACTATTGAAAATATTTCTAACATTTTTATATATATCTTAAATCAGAATATTTTAAATTGAACCTTCTGAAATAAAGAGAAAAGCGCTTACAAAACTGATTAGTCATTTGGAGTTATGAAATTTTTTAGGCAAATAGCGTTTCATTATCAGTTTAGTTAACATCTTGGGCAGTTCACCTGATTTACTTAAGGCTAACAAAGGGATTTATAAATGTTTTTCGTCATGTTCCGTAGTCTGGGTAGCTACTGAATATTATAAGGTCCGTGCCGTTATCCTTAAATAATGTATTTGGGCTATTCTATTTAATTGATGTTTTATTAAAGCGATTTATTTTTTTTAGAAAACCCAAATATCAAAATTATTAGAAATAATTTCTATTTTATTTTTCCTGGAAACTGGTAAAAAGCGGCCCATTTTTAAATAGATTGTTTTTTGCTTAAATAAGGGTTTTTATTTAATTTAAATATGCATTTTAATTACGCAAGTAATACGTTTGCTTGAATTTTTTATTTTTGTCAAAGAGTTTTGGACGCGGCCAAATTGTTAACAAATTACTTAAAATTGCTATCAATAAAAACCAAAAACTTTAAACATAAATTTGAACAAGTTTAAAAGTGAAATCAAAAAATTTAAAAATTATTTTTAAAGGACTTGGACTATTTTCGCTTATTGATTTCTAGATTTTATTTAAAAAAGAAAAAATGATTTGAAAATAGGGCACAATTTTTTGCTTTTTATAAGTTTCGCCATATAACAAAATTTGTCAATGTATGCTGTACATTTTTAAGGAGCGTTAAAAATTTTATCAGTTTTTTAAAAAAAATTTAAAATTTTTCTCTCGACATAAAACACATTTTTGTAAAAAGTCGTGAATCCTAATTATTAGCATTATAAATACTTTTTCTGATTTCCAAAAATTATAATTTTTATTAGAATTTTAATTTAAAATTTTTTGAAGAAATGAATGAACTCTGAACGAGCCCTTAAAAAAGGAATTATTGCCGCAGGCAGCCTTTTATTGAAACTAAGTAGAATTTAACATTCCACGCTTTATATAGAAATTATAGGATGAATCTGAACACGATGTACCATAAATGATTTAGAGGTCAAACCGGGCAGTGATATTCCGAATATTTTTCAATTTAGGCACGGCCTGCCCGAACGTGCGTTGGCCTTAAATTTTTTTATTACAAACTAAAAAAAAATTGTATTAAAGTTATTAATAAAGTACAGACTGTAGAAGGAAAATCCTTTGTGCGATGATAAATTTATCATTTATACTTCTTGTTAATAGTTTAAAAAAAAATAGGACAGTATAATATAAAAAAACTTCGGCCCAGCTCGGCCCGTAAATCCTTTTTTTTTAAAAATTCAGGCCCGCTTATTGGCCCGGGCCAGCTTTCGGATTCCGACTTTAATCTCTAATATGGAGGCCCTACAAAAAGTAAAAAATAATAAAATGATAAAATAAAGCTTAATATAGCTCCATTTATTTATTCTCATGTAAACAAACACGTGTCACGTGATCTAGATAATTTAGAAGCAGACGGTAATTTCATCTGTTGTTTATTTTTTTTGTCTCATTAATTCGATCGTCTGCTTATTGATGTATGGAATTGTCTGCTTAGATGATCATTTCGAGGTGTAGTTAATTGTTAAGGTATTTTTATAAATAATAATTATTCAGGTTGTGGTACCATATCTCCTAATTGAAAAATAATTAAAGATGAATGGACAAGAACTTTGATTGTCAATCGTGCTTGAGGTTTCAATTATTTTAAGTAGAATGTTATTGCTTTGTTCGTTTAAACGTTAATACCATATGTGATAAAATTTGATTGGTCCTGCTATGACCATATTTTATAATATATTGCTTAGAGAGGAAAAACTTTAGATTAGGGAAGAAACATATATGTCAACGATATCCAAAATTTATTTAGAAAGCTATTGCTAAATAAGTGTCTGGTGAAAGTATTGGATTTAGCTGGTTGTCCAATTATATGTGATTTTAGGCCGATATTTACAGGTCCCACCCGCCATTAATTACTCGATTATAGCTAATTTAAGATTTGTTTTTTAGCCTTTTTCAAAAGTTGAATAATTACTTTTTTTGACATTATGATAAAGGTTTAAAATATGAAAAGAAGGCCCAAATGCTCCAAGTTTCTCTACAACTTGTCCCGGCCTTTCTATCTGGCCAGCAAACAGCGTGCCTTTGGTATTCTAGTTTAAATAAAACTTTAAATCAAAATCCTAGGCACACCTTTGACATAATATCTAAAAAACACAATTCAAGGGGGAAAAAATGAGAGTGACGCTATATGATCATAAAAATTAAGGTGGTTTGTTACAATGGGAAAAAGCCATAAAAGTTTTTTTGCTTTGGTCATAATAACATAGGCTATCTCTAACCTACCTTAATTCGATCTGAATTAAAGAATTCATGAAGAGAGGGGGGCACGTCAATATCATTTACCAGCACTAATCTTGGCGGAATAAATAAAAGAGAAAGCTTACAGTTGAAACGGGAAATTTATGATTGCAGGAAAAAGGCAAAAATCTTTTGTTTAAATGTCATGCTTGATTGTTTTTTTAGAGTTTTGAAAAGACTACACTGTACATTGCATTGCACAGAAGATGTTACGTGGCCAGGAGGAATATATTAAGGTTTTCGTAACCTTTATATTTCCATATTAAAGGTGTCGTCAGATATTCAGTTTAGAATATTATAGGTTCGTAAGCTTTTTTTATAATTTTTGCTGTACAAATTGCAAGCAGCCATCATGGCCATATAGCGCTAAGCTATAAGCCACGTCTATGTTACAAGTAACAAACTCTTCACATACCGATAAGGTAAAGTAAGATGGGGGATTACGCTTGACATTGGCACAATGTACGAGAGGAGAGGTGCACATGGTTGGATTTTATTGGTTGGGGGGGAAAGTAAAAACATATTTTATGGTCGTCTAACCTTAACCTTGCGTGCTGTTTAAGGACAAGAAATTTTATCACCTTTGCGCAAATAATATGCAAAGGTATTAACATACAAATGAGGTCAAAGTGTAATTGCTTTAACAATATATAATAAATCTTAGATATTACCTAAAAAATAAAAAATACATTGCAGACCTGGACCTCGGTGTATTTACACACATAAGCAAACTGTTTCCACAAGCGTTTTGATGGAAAATTTTTTCCATTATTTTTGCAAAAAGTAACCTATCATCTGAAAAATTTGGCACCCTCGAGCATCGCTCGGGATGCCCTTTTCGACGGATAGGGTCCGATACATTTCTATAATAACTAATTAAATTTGGTTTCGCTATTTAACTTATGTTATGGATCGATGTATGTTTGTTTTTAAAAGAATTAATTAGCCGTTTGGCGTAACAAATGTACTCTAATATCAGTTATTTAATCTAATAGGGACTAGGAAAATTGATTAACTATCCAAATTTCACATTACTTGCATTGAATCGTAAGGAATTTCGTTTTTACATTCAAACAAAAATTAGTAAAAAATCTTTTAATACTTTCGCCCTATGTTTGAATCTTTTGACATATCAGTTCCGCCATTATTACTTCATTTTAAGTTGCGAAGAGGAAAAAAGTTGTGTTTTTCATGAGTTAGCGGTGTTGCATTGATATTTAAACATTTTTAATGTCTAAAATAACTTCAAACTGTATAATAAATATTTAAGCAGCTTTACTTAATTAAAATAAAGTATTTGTTAATAATTTTTATTGTTATTTCATCAACTATATTATGTTAATTACTTAAGCACAATATAAAAACAAGAAAAGGATTATGGGGTCGGCGTTGCGAGCAAAAATATGCCGCTTTATTAGGGCTAAATGGGGGGAAGGGGTGAGAGAAATTAAAACATATATAACACAAGTCAACAAATCAATGCCAAAAACGTAAATTTCATGAAAACATAAAAGAATTTATCCCCAGGATGGCCTTATTTCATATATATATGGTCAATTCCACCTCAAATCGACAAACTTTTTCCCTTCAAGTCTCAGTTTTGGCTGAAAATTGGTACACTGGTAGGGTCCTTGGGTGCTGATAAAAACCTAAATTTTTTTTTACCGGAAGTGATTTTTGACCGAGATATGAGCAAAAATATTTTTAATTTTTTTGCAAAAAAAAAATTTGAGGCAACTTTGCACGCATGTATCATCAAAAGTATTGTAGCTAGAGTCATAATTTTTTTTTTATTTTGAAGATCGTAATAAGGGCTACCTTGGACGCAAAAAATATTAAAAAAAATTTTTTTTTGAATTACCAAAAAATTAAAGTCAAGTTTAGACACAAATAGCTCAAAAAACGTATCTTTAAATTTTCTAAAAAATTTATGAAACATGGCCCTTAATAATGTTAATAACTATATGATTTCAAAAGTTTGGGACCGGCATGACTTTTTACAAAATTTAAAAAAATCAATTTTTTGCCCTAATTTTGAGACATATTTATGCCCTTTGCACTATATTGGAATATGCCAAAGTGCCAAATTTCACAGTATTTAAAAAGCAGGACATATGGGCAATTATGTTAGACCATAATAGTTTGATTTATTTGATTATTACTATTATTAAATTTTTAATGAAAAAGTGAACCTCAAAACCGAAAAAAGTGAAAATTTTGCCAATTTTTAAAATCGACTTTCTGGTTAACCAGCCAACCTTTTTTTAATATTTAACATTTATTTTATAGATAAAATATCGCTTAATAACATATAATAGCCCCAGCTTTTTTCATTCGATTTTGACGCTCCTACAATAAAAATACCTAAATTTGCCAAAAAACAGCAAATTTTCAGGTGTCAAAAAACTAACGCAGATTGTATTCGTCTGTGCAAGCTTATTTTTTTATTATTTTTGCATAATTAACTAATAATATCTAGAACCTATATAATCAGTCATAATTTGCCTGTTTAAGTGTTAAAAAAATAGTAGATATGTTATGTATAGAAAATCTTGAAAGAACGAGATAGGTAAATTACAAAAAAAGGAGATTATGAAATCATTCCATTATTTTAATTAAATTTGTAATTTGTTATATTTATTAAAACATATTCTTGTGTTAAAATTCGTTAGGAACGCATTTAGTTATAAAAAACTTTAGTTCAATGCCCAAACCCATATGCCTATAGAATCAAGTAACAGTGATATTTCCTCTTTCTTTAATAGGTCTAGTGCGTCTATATTATACAACTAAAATGTAATTAGAACTAAAATTGTTGGTTTTTAAACCTTATTAAGGTCGGTTAGATATATATTGTATGCCTCGTTCTAAATAGCCTTTCAAAAACATATTTGGCATTTGTAAAAATTAGTAAAAAAGACTGAATGTCTCTATTTTATTTATATTAAATTGGGTCTAATATTTAGTCTTAAAATTCATCATTGAAGCTAATTCTGCCCGTTATAATCATTTAAAGTTGTTTACACCCTAAAACTGACTTCTTTTATGTATTTATAATATCAAAAAACCATATCACTATGTTTCATAAAATAATTGACTTTTTAGGTTTATTTTAAGTTTGTTAATAATCATAAAAAAAAGAAAATATGTTGAATCATAATATTCTAAATAGGCCAAATATATTCTATTTTACTTAATTTTGTCAGATTTAACGTTTTTGAGGCTGTTTTATATAATAACTATTGAATAAAGGAAAAAAAATAAATTTTTACAAATTTTTTAACCTTATTATTTTTTCTAAAATCCTCCCAAAATTTTTTTATACAATAAATTTAACAAATTTTTTGAATTTTGCCGAGGATAAATATTGAATATTATGTACAATTTCTAATATTGTTCATCAAACTAAAAAGGACTAGTAAAAGTTAACAAATATAAGCATACAAATTTTAACTTTTTATTTTTTACACCTTAAAATTTCAAAATACTTGGCAAACTTTTGTTTTTATTTCATAAAAAGCTATGGGTACGTTGTAAAATGTTGGGGGAAATTTATGTTATTTAGCGATGTTTTATGTATAAAATGCAATTTTAAATTTTCAAATTGGTTTGGTAGTGACCCAGAAAGTCGGCTTTGAAGATAAGAGTAAAATACTGAAAATTACCAATTTTTTTGATCTGAAGTTCCCTTTTTCTTTCCCAAATTGACAATAGTATGATTAAATAAATAAAACTGTTATAGCCTAACATAATTGCCCCTATGTCTAACTTCTTATATATAATTAAATTTAGCACTTTTAAATATTTTAATATAGTGCAGGGAGCAAATTTTTGTCTGAAAATCAAAAAAAAAATTTTTTTTTTAATTTTTTAAAAAAAGTCATGTCGGTCCCAGACTTTTGAGTTCAAATATTTATAAAGAATATAAAGGAATATATTTTAGCAAATTTTCAAGAAATTTAAAAAAACGCTTTTTTAGTTATTTTAAACTGAATACTCTTCATAAAATTTTAAAAATTTAAAATAAATTTTTTAAAACATTAAACACATGAAAGATAGCCCTTATTGTCCTCTTTAAAATAAAAAAAAAATTAAGTCTCTAGCTATAATACTTTTTGACTTACAACCTTCCAAAGTTGCATCAAATGTGAAAATTCACCTTGCAACTTTTTTTTCTTTTGCCCCTATCTCCGTCAAAAATCACTTCCGGTCAAAAAAAATTTCCAGATTATGAGATACCCTTAGATACTACCTCCGTGCAAAATTTCAGCCAAATCAAAAGGGGTACCCTTCCCGGACTTGCTGGATTGAGGTGGAATTGACCATATATATTTTGTTTTTCTTAGTTTCTTCCGGTTTCGGCTCCTTACATTCGTCCATATTGAAAAAATGGCCTTTTTCGACCAAATTGACAAATCGAGAATACCCTAAAAAGAAAAAATTTAAGAATCTCTTTATATAAAAATCCCTTATAATATAATTATCATATCAAATAATTAGAAATAAAATTTTTTTAATATATTAAGCTCTTACATCAGCATTTAGATAATACAAAATATTTCGCATCCAAACTTAAATACGACACATATTATCGGTTTTTGATAGAAGTTTTATTTGAAGTTTGAATTTAACAGTTTAACTGTTTTAAATATGCAAATAAAAAATTTCAATGTATTTTTGTTTTTAATCTTTTTTGTTTTTTGTTTTTTTTTAAATTTTCAATGTTTATAGCGGACTAACTAAGTTTGATTTGTAAAAACGGTAACGGTAAAGATTTGAAAATCCCTAAGATGGCAGGTTTGATCTCCGTAGTTAGCTCTAAACTCTCAAAAATTGTTGACCTGTGTAATAAAATACTTCAAATTTAAGTGGAAAATGAATTAACAAAACAATTTTTTTAAAGGATTTTACAATTAAAATTGTTTAAACCTAATTGTACAACTTAACAGTATTTGGAAAATAACTATTGTGTTTTAAATGGGATTTTTTGTTAATAATTTAAATTATTTTTGCTGACAATCTTTGAATCTTAAAAAATGTAAGTCACGAAGGGTGGAATCAAATAGCATTAAAATAAATTGGAGTATGTACCGATTTATAATATCCCTCAAAACTAAACATAAATTTATTTTGTAGATTGCTACGATTGGCAATTTGACTGTGGTTGGGGCAACCCCAAGTGCATCGACAATGAACAAATAAAGGACACAATAATTGACTGCGAAAATGGTATTGATGAAGGTAGGTCTGTTTTATGTTTTACAACTGATGATAATATTGGGGTTCAGTGTTTAACATAAAATACCAAATTTGAAAAATTTTTATCGAAGTGAGTTATTATCTTGTCAAAAATATGCAAGAGTACAAAGTAAATATTTCTACCAATTACAAGATTTTTAGTCTTGAGTTTCGTAAAAATGTCATTATCAATAAATTTAATAAAAATTTTGTTTTTACATAAATTATCCAAACTTTGGCTTGGACATTCAAAATAAATTAAGTTACTTAAATCTGTGTTTTCAACGATTCAATTTTATTATTTTAAAGAAACACACTTGATAATAAATTATTTGAGGCAAAGCCGGCTGAAAAAAAACTAATTATTGTTTAGTATAGATCAAAAACTGCAAAATATATTATAAATTAGAAAAAAGAAAAATTACTATAAAATGAAAATAATTAACAAAAACAATAATTCAATGTATATAAAAGGTGTGTTAGTTTTTTAGCCCAAAATATAAATAAGAAAGCATTTACCACAGTCCACAATGTTTATTTAATATTTTGCCCCCGGCTGAGTCCAGTTCACCAGCCCCTCTTATCGGGGCCCAGCACCGGAGGTGACGGGTCAACGTTAGGTATATTAAATTTTTACATTAATTTAGATCAAAGTAGTCAAAATTTGTGTATCAAAATAATTACAAAATGTTAGTGACATGACATAATTTTATTATTTTTTATTTTTAATATTTGCGCAGATTGTGGTTGGGACGATTACATATGTGAAGATCGACGTAGTTGCATCCCATACATCAAATATCACGATGGGGTTTCGGATTGTGCTGATGGCTCTGACGAAAAGCATAATATAAGTACGTATAAAAATATCATACCTTGCAATTTATAAGTTGCAACCTTAAACATTAATATTTTATATATCATAGCGGCTATATAAAATTTTGATAATTAGGAGCTAATTTTTGGGTCCAGACGTGCCATCTTAGGGATAATTCTTTATAATCCAGCTTAACATTGGATTTAAAATAAATGTTGAAAAGAAAAAGATTCAAAAACGAAATATTTTAAATAATTGAATATAAAATAAAACAGCTAAACCGTTAAATTCAAACTTCAAAAATATTTTTATATCATCGATAAATATTGTACCCCATGTCAGGAAGCGAAATATTCTTAACCTAAATGTTTATGTAAGAGCTTGATATTAAAAATTTTATATCTTAATAAAAAGAAATTTTTTAAGTATTCTTGAGGTAGCAAAGTCGATTTGGCCAATATTTCGATTTTTACAAATTTGAGTACTGAGTAATTTTTGAAAAACGGAATATATAAGGTAAGGTCACCATATAGATTATTTCAATGAAGTGTCATAGTTTTTTAATGATTACCCATTGATAATTGTCGCCCTGTGAAATCTTACTAATTAAAAATATATCAGCTAATCCAATGGTAACAAACATTTTATAAGGGTCAAGGCCTAAAAAGCCCAGGTCACTTACGTGCGCTAAATCTCAATATTCTGCTTAGCGATATTAGTCTAGGCGAAGTGTTTACGTCTGACGGGTGACCCATTGGGTAAAAAGTTTGGTGGGAAGCTCTTATAAATATATATAAATTTATGTTCAGAGATTGTTATTTGATTTTCTTTTAATTCTTTATTGGACAAATCAGATTCGCATCTAGACACCACCCCATTTGACAATATAAGAACTCAAAAATTTGACACAACACCGATCTCTCATAAAACTACGAAACAATCCCCAAATAAAGTTATTACAATTGAGGATAAAGTTGCGAGCCTTACCATAACACAAAATTCATTACAAAGCCTTAAGAGTTATGGATCCTTCAACACTGGACACATATCGCGCAACACTAATTACACCAAATCTACCTTCCCCGTGTGTACGCTCGAAACCGTTGGTCAATCTTGCATTCGAAACGCCATATGCAAAATTAATGAGCGTACCGGATTACCTGAATGTATATGCAAATCGGGATATTTATTTATATCCACACCACGAACTAAACGAACAAAAAGCGCAGAGTGCCGGGGTAAAAATTATGATTTTGGGTCCAGATGCAAAATTTGATATAAGAATTTCATTCATTAAATTTTTAAATTGATTTTACATTGTGTGTTTGAAATTGCTTGTAATTTAGTTGTCTTGCAACACCACATTACGTTGCGATTGCTTAAGAGAGGCTCCACTTATCTTAGATATCGTGAAAGTTACGAAGACCCCACATCTTTAGATTTCATCGCTCTTGCCCAAATAATTTCGAAAGGAGTAAATCCTTATTCAACATATAAATATATATTTGTTATTAAAACATTTTAATATCGTGCTTATCGTCCATTTTTATGATAGTTGAGACAATCATTCCCTGCCAACAGTAGAATAGGATCACGAATTTTGGATATTCGAATTAATAATTTTCTTGTTCCTTCTTTACCGGCGTCGATTGACAACCCATTTAATGATAATCAAAGCAAATATAGTTATATCAATGAGATTTCTTCTGAAGAAAATTCTGATGGATCGGTTTTGGGCATTATTGTAAATTGCACCCTTTACTTTGATAAAAAGGTAATTTAGGTTACAATTAATTAATTTTTGAAATTATTGTATGCGAATTAACAAAAATTTCTATTGCCATAAATTATTATTAAAGGGGAACAAAATAACGAAAAACCTTGCGACGGATATTCAAAACGCCCTCACCAGCTACTTAATCAGGCATAAATTTTGTTTGGGAGGGCATGATGTTTCTGCTTCATCCGAACTATATATAAATTCTGATAGGGATACTTTAACTCTCGACCCAAATTACGTCGAATCATATAAAAATCAAAGTCAGATGATAACCACAAAACAGCTATCGCACACTAACCCTAATGAATTTTTAAACACAAAATCCTTAATTACTACATTTCAGTCAATGTCCAAGAACGCTGATACCATAACTGCCAAACCTAATTCTCATGCTCCGATATTACAATTGAGCACCATTACACCGTCTGTTGTCATCCAAAATGCGTCCATATCAACGAAATCCTTAATAACTCAGAATTATTTTGCGACTACTGAGGCAAGTGATGCACCTTTAAGAGCCCATAACTTCACCACATCATATGAAATTGCTACAAAAATGATCGCTATATCTTTTAAATCAGTTGCAATACCACTCTCGTTGAGATTTCTGAGGCACGGATATTTACCGCTCGATTATGACCAACTTAGGAGCATACCAAATAACCCGAGAATAAAACGATTGCAAACGGACGCTACCAATGGGGTAATGGATTTAAATATAGAAGTCACTGGCACGCCATTGATAAAAAAATTAAACCACTTTTTTTAGCATAAGAATTATTAAAACAGTTACCAAGGTTTATAATGTATTTTTAGGTTTGTTTTAAATATTAAATGACAATTTTAATTAAAACGAATTTTAATATTTAGTTAAACGAACTCTTTAAATCGAGTCAAATTGCGTCGATGTATCTTGGGGCTAAATTTAAGAGCTTAAAATCGGCATCGCAATATAATGAAGATTGGACTGGAGGCGTTGTTTTAGAATTTGAAATATATCTTACTAAAACGGTAATTTAGATATATATTAAATGAATCATAATTTCTTTTATCTAAATAACTAATGTGCGTTAAAAATTCTATCTTTAAACTAAATTAAAATAAGATTCGATATAAACTCAAAATAATTTGTCTTTTTAGTTTTAACTTTGTTTTCATTTTAAATTAAAAATAAATTTTGCGGTTTAAATTTTAGTTGATACTCGTTCAATGTCTAATTTTAACAATTTTTTTACTCCACTTCCTGAATATAATTTTATCCCAAAAAATAATTTTGCTGTGTTTTTAATTTAATAGTTGTATTTGGATAAAAAATATATCTATCAAATTTTTTTATAAAAAATTAAAATTAATGTGTGTCCGTTAATAAAACAGACTGATTTATTTCGAATTAATTTTTATAAAGATGATTTGTTTAATTCATGGAGAATTAGGTTAACACGTAGCCTAATTAGAGTTGGTCTTTAGTATATTGATCGATGTTTGTGATGATTAAATTAATAATAATTAATATAAGTTAAAAAAAAATTAAAAAAAATTCATATAAGTTAAAAGCACATTTTTCCCAAATTAAAAGTCTTAAAAACCTAGCTCCTTTTTTTTTGTTTTTATATATTTATATTAAAATATAAAACACTAAATAGATTAGGCAGCATTTTTATACCCAAAATCAATCTATGATAAAAAACTAGAATATTATTGTAAAATTTATGCCCTTGCTGAAGCCAGCGTCTCCTAGTCCCCAAATTTCATGGAAGAGCTACCCCCCTCGGCGAAATCTCGGGGGTAACTTTATCCCCCCCCCCCCACCCAATTTTTTGTCTGATTATAAGCAGCCACTTCAAATCAATTCAATTTTATTTATTATAATGAATTATTATGATATAAATGTTTAAAATTATTGATAATTAAGTCATTATCTAATTGCAATAAAATGCCCTCTTCAGATTTTAAAAAGGAGATTTTGTAAAAACATATTTCCCATTTTGTTACGAAGAGAAGTTTTAATTAATTTTATCTTGCTCATTGATCTCTCAGCGCTACAGCTGGAGACCGTTATTGTGAGCAAGATTTTATATATTTTTTTAAGGTTTTCAAATCTGTTGTATGTTTTATTTAAAGCCCTATAAGGTATTAAAAAATTATCGTCTGAACTAAACAAGGTTTCATCATCATCCTCATCAATTTTTTCAACGTCGTCCTCCGGATAGTTACAGAAACTCTGAGTATTTTTTGATTCTAGAATTTAAAAAAAATATTAACTATTCAAATATTGGGTAGAAATGATTCCACCTATTAAAGCTTGGCGGAAAAACGGAATAAACATTTTCATTTCTTCAGAAATCAAATAAGGGTTAAGGTCGTAATAAGCACATATCTCGTTTATATTTTCCACATTTACCTCATTGTATTTTTTTAATGAAGCTGTGGTAAAATACGAGACTCCTTTATAAAATTGTAAAGTATCGTCATTAAATCTTTCGTGAAATTGCATCAAGATAAGATTCAAAGCTTTAAAATAGGTTTTAATACGGTAGCTATGAATTATATACTATTTTTACCTTTTGATTACGTTTTCGCCGCGTTTTTGTTTTAAACTAAAATCAACATTGTTTTCTTTACAAAATTTAGAGGTATTCTCAATGATTATTTCAAATTTTTCTTGATCTGCATTTTAATATAATAAAACAAACTTCGTAATTTATTCAAATTCCCCCCATAACTATACCTACCCCCCTCGGCCGATTTTTTGGAACCGCTTGGTTCCTACCCCCCTCCCCCTCCCCTCCCCCCCTCCCGGAGTAGGAGACACTGGCTGAAGCGATTAGAATAATTATTTTTTTAGGGTTATAAAGCAATGAATAGTTAATTTTTCTTTCATTCATACAGCAAACTGAAGTTAAGCCAATCCAAATATATCGCATCCTTTATGAGAGTTTGAGAAAAATGAAAAATTTATTTGGACATTCAACACAATTATACGCCGACCCTTATTCAATTCCCCTCATTCCGATCAAATTAGAAATTCGGACATTTCGTATCCCTAGGCAAATTTATAATGATAGTGAATGTAATTTGGAATATAATTCAGGTGAGTGACAAATATTATTTTTATCGTAAGTCCATTCAAACCTAATTTTTAGAATTACAAAAAGATAAATGTCGTGCATTTGCATTTTTTACATTTCATAAAATTATTTGAAATAATATTCCTAGCAGAATATAAATGTGAAACTTTAAATTTCGAGTCTCTAATGAGTTAGAGGATGAATATGATGGTTTAAACAGAAGATAAAAATTTGTAAAAATTAAACGTGTTAGAGCTTTTGCTTTAAAAGGCTTGTTTATTTACACAAAATCTTGTATAAAAAAATTATTAAGTGATTATTGATCAATTCGGATTTTTATCAGTCTTGTTAAAAAAAAATTTAATTTGTTATAATAAAAGATATATGTATATTTATATGCCCTTTTATAACAAAACAAAACAAAAATATATTTTTAATTTTTCTTAAATTTTTGCAGATTTTTTGAAAAATAAAACAAATTTTTTTAAATTTTTAACTAATAATTTTAAAGTATTTAGGCCCATTTTATATATAACATATAGTACGATGTAAAATTTTAAATGTGTTTAATTTATCGAATTCATTTTTTTTTTTAGGATGTGGCAATCATTCCGATTGCCGGATATCCAAAGGTTCAATCAAATGTTTATGCAGGATTGGTTATCACAAATTATCAAATAAAACCGATTGTACAGGTACTAATTATTTTTATAATTATTAAATGGGAATTGCCCATGCATTAAACTCATCGCATAACTAAAACTACCAATATTTATCTTAAATTTATTTAGCACTTCATGGTGACAAATATTTATCAGGCGCTGACATTAGGAATTCAATCGTGGAGGATGAGAACGTGGTTCTTAGTAATTTTGATGAGGATGCCCTAAGTGCCAATTTAAACCCAGAATTATTGGAAGGCGTTAAAAGTAAACAGTATTATATACAACCTGTTTTTTATATTAAAAATTTGGAACATTTTATTTTATATTTTTGCAGCTATAAGACCATGTTATGGCTAACAAGATATTTTTAAATGATGCAACTAAAAATTTTATAGTTAACAGGTATTAAAATAGTTTTTAACCTTGCACACTATTCCTAATTCTAAACTATTTTCCGTTAAAAGCCTAATAGTTATTTTAGCCAAGCACCAAAATAACTATTGACTTCAGGTCGGGCTAGTTATAATGCCTAAATTAAAAAGTATGTCTTCGCTCCTCAGTTTAAACTCTAATGAGTACTCAACTTATTAATTTTATAATATGATACAAATTTTTAGAACGAAGAAAAAGGGACCTTGGCCAAAGTACGGATTTCGAAAACAGGATAACGAACAATCATAATTCACGAATGAATGACTATTATAGTCCCTTTGAGGTATTAAGGGTTATTATATGGTAAATTTGCTATTAACTGAGATACGCCTGGTTATTTTTTAAGGCCACTTTGTTTTTTCGCATAAAAAGATGAAATTTTATTATGTCATTCAAATGAGAGGAGAAAAGATCATTTTATATTTTTGACAAAACGCCGTTTTTTAAAAAAGGGAAATACAATAAAATTAATAGTCATGCACAATTCATTTAAGTCATTAGAAATATATACTATATTAATTTTTATCTAACATCATTGTAATTAATATAATTCGACAAATAAAAAAAATATGTAAAAATTGTTTTTTTTGTATTTCATTTTGCACGTGACTTAATGTGTTAAAGTACCATAACTTCCTACCCCTTTATATATGTAACTTGGAATTTTATGCTTAGCGTTTGCAGCCCTATATTCGAGAATTTTGGATACCCACGTTTGAGCACGTTCAGAGTTCAATCATTTTTTTAAATTTTAAAAATTCAAAATTTATAAAATTTGGGTTCTACATCAAAATTATTGACCATTAATTTTTAGAATATTTTTTATTCCCGGTGCTAATGCTAGAAAAATTTAAATATTTTATTTAATTGTTATTTGAATCCATATAAACACAGCTGGCATATTTTAACATGATTCATTAGAAAATTTTAATGCTTAAATAATCAATTGAACCTTTTTTTTTTACTAAAATTTGAAAAATATTTAAGAAATAAATTAACTTAACGCGCCCTATTTTTAAATACATAGTTTTTTTATATAGGGTATAAAGCCATAACATCCAACTAATATAAAAATTAAAAATGAATAGATCATGTTTACTGTAAACTACTATATAAGAGAAATGAAATGTAATTTGCCACAAAACAAAACTTTAAAAGTTAACTTCGTCATTTATTAACATCTCTGATCAGGGTATGAGTGAAAAAAATTTTTCAGGCACACATTTTAAATAATTTGATAGTTAATTTTTATTATTTTTTTATAACAAAAAGTTTTTTGGTAGCAGAAACTAGGGTTCGAATAAGTAATCCATAGCTTTTATCCTTTAATTAAAAATGAGTGTAAAAGTATGGCATGTCACCCCTCCCTACAATCCTAACTATAAATTTATGAGTAGCTGTATTATCACAATCACAAAACTCGATATTTTATGGTGTATCATACAATGCCATTCGCTCAGGTATGTTAAAAAACTTTTGATTATATCTGAACGTCTCCTTATGTATATATATTTATCATTTTTTTAGTCAAAATCGTACGTTTATGCATTAAATCGAATTAACAAAACGTCAACTTCATCGATTAAACAAACTCTCCATATGGAAAAGAAAATTTTGTCAATTGTGAGGTGATAGCAATGACCTTGTATTATTATTGTTAGTTTTAATGATCTGGTGATTTTGTTGTGTTAAATTAAGTATGTTAAATGTATTGGGTAAAAAATTAAATTGGTGAATCAGATATAAGTTTCTGAAATACATCTAAAATAGTTATAGCAAAATTTAAATCAAATTTATAGCCCATTTTATAGAAAGGCATTAAATTCAATTTGTTTTCAATTACCGTAATAGATAATACTTAATTCTTATATTTTTACGCATCCTTTTAAGCGCTTAGATAAATAATTAGGTTGGAAATCTACATTACATACTCTTTGCAAAATAATTTACTATATATATACGTTATAGCAATCAATACTTTCAAAACATTGTCTGTGATCAATACAACACCAGTGGGTGTCCCTATAATTCCGTCTGCAAAAAAATCGATGAGAATTTTAGATGCATCTGTGAACCTGGTTTCTATTTTTGGACGAAATTGCAAAAGTGCACAGGTAAAAATTTATTGTTGGTCCAGACATGTAATATTAATTACATAACTACGCATAATACATGTTGATGTTGATACATATGTTTCGTCCTCTTTTAAAATCTTTATTAGTTTTACCACCTCATCAAGTTTTTTTGCACAAATAGAGAAATTGCATAAACTTGGACTATTCACTGGGGTAGCGAAGACAAATTTGTTTATAATGATCATCCCATTTTTAATATTCTGTTTAAATTATAAATTTTTTTATTATTCGCACTGCAATATAACATTAGATATTCAAAAAAATAGAATAATCAAAAAATGGCATATTAGACTAATCTACCTTTTGCTTTTTAGACGCTCTTAAATTTTTTTAAACGTTTTCTTTCACCTTCCTCTTCAGGTTAATTTTTTGCTTTATTGGCAAACTGATATATAATTTGTATAAATGATGATAAGGGCCTAAGCGAGATAATTTACAATTTAAAAATAACAGGCAGTTAAATTCACAAATCAAATTTGTTTTCAAACATTATTCTAATTCATGAATTTTTATTTATTTTTTATTTTTGCAAATGACACGGCAAAAATTCAGAATCTAAATTGTATAATTTAAGTCATAAGTGAATACGTTATATATATTCTACTTCTTCAGTTAATAATATTGATACATTGAACCATTAAGCGACTTTTGACATATCATTAAAGAAATCTAAAAGCAAATTTGAAAGAGATAATTTAAATTAGGTGATTAGCATTTTAAGCTTGATAAAAATGTATTGTGAATTTTTAATTAACGATATGGCTCATATATTTATTGCTTATGACATTATTACAATAAATAATTACTTTTACCTATTCTTCAGCCTACAAACAATTTTTCGTACCCTTGTGGCTAACAGTTGGTAACGGCATCAATAAAAACACACTCATATACGACACTGAACTTTCAAACCCTCGATCTTTAAAATTTATCACATTGGCACATAAGATTAGAACAGGAGTATGATACCTATTTATAAATGCATTGTTTATAACGCAAGTCAACAATATTAAATCTAGATTCCTCATATCGGTTTCTTACCAAGCATATATACTATACTACCAGGCCTAATTATTTTTCTTTTTTTCTGTAAGCCAGATAAATTTTTTCCGACACCGAGACATATCATATGCCAAGAATGAGACTTAAATACTAAATAATATTGAAATAAGTTTACCATAAATAAACTGGTAAAAACAATTTCGTATAAAAGCTTTATTAACCTTATTTGAAAATTTTGTTATTATTTTAATGATAGACTATTATTTTATAAATTTTACTTGCTAATTTGTCAAGAATTACAATATAATTTTTTAGTTTAGGAGTCCCGAGGTCACAAGATGTGGTATTTTTTTTGACACTTCCATTTTTAACTAGGTCAATAAATTTGGCTGGCAAAAAAAGGAAAGAAGTGAAAAATACGCATATTAGGTACAAATTCAATTGATCTGAATTTAATTTAGCGATCTAGGTTCAAATTGTTGATTTGCGTAATTTAAAAAATTTTTTTTTTAATTACTTGTATTTATAAATCTAATTTAATTAAACAAAAATGTTGTTTTTCTAAAAGTTTTGTTAAATTTGTCTATTTTTGTGGTTTTTAACTATTAAAATAGCCGAGTCTAGATTATATAGCGAAAAACGTATAAAATATATGAGAATAAGCCCTTATGTCGATTTTTTACCTGAAGTTTTTTTCGTTGATCACTCACTGATTTTTGTCAAACTGTTTCATTTTATTATTTAATGATAATGTATTTTTAGATACTAATTGTTAAATCAAGAAATAGTTCAATGAGTTTTGCAGAAATTACCAAATTATTTCAAAAAACCTTTTAATTCTTTAAGAAGCACTTAAAAATAATTATACATACTCGGAGGTTTAATAAATATTTCAAAACTTATCTACAACGAACACCTCTTTCGCCCTAAACCACTTTAACTCTTTTAATAATCACTTTCATATGACTGGCAATCTACGCCCTAAAATAATATCCAAATTTTTACGCATAATTTCATTAATTTTTCAACCTAAACCTTATTTGCAAGTCTTGAATAATTTTCTCTTGTTTGTAACCAAATCAGCATATAAACTAATAATGGCACGAAAATATAGCTTATAATTAAATTGATAATCAACCTCAGACACTAAACCCGTTAAAGAAAAATTCTAAAAATATATTAGAACTTTAAATGAATTTTTATTTTTTTGTGTGTATTATAGATTGATCAAATTTTACGACTTTCTAACTTTGATTCGTTTTACCGTTTGGATAATGTAGTTGAAAGTTTTCACAAACCATTCGATTATGATCACAGTTGGATCGATAGGGGCACCGAAGGAATCGTGGCCAATATCATATTTTATACCTTGAGTGTAATTTATTTAAAAATATGACATACTGATATTTTTAATGATATTTCACCTTTATATTTTTTTTATTTATTCGGAGCCCCAAAGCCATAAAGTTGCACTTGTAATTTTTTTAAACACATTCAATATATACTAGTCTACTGGGAAAAGTAAAAAATTTTATTTTTACGATTTCTACTAAAACTGAAATTTTGTACTCGAATAAGCGCTGTTGCTCTACTAGCACAATAAAATTTACATTTTGGTAGACTGGGATAATTAGTTTGTTCTTATTTAACCAGTTAAATATTTATATACTAGTAAGCATGAACTTATAATATAATAGCATAAATTCTTAATTGATTAGTCAAAGAAAAATGAGTAGTTAAAGTCTAGGAATAGTGAATTTATCTAAAATGAATTCTAGTTTTATTATATTTTCTGAAAAATCCAATATTAAATATTTGTAAATTTTATAATTAGGAAGCGGGTTATGTAAGGCAATATTTGGCTTACCTCTATCTTTTTTTGCCTATTGACCATATTCATATTTATGCTCATAATAATTTTTAAACTTCTTACAAATAACATTTAAAAAGCGTTAAGTATGTTTAGTTAGGGCGCGTTAGACTCTTTAAATTTTTGAAAATTTAAAAATTTTAAAAATTTCGAATTTTAAAATTTTATTTTTTAAAAACTTTTATTTCAGAAAAACTATTTGAATGCTAATAACAAATTGGCGACTTTTTGTAAAAAAGTGTTCAATGTCAAAAGGTAAATTTTTAGTATTTTTAAAAATTTTAAAATTTTTCAAAAAAACGAACGGAGTCTGAACGCACCCTTATATAGGATCGAGAGGGCTCCATTTATTTTTATTTTTTACATATTTTTATTATTTATTTGCTGCTAAAGTGATGGAGTTTAATAAAAAACATTCAATTTAAAAAGTTAATTTTACATTATTTATATAATTTCTAGTTTTATCAATGGCCCGAAGAAATGAACCTTTTGACTATTTTTAAAATATTTACAAGTATTAAATGTGACCCCTTTTAAAGAGAATTAAAGATTAAAGGCCAATAGTTATATCTAGATAAGATAATTCCCTTTTTGTTTGTAAAAAATTTTTTCAAAATTTATAGTAAAACATACAGAATATCTATCTTACCTTAGCTTCTATAAAAAATATGAATGTTCATTATTTAGTCATACCCTGGGAGCATTAATGACATTTACGACGAATTGAGGCAAGCTTTTGCCACAACGAACAATAAACTTGGGAGTTCGGGCTTTGTAGTTAGAAAAGAATCTTTGCTAAATCCCACAACAAGCATTGCGAAATTTGGAGAGTTATATCAGGCTCAACAAGAAATACAAGAAGGAGATTCAGAAGGTGGTTGGCATATAAAAAATTATATAAAGTTCTTGCACATCGATAAACAAGCTTAGGGAATGTTTAATTACACAGGCCAACAAATTTCAATGTTGGAGAAATAAGTTAACAAATTAACGCACACATCCCTATGATGGCCTTACCTCACATATATTTCCTATTTTTCGTAGATTTTTCCGCCTGCGGCTCATTTGTCCCTATCAAAAATGGCCTTTTTTGACCATAGATTTTGCGACCTCAAAAATACCCTAAAAAAAAAATTTTAAGAATTTTTTAATCATATAAAAATACCTTGTAACTTATTTCTTACATTGGCATTTAGATAATACAGAATATTTCGCATTAAAACTTAAATACGACACAATGTAACGGTTTTTAAAAAAAGTATTATTTGAAATTTGAATTTAACAGTTTAGCTTCTATGAATATGCAAAAAATAACTTATTTTTGTTATTGAATCTTATTTTGTTAAATCTTTTGACATTTTTCCTAAAATTTTTAATGTTTATAGCTGACTTACTAAGTTTGATTAGAAAACACGGTAAATAGATTTGAAAATTTTTAATATAGCAGGTTCGATCTCTGTATCTAGCTCATTTCAAAAATTTGTTGACCTGTGTTATATTAAGATTAACATTTACATTAATTATTTATTGACATTTTATTTATTTTCATGGCAGACCTTATTTCATCGTCTCGATACAAACATTCAAAACTTTTGGATATATGTGACCAGGAAACCAACTATGGTTGTGGACCTGACATGATTTGCGTTCATAGTTCTACTTACCCAATCGACTCAAATGGACAAAATAGCTATTTTGACAGCAAGAAAGCTTACCCCAAATCTAAAAGCACCAAGGTGGAATTTACGCGATGTATCTGTGCAAAGGAAGGCTATTACCAAAAGTCTGGTACCGATCGTTGCATTCGTAAAAATAATTTTTATATTAAATCAAATTATTTTTGATACAGTTACAAAACTATTTTTTGATTGAAATGTAATGAATTTGCAAATACCTTCAGGTAGTTTGCTATTGCCCTATGTTAGAATATTTTACGCCAATTTCTCTCCATTATCGCATTAAACCATGTGACAATAAACAAGATATTAATCAATTATTGCTATGAACACTCAATTAAAATTTTAAATATATAAATAGACAAATATAAAGAAACATTAACATTAGGTAAAAAATACAAAGAAATTAGAGTCGAGTCGTAGATAAACTATTTTTTCAGGAGCTAATCATCAGCAATAAGTTTACAAATATAGAAGGCGAAGCAATTTTCGATCACAGCAATCTAAAATTAGAAAACAAAAAATACTATCTAATTGGAATAGTAGTTGTTGCCCTATTCTTAAACTGTTAATTCTTTTCGCCTGATCACTATGTTATAATCATTTTGGTTAGATCAGAAAAAAGAATAGTGTTAATTTATTTAATCAATTTCGTAATAATTTATGATAAAATTTAATTTTATTTGTAAATAAATTGTGCTTTTTAATGTTTTATTTATGATTTTACGTTTTGTTTAAGTATATTTCTTTTAAAGTAAATAACTGAATTCTAGAAATTTTTTAATATTGGCTGCGGCTAGTGGAAAAAAAAAATTTGACGAAAAAAATTGCACGCATTTGAATAACATTAAGGCGGCTAGTGTGAAAAAATTTTTTTTTTATAAAATATTTTGTTAGGCATATCCTAAAACGACCAAAAAACTTAAATTCTCATTTTTTGATATTATTAAAAAATTTTTTGTTTTAAAAATATTTTTTTCACAATTTTGAAAAAATAGCCGCAGCCATTTATAAGAAATAATAAATGAGTTTAACAAACAAACACTTTTTTAGCACAAGTTTGACCAAATTAGAGAACATAAACAATTAACATTATGCTATTTTGCAACTTTGGCAAAGTTTTAGTTTATCCAGAAACCTTATTCTTTTTTTATTGTTGTTTTAAAGTCTGACATAATCTTGAAAAACAATAATGACAAAATTTTATGGTTACCAGGCATGTCCCAATACATTCTTTTGTCGATACGTTTTATTAGAATACAACCTGAAAAATAAAAAAATCTTTTTTATCCTTTATCATATTAATTATTATTTTAGCTTCACTACAATTCAGCGTATACTTTCGTGTTAAATTATCACAGAGCGTCGATGATGAACTGCTAGAACTTGCAACTCATAAAATTCTAGACGAGGTTATTATCCATATTTGGTTGCAACACTAGCCCAAACATCATAATGCATTAAATCACAAAAATTTATATGATATAAAGTGGATTTTTGAAATAAAAATTGACGTCATAGACATATTGGCCTAATGAGTCAGGGGTTCGGGAAGGCTTATGTATAACCTACTGTAAAATGAGAGTAAATTATTTACCCGGCATCAAGACTATTTTAAACATTAAACT
The DNA here is from genome assembly GCA_030555515.1 of Acutogordius australiensis. NCBI lineage: Eukaryota > Metazoa > Nematomorpha > Gordioida > Gordea > Gordiidae > Acutogordius > Acutogordius australiensis. Next base: position 29,176,335 of record CM060242.1, read on the forward strand.
TAATGAAATTAAAAAATTTTTTTTTAATATTTATTTTTGATATTAAAAATTTAATCCCCTTGATAAGACTTTTTTCATGGCCCTGACTTTGATTCTCATCTTTTAAGCTTTGACATAATAATTTTAGATAAAGACGAATGTTCTGCGGCATGGAAATACTAAGCAGTCGAATTTTAGCATATCAAAATATTATTTATCGGCTAAGATAATCTCCACTAAAACAAACTACGAATCAACCCATAAACTTTCTGAGTTTTTGTGCAATATAACTATTTTTTTGGAGCAATCTTATCCACTCAGCGACAAATCATTAAATGAAGTATTAATTATATATTATTTATGCAAAAATGTTTGAACTTTGTTTTTCTTAACTATTTATATGCAAGGAGAAAAAAACGTTCATTATATTTACGACAAGATGCTAGGTTTAACCCATATCGACCAAATTTCACAAATTAAAATATTACCTATTTACCGTTTTCAAAATTTTGTCAATCCGTTATTTTTTGAGTTAATTCATAAAAGTGCTAAAATCGCTTGTGAGTCATTAATCGACCATTTAATATAGAATTTTGTTTATTATAAAATTTATAAATTTTAAGATGCCATTTCTATTAAATTTTACCCACCTATTTTTACAAAAATTAGCAAAAACCTCTGAAATCAAAAAAAAAAAATACTTTATTAAACAATTTTCCATAATCAAATCTGGCCATCTAAAATTATTTATTTGAGATCGGACATGTTAACACAACATATAAAGCCAAAATCTTTTGAAATAATTATGTATTTTTGCAATATTAATTTTATGATTTTTACCAACATTTAAATGAAAAAAAATTATGAATTTTATGATGAAATTCAAATGTGTTCAGAAAAGTATAAACAGATAAATGAGCACATGATTCTATTGCGGAATCGTATAGGTGATCATCCCCACCGAAGGTTAAAATTTGTCGATATGTTCAAAAATGATTTGTTTAGATCTATAGATGTAAAATATTGCATTATTTTCAGATATAGATTATTATTATAATTCAACGAAATATAAATATAAAACAAAAAAAAACGTTATTTTTTATTTTTAAATATGACTTTAAACCCGCCTTTATGAATTCCTATAAATTTAAAATGGTGTGCAAAAATTTAAATTTTGTTCAATTTTTTTAAGACAATAAGATTTTTTGTTTTGTTTCCCGCCACCATAATGTTGAAAAAAAGCTCGACATTGGGCTAAGCCCATTTGTAAAAAAGGAAATTAATCTCTCTCATAAATTAATCTCCCTGATTTTTCATTATATTATTGAAAAAACAAAAAATGAGTTAAATTAAGTTTTCTCGGCTCTACCATTACCAATGGGCAAAAAAATAACTGGGACCAAAATATGTGTAAAAATTTGCTATTAAATTGAATATATTTTTTAATTTTTGTACCTATTATCTTTTTATGAAATTGATGCTGTCACATATAACTTTGATTCAGGCTTTTTTATTTATTAAAAATATATGGGCTGGATACCAAATATTCTAACATCAACAAACTGACCGTAGGCAAACCAGACCTGAAAATTTAGGCCGTAAAATTATAAATGTTTCTGTCTCAAAAATTTAAGTATTAAAACTATAATAATAAATTTTAAAATAGGAATTTTCACGACTATTCCCAAGACCCGTAGTTAACTGGAAAGATGGAAAAAAAATCGAATACAACCTGTTAACTCTATCAGAATATCAAACATATGGATCAAAATATGTGGCTAGTGGATTTTCATCAATTTCTTTTGTCGATGGCGATGAAAATATTCCTGGTATGAAATTGCATTCTGACCGTTTTTTTCTTTTTGACAGCGTTAATTAATATTTCCACCAAATACAACTTCTGTCTTTGCTAAGGATATATTTATATCGTTATATAGTCAAAACCATAACTGTTTTTGCGGAAGCCAACGTGACATTAATTAAGAAGCATCCAACGATTTATCGAATTTTATACACCTTTTCAACCGAAAAAATCGAAAAACGAGAAAAAAATGTAAGATCTATTTATGTTCCATGATACCATATATATTTTTTTATATATTAAACATAAAATTTAATTTTAACAGGACTGATTTTTCAGGAAATAGGGTGTATTTTGAAATTTTTTATTTTATACTTTAAAAATAGCGTTTCTTAATAGGGGTTAAATTATTAGGATATGAATATGTCTTTGATGAAAACTTACTAATTTATATATATTTTCCTTTATTTCTTAGATATATTCGAAGGCTCACTTATATAGAATTCACCAACGTATATACGAACTTTTCAATAGCACGGATAAGTTCGGTTATCCAACGGTTGTGGGTTCGGCCATACCTCAAACTATAAATTTTACCATCGAATTACCGTTGAGTACAATATTTGGGCACGAAGAATACGAATTTGATACGTTAAAACGACTAGGAGGGCTCCGAAAAAGTTTTGTTCCAGTGGAGCAAAATGCCCGTTCAGGGGCATTTCTTTATCTTGCCGATAGTTTCAATCTTCTGGAACCGTATGGTATAATAAATATCTAATAGTTTTTTAAATATATTTTCTTTTATATTAAAATTAATACATATTTTTTATACCAATTTAGTTATTAGGTGAGATCAGGGATGGGCAATAACTATCGATAACTTAAATAACTTACAGATATATGTGTTCGATAAATACCATTTAAATAATAATTAACATATTTAATTTTTAAAGATCATTTTAACAATGGCCAGCTATGTCAATAATTTTTTGGTGTTTTTTGACTACAAAACAATTTTTTAGCACTGAGTTTATCAAAAAAATCTTTAAATTAATCAAGAAAGGTGTATGCAAGTTTAAAAGTTTAGTTAACTAAATTTAAAGCATAAATAAATTATCAAATTTTTTTACCCTTTAAATGTAAAATTTATCGTTACAGTTAAAAATTACTCTATTAAACTAAATATTGGCCTTTTTACGGTAACTATCAATATCCTCAATAAAAATTGTTGTTTAAACTAAACCCTAACCTATTCAATTTTTTAGTTAATTTGCCCATTCCTGGGTGAGATTGCCAACTATACAGCCCACTGGTAAAATCATATTTGCGAATAATTTGCAAATATTTTGTTAACTAGATGACGGCTACAACATCATTGTGGTATTTGAAGCAAATCAGGATATTGGAATAAACTCGGACCCCAACTTTAAAGGAATTGTTTTAAAAAAGGTTTGATTAATTTGACATTCCTAATATATTTTGTTGACTAACTGGGGTTTCTATAAAATAATTTAATCTTTTGGTTTATATAACACTCAATGCTTATATCACCAGATAAACAGACTCATCAAAAACATTCCCGATATTTCACCATATATCAAAGCTAAAAACTTGGTGGCTACCTTTAAATTGGAACCACAAAAAAATATTTCAAATACTCCATTGGCTCACTATCGCCGTCGACTTTTAAGTATCGTCCATATAGTCATTTCAAGCACTAACACCTCATCGCCCCTCCGGATTCTCGAACAACTTGGAATCGCCATTAAGAGAGCACCCGAAAATAAAATTACCGAAGCTTTAGATTTTAACAGTGATCTGGTCGATGCTTATAACGCAAATCGGCAACTAGGTTTAGACATAGGATCTATAGAAGTTCTCTTACCACAGTCCCCTTTGAGGGAAAATATACACCGAGATGGTGTTACTAGGGTTGCCAAACACATAACACAAATTATTTTAGAATCGTCAAATCAGGAACCTTTATACGTGAGCGCTCATTTTGCTGAGCTCCCCTTACATTCCAAATTTGATTTTGAAAGAAGCACCCTTTCCGCAACTTTTTCTAAATCATCTAACCTAAATTCAATTTCTGGATATGATTTAAATCCTATAAGATCATATGGTACGTATAAAGATGGTATCCAACGACGAACCTCAAAACCAATTGTTGTTAGGCAGCAGACTCGTTATGGCCCTCAACGTGATTGGGAAAGGGTCTTGGAGGAAATGAAGGATATGACGGGATATAATTCATCAAATCGTAAACTTACTCATTTTAAATTAACATGCTAAATTTATTCGTTGCCCTCATCAAACGACATTTAGATTAATTTTTTTTATAAAGCTTACATTTTTCGTAAAATTAAAATGTGGGGATTGTCAAATATGACAGACGTTGCCCTAAAACATTTAGCAAATTTTTTTACTCTAGGGTACATATATTCCTTTATTTAAACTTAATTATTATTTTGTAAAATTTACTCTTTTAGTAAAGCACTTTTCAATATTGCTACGTATTAGTCGATACAAAGATCGCCCGATGATTTTTAAGCCCGATTTCAAAAATGCGAATTCCAGTGTCTACCAAGGCTTGAAACTTCTTGCTGAAAATGGAGTTAGAAAACTATTTTTTTATAGATATAACTTTTAATATATATTTCATTTGTAACTAATGCATACACCCCCCCCCCCCCCCTCGCCCACCCTACTCATCTTCAATCTAACATAATAATAAATCTTAAATTTAAATTTTTAGTCTAAATAATGTTAAATTATACTATATAATTTTTGGTGAGTCTAATGTTTTAATTAATTTATAATTATTAGGCCATTTTTTATAAAAATTTTAGTTCCAAAATATTAAATTAATTGGGTTAATTTAATCTGAGTGTTTATTAGAAATTATTTATACATTAGGGCTGTTTAATTTTTGTTATTATCATAAATTTTGACTCTCAATTTTTATATCTAAAACAATACCAATATTTAAGTTACGATATAGGCTTCGAAACAAAAAAATCAAGAATTTAACGCAAATATTTAAGTATCAAGATTTATAATAATAGGGTTAGATGTAACCTCTTTTCATCCATGTACGTTTAAGGCAGCACCATTGGAGCCTTTAACGAAAAAAAAGTCAATCTAAAGGGAACTAATTTGCCCCTCTGAAAGGATTATAAAAAAATGTAAGCTGACCTCTACCACCCTTACCTTCCTGTAGCATTTCTATCATGAATTAAAAATTAATAATATGCACATTTATTTTTAGCTAAATGTCGCGTTCCTAATCAGCAATATAAGCAAGGATTACTTGGGTAGCGAAATTCTTGATATTCAAGACGCCTCGGAAATTAATTCGGAATGGAAAAATAGCATATTAATTAATTTCACCGCAAAATTTAAAGAGGTTAATGAGTTGATATATAAATAATGTATTGATTAGTTTCTTTATTTTTTTTTAAATTTTACTAAGAATGCGACAGCTTGGTTAGAATAAATATTCTTAAAAACAGGTCATTCTTATTAAAAATATAAAAATTAAGGTAATTATAATATTTTTTATACATTGGTGTCTAAAGTACATTATAAATTATTTTTTGGAACTATTTGTAGCCAAAATTATCTGTAACACAATAAATCTAATAACTATATAATAGTCATTTATGGGATATCAAGACGAGGTTTTCAAAAACCTCATTGATTCAATCATCAATACTGGATTCAAGGTCGGTAATTCTGAGCTTTATGTGATAGATAAGGGAGTACTCGATACCGGGAACAAAGAACTTACATCCGGACATAGAGGTTTAACAAGTAGATTTGGCATTAAACGTGAAATTATTTTTAGCGTTAACTTTACCCAGTGCTCATTATAATTTCAAATAGTCAGATTACGTTTTTATAAATGGCGCAATTATAAAAGTGCCTAACATATGTATAATTTTTTTATAAAGGTGGAATGGGAATATCAATAGTGTCGGAGGTGAGACACCAGAATAGAGGTCAGGACAAACTTATTGTAAACTCTTTAGCCACCAGCAGGCAAACTCAGAAGTTTACTGACAATCACAAATTATCGAAACTCGAGCTCAAGATTCCAAATTCACTTGGTCAGAAAGACTTGGCAGTCGAAGATGGTCATTTTCCTCAAAAAATCAAAGCGTCCATACAACACAAGCTAGATAAACGAATAAATGATTATCGTAAAGGTTAAAAATTATATGGGGATAAGAATTAAACTAAAATAAATTCTTTTTTATTATTTTTTTATCGCGCCCTAATATATTATATTCATTTGCGATAAATTAAAATTTATTTGTATTTGCAATAAATTAAAATTTATTTGTATTTGCTAAAAAACAAGGATGCTGACGCATTTGCAAGTTATCGATATTTCAACATTAATTAACTTTTTTATTGAACCTTGAAGAATCAAACGTCGTAAATAGTCACAAGCCACTTGTTTCGGTAAACGGATATTTGTATTATGAGTGCAATCTGGCTCAAAGACTTGAAACGCCTTGCCCTGATGCAAATATGCAATGTTTAGTGCCGTTAACAGAATCTCTTGATTTCGCTGGTTCCCTCCCTCATAATCTACCTCCAACGCTTTTTAAGCCAAATATCGCTGAGGAAAACTTTAAGAAAGACCCCAAATGTATCTGCAAAGAAGGGTTTTCTTCTAAAATATGGAACGAAGGCGGCATTAACAATCTGAGACAATCTCATCACTCAAAATGCTATAGTAAGTTTTAACATTGTTTTATAAATTCTATATCGACCACGAATCAACTACTATGGTAATCGTTATTGCTTTTAACAACCTCCAAGATCTTGTGTTCAATCCGCTAATTCTGTTATTTTAAAAATATATACTTATCTAGAACCAACTAGTATTCTGCTAAGGCAATGAATTCTAAAAATGGGCCTAATTTTTTAGCCAGTTTAGGTATAGGTCGCTGGCTAATAGGGTAACGCTGTTAAATCCCTCTTGAATCTTTACCTGCTAAAGTTAAAGGTTTATTAATCAATGTGCTCTTCTAATTGAATTGGTAGAAGAAAATATTCATATCATTAATAACCTATGGCTGCATGCGTGGAGTATGTATACAAAGCAAGCCATAAGGGAACTTGACGGGGTACCGTTAATAAAAATAGATTTTTTGCCTATTCGCTCCCCTCTCTAAAATCGAGATGAACCAGATATTTTTTATTTCTGACATTTCGCAAAAAGCGACAAACTGCAGCCAAAGGCAAGAAATTATTTTATGTATAAATAAGGAGGCCCTAATGGAAAGTGTAGATTAACTTACAAAGTAATAAAAAGATGGCATTTTATATTTAACTGCTTCAAATCAAACAGGGATGGAACAAGTTAAAAAAATTAACTATGCTATTAAGCCAATTTTTGCCTTTAGTTATTGGCAAAAATTTATGAACTACAGTTTTTTAAAATAATTCTAGTTAATTCTGAAAATTAAATTTTACTTTTTTTATTGAAAGCCCCAAAAAATTGACTTTCTAGGCCGTTGGCTATTAACTTAAATATGACTCTTAGAAAGATAATATACCGATTTTTAATTATTTCAAATTTTATCGAACATATAGTTGAACACTGACTCCTAAAATATTAAAATTTGTTAGTCAGGCTAGATCTGTGACCTCTTGGCGCCCTTAAGCAAACTGCCTTCAAGTGCCATTTTTATAATCCGTTACGCACCTGCAAACATTGTGTTGCCCTTATAATGAGGCCGGCCATAGTAATAATTAAATGTCTAAAACAAAACCATAACTTTAATTTAATTCCATAGTTATTGCCTATCCATTACGTACAAGCTTACAAATGATTGCATTATAAAATAATATCAATTAAATTTATTATTGTTATTAAAATTGTTTGACAAAAAAAAAACAATCTGGCTTAGGAGTTTTTTAGTTTTTTTTAAAACCTTTTATGGGGCGACATTTAAGGCTTTACCTTTTATTAACGCCAGCGGTTTGAGCCACACAGGATTAAATACAATTTTGCCAAGGGCAGTTAGTAATATTTTTGGCGGTTACCCATCTAAATCAAAGATTAACCAGGCTTAGCGTTGTTTAACTTGACTAAAGAACACCCTCAAGCATGCAGCACTAGACAATTTTTAAACATTTATGTTTTCTATTCAAGATTTTCCATGTAAACGTTGCATTTCTATTTGGAAAAAATTAAGCCAATGTTGAATATATATTATTTCAAAATTTTTGTTCTACACACCCTACTCTATATTGTAATTTATTTAAATTTAATGCTTTATAAAAATTTATACATACTACGTTTCTTAATTGAAGGATATAACAAAACAAAGATAGGATTGCAGTTATCTATTTATGATACGAGGAAGTATGGATTATTGCTTCCTGAAAGTGATAATAATCGAGACAATCGGGACTTGAATATAAATAACGAGCTGGCTAATGACATTGCTTACGAAGTACTTTTCTATATAATTTCGTAGAACGAATTTTTTAGTCTTATAAAGTTTTTATATATAAATCGATCTTTCTCACCATGTCTAATACTCATATTAAATATCTATATTGTAATGCGTTTAAATTTTGAAATAGAAGTATATTACTTAATTTAGTAAAAAATTATACATACTTTTTATTGATCATTCGCAGCTTACCAAAATGATCCTAAAATCACCGTCATTTCAAAAGCATTTTTTAGAGTTGCGTATAACGCGTTTAATCATCTTGGCAATGCCAGCCCCACCTGTTGAAATCGATTATTCCTTGTCATTTCACAAGGAAAAAATTAACCAATTGTCGGCTACAGAATTTAGAATTGGTGCTGAAATATACCTGGAATCTCGTTTAAGCGCGACCGCTGATCAAATCAGAACAAGGCATTTAATTAATTTGAAATTATATTATTTAACCAAACTATTAATTCCCGAGCCTGGGTATCTAGGCTTAAACCAAACAAAGCTATTTTCATCCAAGAATGCAAAATACATAGATTGTTAAAAATCTTTCAAACAACTTTTGTTATCGATGTTAGTATTTGGCCAAACTATTAATCCCCGAGCCTGTGTATTAATATAGGCTTAATACAAGCAAAGATAAGCATTGGTCGGCTAAAAAAAAGTTTTCACTTCCTAAGTTTGGTTAAATTAGGATGATAAGTATATTTTTTAAATTTCGGTGCTAATATACCTCTATTTAACTATATAGATTTTCCCAGGAATTGTTTCTTAATAGAGCTGCGTTCAACGCCCTCGGTTGGAAAATAACGGTCATTCCATACAAATTAATAAGTATAAATGTTACTTTAGTCGAAAAATGTCTAAATAATTAAATGACTTGTATTTTTACCGTTTTTTTTACCTTTGTTCCCTTTTTTCATCGGTTTACATTAAAATTAGTTTTTAAACCACAAAAATTTCAAAAGAAGGCCCTTTTGCGAGCTATCAGCACAAAAGGTTAAAGAGCTTAAATTTAACTTGAATCAAATTTAGTTTTTAGCTTAATATATTAGAATTGCTCCAAATTATATAAAAATTAAGCTGCAAAAAAAAACTATTTTCTATTTAAAAAACACAATTGTATTATTCATCTTTTCCCATACTCTATATCAAATAAAAAGACAATTAAATAAAGTTTATACACAATATTTTATTTTTCTTAACAATTTAGTTTAAAGAGCGTCATCTTTTGGCATTTTGCGATTTATGCAGATAATATTTCGTAACAAATTTTTAACCGTAAAATAAATTTGGGGAAAACAGTAAGCATTTTGCATTTTTAAAGTTAGGGCTAAATCCCTATGTAGATTTTGTCATTTGTGATGTACACAACAACTTTTTGACATCTTTATAAGCATTTCAAAAGTTGACACGGAGTGTTATTTTAACATAATATTAAAAAAAAAATAATAGTCGCGTCCCGCGAGTTGCGATGCAACCCCTATAATATTTTAAATTTTCTATTTTTTATAGGTACGGCTCATGATATAATAAATTATAATTCACTGGGATTTAATAATATGGCCGAAACTTCGGATGAGCCTGTCTCCACCATAAATACCACTACCATTGCTGAAAGTTTTGCAATTAATTTTTTATTTTTTTTTAAATAATTTTAACACTTAAATATACATCATATAGCTATACCAAATATTTCCCGTGTTTTATTTGACAAATTCTTAACTTGATAAAAACATTGTGAAATGTCAAAAATTTTAGAGAAACTTTTTACGATCTTGAAATCAAAAGCAAAAAATATTATTTTATTATACCAGGAATATTAGAATTCAATTTTTCAGAAACACATCTTTAGCCCAGATTTCATAAATCGACGAATTTAATGCTCCCCACCAAACAAAAAAAATATATAAGAATTAATATTGAAAATAAAAAAAAATTATGTTATATTTGTTTAAATAATTTGGGTATATGTTTGGATTTAAATATTCTCTCATATTCATTTACAGTAATATCGATTTTGAGTAATTTTTAAAATAACGTGTTTATCAAGTTCTTGTTATTCCTATTATAAAAATCAAAAAAAATCAAAGCCATTTAAACTTAGTTTCCAAAACTTGGTTTAAAATAAGTGTGGTTTTGGTTATTAGTTACTCTTCTAAATAGGATAGATTTTAAATTAAATTAATTTGCCTATTGATTTTTTTAACATTTTTAGTATTTAAGACTCGAAATCGACAAAAGTCTCACTTTGGGGAATAATGTGTATAGTGATAAAAATAGGCACAATAAATAGAAAAAGAAGGCTTTTTAGACTAAAAATATAATCCACGCTAGATTTAAATTCACCAGAACCTGTGTTGAATTTCAGAACACTTGTTTGTCATCAATGGTTAGTTACAACCATACCTTAAAAATATAATTTTATTATTGCAATATTTTTGTCGAACTTTTCACAGGTAGCACCAATAGCGGTCAATTTTGGAGAGTTGGCAATATCCAACATCAGAAAAGACTCCAAAGGTATGGGGTTTTTACGAAGTACCGTGTACCGCCCCTTCAACATAAGCCATCGTCAAAACAATTAGAATCCTCAGATAAAAAGTCACTAAACAAAGGGAAAGACATTGATGACAGGAATGAAGCATTTTTGAGCGTTTCAACTGGAAAAGCATTTATTGAGGTTTATAATGTAATAAAGATAAGTGCCAGTATTTTATCACCAAAGAAAAGTGAAGAATTAATTCCCATTTTTCTTATAACATAGTCTCCTTCGTATTTTTAATAAAGATTAATGTACATAAATATAATTGACCAAAAACTTTATTTTATCTTCTATGTACATAGCCACCAACTACCACAAAAAATTTGCCAAAAGGTATTCTAAATGACAATAATATTCACGGTTTTTTGTCCACAACTTTTTCGACACTTGAAACGAAACCAAAAACTCGTTTAACTAACCAGAATGATTTGCTCGCACCGTGTCAATTAGGGACATCAATTGGGTGTCACGATGACAAAGAAGAATGTATTAGGAATAACGGACGTCCAATATGTCGTTGTATATTTGGTTATGCCAAAAAAGCGAATCAATCAGAATGTGTTGGTATGTGGAACCTTTTTAATTAGTATATTTGTAAATTTTTAACAATCTACATTATAATATTTTGCCTTTAAGCTCATAAAACAATCGAGGTTCAACTCCGGGTAGACCGAATTGGAAATTTTTCAACATTCGATCTCTATGAACGAGGATTGGTTGGCTCTCATAAAATCGGAGGATTGTCACACCACCAGGCATACATTATTGAACAAGTAAAGGCTTTTGATTGTTGTAAACACGAGGAGAAGTTTTTAAAAATTGACTATTTGGTCAATTTTATTAGCTAGCCGTCACTTTATCCTAACGATTTTTCACGCAATGCTCGATTTGTTTATTACACAATTATATTTATATCAATTTATAGCTTAACGCCTTTGTATTTGGTTCTAACCCCGGACACGACATTATAGAAATACGTTTCAATAATTTTGCACCAATAAATTACGAAAAAAACCTTCGAGACCAGCATATTTTAATCAATTTTACTTGTGTTATCAAAAATAATTATAAAGGTAATATTTTAATTATAGCAAATTATAATCCAGCATTGTTTTAGTTTAAATTATCATATTATTTTTTAGGAATTTTTATAGCATTAGCTTCTACTTATAACCTTTTTGCCAAACATATCTAAAATTTTTGTATAAAAATGTAGAATCTTAGGATTAGAAATATTGTTAATAAGTAGCTATAGACTACCTAATGCAATCTTCACTAATCCTTCTAATCGACGACATTTTTTCACATTTTTTTTTGCTTGATTGCTTATGGAACATTTTATAAACCATCATGCAATATTGACGTGATCTAAAATAAGTTATCCTCGATATAAATGTTATATCACTGGTTGCCCAATGTTAAAAACGTATACAGTATATGAGAAGTTGTTTTTTAGCCCAAATCATTAAAAAACCATAAGGTGACTATTTTTAAAATTTAACTAGGACTTATAAAAATTCTAGTGAGTAAATTAAAATTTTATTAATTCATCAATTTGAAAAAACATAATTTTATATAGAATTAAAAATAAATAAGAAATGAAAAATAGATATTTGGGTAGTGGTTACATTCTTCAATTTAAAAAATATAAAATAATAAATAAAAAATATTTTTAAACACATAGTTCATACGTAAAAAATATCAAAAGTATAGTTAAAAAAAAGTTATCGATTGTATTTCCCAATTCCTAGAGTAAACGCCTTAATAGAGTTCGAGGCCCTTTCTCGATTACCATGGGCCAATATTAGTGGCTTGAGTGTTAGGAGGACAATAATAATTTCTTTTTTCCTCATAAATTTACCACGACATTCCGATTACTAGTGCTCCAAACTTAACAGAAAAATTGGGTTTAGATACCTTTAATTAAGAGTTTAGATAAAACTAGTGGTTTTTTTTGCCGCAAAAAAAGTTAAATTAAACTGTTTAACCATCACAAAATATTTAACTTTTCGTACAATGCAAGCCTAGCCGCTTGTGCCCAGTTAGCTTCTAACAAAAAAATTTAAAATTTATTTAAATAGAAATCTTTGGCAAGTTAATTTTTTTACCTTTTTCTCCAGTTTTAGTTCTTATATGGAGAGTTTAAATTGCACAGCGTTAGTAAAAGGGTACTAAATGCAAAATTCTTGGATTCTTTAAAATAATAATATTTGATATTTTTTTGAACAATACGAATACTAAATTATTAATTGTGTTATTAGGTAGATTATAGCGATCCACGTAGCGGTTCGGGGTTTAACATTAAAACTAATCTTTTTATGATATTTTTTCGAATTAGGTAACTTGCAAGAAATTGTTTCTGGGTTGCTTATGCAGATTCGTAATCAAAGATATATAATAGACAATCACCTGATACCAATTCAACCGCGGGTTAATTCGATTAAAAGATCGCCATTCAAAGAGTGAATATTTGTTTATATTTGATATATTTGGGTATTTAAATTAATTAGTTAACTTTAGCTCTCATTCATGCATATTAAATATCTGTAAAAAATTATATACAAACCAAGCTTATGAAGTTTATAATTGTATTTAATGTTAAGAAACATTTTAAATAAAATAAATATTTTGTTCTATGGCTAAATTTAAAAGACTTGGCCGGTGTCAAGCATATATTTATAAATCAACGGACAACCTTTTTTTTAACTTTTTGATATGATTTGCGATTGCGACACACATTTCTGAAAGAGTTAAATATTTAATCAGTATTTTTTGCTCCCTAAACGCGAAATATATTCTTACAATTTTGTTAAAAAGTTATAATTCAGACACCGGCTTTAAGATAATACAAAACCTTCAGACCCTGCCTGTTTGCATCCACCCTCCCCCCAACTTCCTTGCAAATTTTTATTAGTTCTTTTTAATTTAAAGCACCTCTGCCGGCTCTTTGAATCTATTAAAAATATCTTAATCTAGAATCTCACCGTATTAATTCTAACGGTTGGCGTACCGTGACCTCTCTTTGTTAAATTAGAACCTAAAACTTGGTGTTACACTTTTTGTCCGACAAAAAATATTAAAATTTTATAGTATATTTAAATTAAACTAATAAAAAAGTTTTAACCTAAATCTCTAATTAATCAAATATGTAAAAAAAGCTTTTATTAGGGAAAAACATATGTATTTACAATATTTATTATAAGGCTAAATTTAAAAAAAAACGTATATAAAATTTAAAAAAAGCTCTTGACCTAAAAATTTTACTCCATATCAAAAAATACCCGTATATGCATATATTAAAAACAATCTTTATTTCTAAACAAGACCTTAGTAAACAATGAAGAAGAAAACATAATAGTGACGATATGATTTGCGTGAATTTATTAATTTTCTTATTTTATTTACATTCAATGTTTATATCTAATAAATAGGTAAAATCTGAACGGGCTAGCGTACTAAATCAAATAACATATTTTTATATTTTATTTTTAAATTTCAAGATTGCAAAATGTTACTTTTGCCATTTTTAATACTTTTAAATATTTATGCTGGGCGAAAAAGTTGTATTATGAAAAAAAAAATTTAAAAATAGAACATTTAGTTAAACAGTTGTAAAAATATAACGTATGGTTAGAATTTTTATACTAACAAAAGGATTTGAATATTTAATATAGCAGTTAATAAATTCAAGATAAATTTTTTTTTTAGCCTATCTCTCAATTATGATTTAATATTGGGACAGTAAAATGAGGCCGTCCTTTCGCCTGTTCATACGTACCTGCACCAACATTCAAATTGTTTATATTATAAAAAAACATTTTCAATGTTAGAATATTTATTTTTAGTATTCCATCGCACCGGTATTCGTTGACAGGCCAATCATCGTTTAAGGTTTCTTCATTAGATGCCAGTGACATCGATGGGTTTGTTATTTTTAATTTAGTGGAAAGAGCAAAATCGTATCTAGGCTTATTATACATAGTACAACTAATTTAAATGTATAATTAAGCCAACTACCTTTTTTTTAACCAGCTATAAAATGGAAATTTGTAAAAAATAAGTATAAAAACAAATAAGATTTAACTTAAAAACATTAAAAAAAGTTTTTCTATATAAAAAGCAGCAATTGTTAAAGTGAACTGCAAAAAATATTAACATTTTCATTTAAGCGAAAATCGTTAGCCCTTTAATATTTAGTTTCTTCACAATGAGGCTTTTGTGTTAATGTAATTTCCACCACAGTACCAATAAACATGAAGATAACGAATGCGGTTATGAGGATGCCCTTAAATGTGCTCAAAACAAAGAACTTTGCAAGATGGACAACCTGACTCCCGTGTGTTTATGCAGACAAGGATTTAGCCGTCCTCTTAACAATACGCTTAATGGACCATGTATACGTAAGAACCACTTGTTTTAGTTAGAAAAAGTATAGCCAAATAACGATTAAATGTCAAAAGTACTATATTTTTCACATTGAAAAATTGATTATTTATATGACCTTAGAAAAAAATAAGGTTACCTTCACAAATTTTATAAAATGCTGATTATGAGGCGACTAAAGTTTTATTATGGGCAACACCTGGTAAAACGATGATGGTCATATTCATTGCCCAAAAAACAATTGATTTGTACGGAGCTTAAATTAGCCAAATTAGTAAAATAAACAAAATTATATTTTTTAAAATTTTAAACATGAACAATCTTATGCTTCACAATGAAAATTTTAGGTCCATCCTACCTGAATTTAATTAACAAGTTTATTATAAATCTCGACTGCTCCTTTCACCTTGGCGTTAACTCAAATTAACCAAAAAGAGATTTTGAGCTCTTTGGCCTTAATTTATGAATTAACTAATTTTATTTTGGCATAAATAGCCTCCTTTTACTACTTTATTGTAATACGGGTGATAAGACAAGGCTCGCAAATCCTTTATTACGACGAACTTATTAACGGGACAAACTTGGCAGGAACTGTAGCCTTTTCACTTCTACAAAAGATTGGAAAAGATGCTGTAAAATTATTTATTTATCTGATTATCATTTATTAAGCATAGACATCTTTGATAAATACTAATTGTTTTGACACAATGAAAATAAATATGATTTGTTACAGTTTTAATTATAAAATTTATAAATAACCCATTTGCTATATTTAGTTTGACCGAACAGTCAACAGTTCAACGCTTAACACATACTTTTTAAATTCTCGGTTTAATGGTATTGTCAGTCCTGCGGTTATTGATACGCGTTGGCGAAATCTTGGACTCGGTTTAAATTTTACTCTTGTCCTCTCTCGCTCATTTCCTGGCACGACAAACGATATTGCACGAGCTTTAAGCCGCGTTGTTATAGGTAGAGTTTTACATGGATATATTATCATTAATAATGTTTTTGTAATTTTAAGTGAGTTTCGACGTTGTAACATATTTTCTCTAAAAGTGATGCACATTATGTTAATTAAACTAGGTAACGATTACAAATTACCAGATACACAATTTTACGTGATCCCACTTGTGGTTTCTCCTAACTCCGAGCTGAATCTTGAATCGGTAGAAACGACTGAATTCCAAGGTGAAGAAAGACTACCTATTGATATAACCGCGTTGAATGGTGAAGACATAGCCCAGTATTTAGTGAAAAGTAATTTATTTAGTACAGACAGTATCTTATAAAAAAAAATGCAAGAATATTAAAAGCACCAAAAAATTTTTTTCAAAGGTTTTAGAATGCATTGGTATGAAAATTTTATTTTTTTGGGTTTGCTTGTAAAAATAGCAAGATTAAAATACCATTTAATAAACCTGCAATGGGTGGAAAAGAACCATTAAAAGGGTTAGGTATTTGGAGACTCCAGCTTTAGATCCTAATAACAAAAAAAATGGCTAAAGATTTAATTTTTTTTTATATGAAAGCATATATACTAACTTTAATATTGGTGTAATAAATACATTAAATTTAACATAAGCCATATAAAATAATTTATACAATTTTTAGTATATACGTATTTTTTTTTAAATAGCCTTAAAAATTAAAATTAGCTAATACAAGGCATTTTTTCGAATTGTTATTTAATTAGCCATCTCATTTATTTTTGATGTTTTATATAATATTTTACTTTTTTTACCTCAAATGCCCTTCAATTCGCGATAAAAATTAATTTAATTAAGTATTCATTGTTAAACTCATCATATATATATAATGCAAAACTGTTTGGAAGGAGAACTTCTAAATATTTAAATCTAAAATTAACTATTCAGAGAACTAAATAATTATGCTGTTGCTGTACCCCACATATGTAAATGCGAATTAACTTTTATTATAAGTTAAGTTTTTGCGTAATTTTTATTTTTGAACACCCATAGATTAAAAAAATGAATTAATCTGTCTTGTAGTTATTTTTCCATTTTTTTAATCCCTTAGTATTACAAAATTATAAAAATTGAGTACATAAGCTCGTAATAAATGGAAAACAATGTATATAAGCAAAATAAAAATAAATTTTATTTTTAGTATTATTTAGTATTTATGAAATAAATATTACAGAATTCATCAATCTTTGTTTAAAAATATTATCAGATGGTATCGACTATGTGATATATGAAATTACGGTAAGCGACTTATCACCTGAAAATATTGCGCTCTTTCTCGGAAACTATCGAGAAGAGTTTGACCAAAAACTCGATCGCGCTTTTAAACAATCTAAAATAGGAAGATTTTACATTGGATTTATTCTGCCCGATCTGCCATTTGCGGATTCTGTAAAACAGGGCAAAGTTTCTAATGGTACGATATACGTCAGCCATCTAAAAAATTCAGGTTATACATATATAGCATTATAAACTTAAGATCTGAAATAAATAAATTTTTAAGTGTTTTTAAATCTATTAAAAGCTAGAATTTGTATTAATTATTAAACTTATCATGCTATTATATTTAAATTAGCTTTGGGCAACAACAATGCATCGGCGGATTCTGTTAATCCTAACTTTAAAATTGTACTATATTTTAAACGAGGTTCCGTTGGTACAGTTATTAAAATTATTAATGGAATTGTTAAGGATGTGATCTATGAAACCTTACTCCGCCATTACAAACTCGAAGAAAGTGAAAGCCAAAGTGTAACTAAAGGTAGAGTTTTCATAATAATCGATAACATCAATGTTAAATGCTGTACCTTGTTATTAAATAAAATATATATTAAAATTAATTAATTTTGCAAATGTTTTGTAAACTTAGAGAATAAATTTAAAGAAATTTAATCTTTATCAGTAAAACATGTGTATATTTTTGGAAATTAGACGTTAAGCATACGTCTATTTATTTTTTTTGTTATGATACTTTTCAATAAAACAATCTATTTGAGGACATTTATAATCATATCATTTTAAGCAGAAAAATCTGAGAAGTTTGGTTATACGTACGCGGTAGAGCTTGACCTAAGTCATTTAAAGAAAGGAGTTTCAAAAAAGCTGTTGTTATCGAATGAAACTGCGTTGAAAAGACAAATATCGAACACATTTAAATCTGCGGTACAAGTGTTTTTCTAATTTTGGCTATCAATTACTTAATGAGACACGCCTGATTGAAACCAAATTTTTCATGTTCGTTCAATTTGGCCCAAATTTTTGAAATAAGACCACTTATTTATATTTATAACGAGCCAACCTTTAGAAATTTCCTGTAACTCTATATATTCTAATGAAAATTAAGTTTCATAGATATTAAAAAAAAGACTTGCTATAAAGTTAGGCAAAAACAATTGACAAAAATTATAAAATAAAAATATTACATATAATTGTCATGAAATAATTTAAAATAGTAAAATGCAAATATGAAGTATTAATATAAAAAAAAATAGATATGATTTAAATACTACAATTTTTTAAAAAATTGTTTATATAGGTATAACAGCTAATCTGTAAAATTAAATTTTAAAATTATAATTCCAATTCGAAAGTTTGTGTCATTAATAGATCTGCAAACTATTTTGTAACCTAAATGTATATGGTGGACTTAATAAGCTTAAAAATTCAATATTTTTTTACGGATAAAAACTAAATCTACAATTGATTTTATATAGATTTTTTTTGCAAGATCAATTAATTTCTTTAGTAATGATTTAAATCTCTTTCGTAGGGCCCTATCTTAGCGATGATTCAAAAAACAAACAAAAAACACAGATGCAAGGCCATGTAAAAACCGAACATGCACCGTTTTTGTAGACATGTTTAATATAGCACACAATTTGTATAAACAATTTTTCTTCCATCTAAGCTATAGTTATAGTAAATCGGATTTAGTATATTTATTCAATTATAGTCGTTCCGATCATTCGGGAAACTAAGTCCCTATATCATGATTTAAAAAATAAAAATAGTATGGTATGCCACCAAAATTCTTTCGAATTATACCCTTTTTTAAAACAAGTAGCCATCTTTGTCTTCCAAAATCTTAATTGTAACAAAAAATGTACTTTCCTTTTTTTGGTTTATTCGAATTATTTTCAGTCTCTCATAAACTTTAAAATAAATAAATACACACTATTTGCGACCTCATGACTAAAATACAAAAAATATCAAAAATATGTTAAATAAAAATTGCAAAACTTAAAATTTTAATTAAATTGTAAAAGATAAGATTTGCAATAATTATAAAATTGCATCAACTTGCTTATCTCAATCAAAAAATTTGGTTGCCTGATTAGCTTTTAAACATGAAATGTTCTACTCTTAGGTCTACAAATTGATCGTTTTTTCGCCAATCAAATTTTTCCGCTTTACACATCGGAATATCTTATAAAATCAAAGTGACGCATGAGAGCTCGAGACTAAAAACTAATATTTTTTCAATTTTTTTGGATTAATTAACAAAATTAAATCTTTTTAAATTAAATTTTTAGGCTATTTTATATAAGATCAAATAGATTAATGTAAAAGTTGCTAAATTAAAGAAATTTGTTTTAGCAGTCTAATAAAAAGGGCCTAAAATGTTATTTTAATTCAAAATAATCTTTAATAGTTAACTTATTAATTTTTATTAATATTAATTAGTCATAAAGTCTCGGTCATATTTTTGGTATTTTTACTAAATTTCGGTGCCTACGGGGGAGAAAATTTTTCTGGAGAAAACGTGGAATAGGGTGAAGATAAGGCCTTGCAATAGAATAAACCATAGCTAAAATTCCAGCTAAGGACCTTTGAAATTGAACACTACTGTATCATTTGGGTTAAGACGCCCAAAACCTTCAACATTTTTTCTGATCATTTGCTGGGCGGGCATACTAAATAACAAGTTTTTGACATAATTAATAACTAAAATTTAATAAGTTAAAGTTATAATCAAATTTTTTTAAACCTTTTGCTATAGCCTGGTTAGATTAGGGTATAGTCAATTATATATCAAAAAAACTTGATTTAGCTCAAAATAGCCTAGTTATTTTAAATAATAGTTCAATTTTGTCGTTTTTTAATGCTTTTGAATAATACAGCTTATGAGCGCTCAGTAAGAAAATATTTTAAATTAGTTGAGAATGGGTAAGGGCAATGTTAATCAAATTTAACAATAAATGCAAAAATAATTTAAAAGACTCAAAATTTTAACTATAAATTTTATAGTTATAATTAAAAATTGTAACCTAATTGTTTGCTAAAATTAAATATTTTAAAGGTTTTTTAACTATATGTTCGATGATTAATTTTTTGGTTAACTTGCACACTCCTATTTAAGATCTATAGCTTTCTTTTGCATACCTTTGTTTATAAAATTTTAACCAACTCTTTGTAGCGCAATATTATTTGTAATAAAGACTTCTTTTGATCAAAACATAATTTCCCGTACATTGTTCTCTTTGTTATTTATGTCAGCAATCTTATATTAAATTTTCGATAAAACATGAATAGATTGAAGACATATTAATCAAAAAGCCGCTACTCCACGGTATATACACGGGGCTAAATATTAATTCCATAATAACTAAGCCAGCATTAGTGGGCAACCAAAAGCTTACAGCTCCAAATTTGAGAGATCAGCAAGGAGGCGTTTCACCACTGGTGCTCGAATCTGTTTTTGTCAATTTTACAGTATACATAATCCCTCCATTGGAAAACCCGCTTAAAGTAATTCCTTTACGATACGCCCTTTTCTCCCCGTTAAGATAATTAATTGCTATTCAATTCTCACTAGATATCCTTATTGTCTTACTGCTTTAAACTCTGCTTAATAAGGACCAAAATAGACACATTTATTATCACATTACAATGGGTGTCGCTTTGACACACTGCATTTAATTATTTTTATATAAAATAATTAGAGCATAATTTGGGCCAATTTGTAACCGGCTTAGTTGAGTCGGGCCAAACCGATATTGAAAACGATTAGGGCCAGACTACAGGTTCGGGCGGACCGGAATATCATGGCTTGCTTTAAACTATATTTCTCACTTAATTTTGGAGCCGCCTAAAAAATAAAATTTTTTTCAAAAAAATTAAAATAAAATGATTAATTTATTAAAAATCTGTTTAATCAATAATAAAAAAATTAATTTTAATTCCTGCCCAGGATTAGAATGATCAAAAGTTATATGTGACATTTTGATATCTATATATTTATAAAGGAGGAGCAAAGTTCAAGAGCCTCTGACGAAATTAGTACAAATATTTTATCAGAAGTAGTTAAATTGAATTATACTATCGCAGCCGGTGAAAGCCGGAATTTTAATCACCAAGTTCAGCTATCAGGTAGATCCTCGTCTAAAAACCACCATAATTCGAAACAATATACACAAAATTCCAACGGTGACATTGAGCTTAAAATAAAGCCTGAATCATTAACCGAAGAAAATATAGGCAAGTCATTATTTTTAACACAACAATCAATAAATTGATAATATACTAAGTTTAATAAATCTGTTGAGTTGGGCTAGAAAATCTCAAAGAGTTTATCTAAATTGCAGGTCAGCGGTCTATGCTCCAACCCGCGAATGCAATAGTTTAAAAAATACTTGAAGAGAAAGACCGGGCAATTGACAAAAAAGCTAATTTCTGATTAAATTAAAGTTTTGAATCAACACATAATTTATAGCATAGTTAAATTTGGTTAAAATATTAAAAATCATGTGTTTCTCGTAATTATTAACTAAATTTAATTACCTGTACATACAATTTATTAATAAATTAAAAATAAAAAAAAAATGAACTGAAACATCGTAAATCTAGCCTAAAAGCACCAAATATAGACATTAATAGGCCATTTAGAAATTTGAGCACGAAAATAAAAAAAAATTGCTAACTCAAGCAACTCCATATTTATGGAACCTTTAAATCAAAGCTTTGATATTCAAAAAATTTTAGTTATAACTTTTAACTTAGTTGTTTTTTTATCAAAAATTCAATGCTCATCCCTTAATTATAAGTCACTAACCCTTATTATTTCAAAAAACAAACACAATTTTTCTTGAAAGATTATTTTGTTTAGTGCTTTTTGAATTTACACAGGTCAACAAATATCAACGTCACAAAAAATAAGTTTATGAAAACATTAAAGCATACATACATGACCTTATCTCATACATATTTTTTGTTTTTCTTAGTTTCTTCCGCCTTCGGCTTTTTAGATCCGTCCATTTTTAAAAAAAGGCTTTTTTGACCAAATTGACAGATTTGCGACCTCAAATACCGTAAAAATAAAAAATTTCGTTTTTTATATAAAATTGTAACTTATATTTAAATCATTAGAAATAAGATTTTTTAGTACATCAAGCTCTTACATCAGCATTTAGTTCAGATTGCGCTTAAATACGACACGATATATTATCGGTTATTAATAATAATATTATTGGAGTTTTTACAGTTTAGCTGTTGTGATATGCAAAAAAAATTCAATTTATTTTTGTTTTTGAATCTTTTTTGTTTTTTTATATTTTTTTCTAAAATTTTCTATATCTATTGATTTACTAAGTTCAATTAGAAAAAACGGTAAACGTAAAAATTCCTAAGATGGCAGGTTTGATCTCTGTTAGTTCATAACTCTCAAAAATTTATTGACTTGTGTTATGAGTGTTTCTCAAATTTGGGAAGGAGTTAGAGTCCAGTCGACATAAATTTTACAAAATAAAGTGTTAGAAGATTATCCTTTATGTATTATTTACAAACCGGTTGTCCGTTTTTCAAATCTTGTCAAACATCCGTTATACGGTGAGTTAAAGTTTGTAAAAATGCGCTATTTGCATTGATAACTCGGCCATTATATCACCGAAGTTTGACTTATAAAAAACGTGCAAAACGTTCTAAATTTTATGTTGCAATATACATTATTAATTTTTCTAATTTAGTTTTAACAAAAATTCAAAAAATATATAAAGTTAAGAGACGTAAAAAAGCAATACGTTTAAACAATTTTTTTAATCGAGTTTGCAATTTAAAAAATTTTTAATAATGAGTTTTGGCATGAACTTAGCATAAAGGACGAAAATTATCCAAAAAATATATAAGAAAAAGTGCTAACGGATATTGATAGGGCACATATCTCTATGTCACTCTATAAGGTTTTACCCCGACTGAAAATTTAAATTATTTTTATTTTTTACCAAAAAATTGGATTAATAAAATGTGGATAAAGCTGGTCTTTCCCACCCATCTAAATTGGGTTATTTTTTAAGTTTTAAATTATTAAACTCGATTGTTTAAATAATACCCCAAATTCGATGCCAAGGAAATTCTTAAGTAAAGATATAGCTTCACAATTCCTGCAAATAATTCCCAATAAGCATTACCCTACCCTACACCCACGAGTAAACTTTATTTTTTAAATAAATATTTTTTTTACAATATTAATATTGTAATAGCTGCAGCCATAAGTGATGGGGTGCCAAAAACCCCATATTTGCATTTGTAAATTATTTTCGAATACATTGGGTTGGTTATTTATATATAAATTATATATTACATTGTAGGGACGATCTCGTTTAACGTCTTATTGTCGGTTCTTAAGTTCGGAAGTGGTCCCTTGGAGTACAACGCTAGAGTTTTTGGAGACAACCAGTCTACCGGCTACAAAGTCTTTTCGAAAAATTTTGTTCGCGGGGTTAATACAATTAATTTATTCCTAATTATCTATCAAATTTATAACTTTTTATCAATTTTTAATGTGATGTTTTAGAATTTTTAGTTAATTAAGACTCATTTACCATTATTATATATGTCATTGCAGATTCGGGACGTATTACAAGGCAACGATATGGGAAAATATTTAGTTAGCATCACAGTAAATTCAATCAGGCCTACTGTTCCCCTTAATGAAAGTGTTAATTTAGGTGTGGTTGTCAACTTCACTTTAAATTTTATTCCAATACTAAAGATCTCAGACCTAGAAGCAAAATTTATGCTAACCAAGCTCATAGCCCGAAAGAATTATAAGCTACGAGATACAGAAATTTATATTAACCCCGTTCCGATACCAAACTTAGGTTGCTTTTTTTTGTTGTTTTTACCACATTGGCTTACAAATTCAATTCTTCCTTAAAGGAAACAAACCAAACATATATAGTTTTAATAACTCTTTTTATTACTCTCTTTTCCACCCAAAAAATTTTCTCACACCAAATATTTTTCACAAAAATTCCAGAAATGACAATTTTGTGACTTCGAGACTCAACTAAATAATTTTTTTAAAAGAAATTTAAATTTAACGACTTTAAAAAAATAAACATTTTAATTAAAATAATATTTATCTCTTTATATTAAATAAGTAAAAAAAATTATTTGATAGCGCAACTTTCAAAAATCTATTTAATAATTATGTTACCAATCCAATTGATAGACCAAAATTTTATTTTTGTTGAAAAGTTCAGGTTTAATTTTGTTAAATTGCCCAATTCTAAAAATTAATTTGTTTAGATCTTAAGGTTCGTTGTAAGGTGTGTCATTTTTTTTAACATTTATTTTTATGACATTTGACATATTATTCCAAAGTGTGAGAAAATTTAGCGAAAAAACTGTCAAAAGATTTTTATTTAGTCCTAAATGTTTCATGCATCGAAATATGGAGACATAGATAATATAATTAATTGTGTATGTTAATTATTTATTTTACAATTTTATTAACAAATAAAAACTTTCTACAAAATTTGTAAACCTCTAACAACATCGACTAAATTTTGTTGACCCTTTTTATAAGTAATATCAATATATAATAATAAATCTTGCCCACATTAATTGAAGGAATTGCTTTTATTTAGCTTCAAAATACTGCCTAATAAACCCGACTCGAGGGCCTTGTAACGGCAATTTTACGCGATGGTATTTCGATAGGCAAAACAAGAAATGTCGCGATTTTAGTTATGGCGGATGTGCAGGGAACGAAAACAGTTTTACCAGTTTGGAACAATGTCAAGCCACTTGTATGTATTACGTACCGAGGTTAAAATAATGATAATATTTTTAAAAACCAAGTATAGCCATTTTAAAATTAAATAATAAATTTGAAACTCTATGATTAATTTTGAAATTTCCTTAACCTGTGTTTATTGGGTCACCAATGATTATGTGTCTCAGTATTGATCTATTTTAATGAATAGTGCATTAAATTAATACCCATTATTATAAACTTAGTTAAAATACATATGCCAATAGATTCGATATCATATACTAATGTACGAAGGCTCTCTCATTTAAAATATATTTTCCATATTTATAGGTGCGAACTTGTCCCTGACAAAGGGGCATGCAACGACCGATTCATCCGATTTTACTACGATGATTCAATCGCTGGATGTCGAGACTTTATTTACACAGGGTGTGGTGGAAATTTTAACAATTTTCGAAATTGGAAGGCTTGCAATAATCAATGTGGTATCTAATTATTATAAAACCCTGTTTTATTAAAAGGCTTTTATTTCAATAAATAAAATTTTAAAATTTCCTCTTTTCCATAGGTTTGGGCCGCATATCTACGTCGACACCCGCAACTACCATATATGAACCGCGTAATAAACAATCAGCTGCCATTTATTTTGATCGACTCACTACAACAGCCCAACCATCTACCACTGAACAAACTAGTTTCTCTAATTTTGGAGAAAATGATGTTACTATCGCAAACGACTATATTGCCACTACAACTAAAGGTATTAAAACAGAAAATGCAAATCCAAATATTGTTAATAGTCATGCTAACTATTTAGAAAATAATCCTGAAAACGAAAACTTGAATAACAAGTTTGTGGGCCAAAGAGATAAAAATATTCTTTTACATGGCGTACGCCGCCCTAAATCCTCATCACCAAACTTTTCACCAAAACACACATTCCTTACACAATTAGTGAAAAAACATCATGTCTCCAAGGTCACAAGCCCCCGTCCTTTATATGAGCGTATTAGTAGTCATCAAAATTATGAAGGTAAGTTTGAGAATAATTTGCGGTTGCTTAGGCAACGAGTTAATGAACATAGCTCAAATCCTGTTCCAAACTCAAATGCCTACGCAAAATATAAAGATGAAACTGCGGCCAACGACGCTGACAATTCCATGTCAAAACTGACGGACATGTTTGATAGGTCTTCCTCTTGGATGGATTTGCAGCGCAGGGACCGCCCCAAGTCAGTCACGCACGTTAAGTTGCATCAGCCTGAAGGCCGCGGCGCGGGCAAAGCTATTATAAGGCAACTAGAAAATTTTCGGCTCTCGGTGGCTACGACTGAATCACCATTGTCTATCCCTGAGACTACCAATCAACCTCATATAATTCGTGGAGTGCTTCTTGATGAAACTTCTGACGAGGAAAATGGTGATTATTTCAAAAACTTTGATACGGACGCTGTTTGGACTAACAAAAGCATTGCACATACATCTTCGTTCCAAAAAGCTGATATATCAATGTCTCGTTTGAATTATGGTTTAAGTGAGGCTCAGACAAATCTTGTTGCCGCACCAAAAAGTGTTAGGCGAATCCAAGGTCAAGTTATAGATGAAGAGGGCGGACAATTTTTTAAAGATTTACAAATAAATAGTAATACTGGTCCTCGAGCGCAGGTGAGAGGGGGAAATTACGAAAAAAACTTAGGTTTGACGGGGCAGCGACAAGAAAGGCTGTATGAACATGATTTTAAAGCCGAAATAAATCCTGTTATTACTGTTGGAAATTCATCAAATTACATGACTTATGATAGAATGGCTCAATACGATAATTTGACGCATGCACTGGTTACCAGCCTTATAATCAACAAGGATTACACAAAAAGCCCTACAAATTTTGAACCAACATATGCTTTACAAACTTCATTTGTGACAAACAATTTAGTTAAAACAACCACATCTAAACCAAAAAAGCTAACTTCCCAATTGCTCAACAATAAAAACATAAATAAAACGTCTATTTTGAGGAATAACTTAGGAAAAGCCTATGTTGAACCCTACCATGATCGTGATAATAAAATTCATTTTTCGGGAACCTTTGATAAACATGCATATGAAACTATCATACCTAAAAAACTCGGTCAAAAACAAATTAGCAACAATGTTGTTGTTATAGGAAAAAGAGTCGTTACTGCTGAATTTAATGCCAGATCTGAATTACTAAATAACCACACCATACGGGGCAATCAGATAAAGGGAGGAATTGTTGGAATTGAGGTTTGTTCATATATATTTTGCTTAGTGTAACCAAAAGCATAGATATTCAAAATGGGTTAAATTAATTATAAGCTAGGACTTTTAGCCTTGAAAGCGCTTTTATGTTTTTACACATAATCAAAGAAAGCATATATATTTTTTAATATTGTTAGTAATCTAATTTCATACTGGTTTATTAGATTCTAAACCAGGCCGTGATATTCTTCCCCGGCTAATTAGACCTATTTTTAACTTGCTTCTCGAAACTTTTTTGGCCCTGCCCGACATCAAATGTGGCCTGGAAATTTTTGCGGACCTTAACTTTTTGCTATAAAACATTTATTGTGTGATAATAAATATTTATATTTCCGTCCTTCCTAACTAGGCCTTGCCTCATAAACGATTTGTTTTTATTGTAAAATACAAAGCAAGGGTATTTCTAACAATACTAAGGCAAAAATGGGATTGAAAAAATTGGCGCAGTCCGTTTTGCAAATTTAGGCGAGTCCCTGTTTCCTCCTGAGCAGGTCGGATGGGCTTTCGGGTCTCGACTGATATATATTGTCTATCTGTTTTTCTTTAAATTTTGGGATGCAAAATATTTTACCTCTTTATTAAATAAAATATGTACATTAAAATTACAATTGAAAATATTAACAAAAATTTATTGCAGTTACCCCATCCTGATGAATCTCCAAATCGTGTAAATGGACAACCACAAAATGACCAAGGAAATTTTCAATATTTTGAACGTTTGCAACAAACCCTAAATTGCTCTTTTATAAGTTTGGCTAATGCGACATGTGCCGAAATCGAACGATGCTATCCGTCGAGCATATTTGTCGAATATTGTAAATGTTATGAAGCCAAAAAATACGGTAGGATTCCTGAAAAGGACGGCTTTGAGTGCACAGGTTGAAGATCGCTTTTTAGTTTTTTTAAATATTAATAACTTATTGGTTAATTATATGCATTGTTCCTCCCTTCCAATATTAAATTTAAATCGAATTTTAAGGGTAAAAATTTATTTCCCCTTTTTCAAAATAGCATCATATAAATTTATATTCTAGCAATTTCTTCCAAAATATGGTTTCGACCGATTAAGGACATATTAAATTCTGTTGAAGCAATGTCAACATCGAAACTTTCAGATCACAAAAAAAACACCCGAAATACATCCTTAAAGTCCATATTTCATAATGATGCGTCAAAATTGGTTACATCTACGAAGGAGGTATTTTAAATTTTAATTGCCATCTATTTTATGGTTTAACAATTCTCAGCGCAACTTACAAATGATACATTTAGTGTTGTTCCTCAATCGTGACCACGTAAGTTGGCTAAAACCATAGCATTAAAGTCAGCGTAAAGTGTAATGAGCCGTTTATTTAACCTAAAGTAATGGCTTAAGAATTGCATCGGTTTAATATTTACCAACAGTTTTTATCATTTATGTTGATATATAAGATAACCACGAAGTTCTTGACAACTTCCCCGATCCTTAATAGAACCGCAATCCACAAGGGCAATGGTCCTATAAAAATGGAATATCGCCTTAGTAGGAGCGAATTGGGGAAGAAGGCATTTGTAAATGAGGTAACACCGAATTTGGTCATTTAGTTTTTAAATTACTTAGTGTCTTTGATGTATTAGTTTCATTGCTTTATCAATTCATTGTTCAAAAAAATTATAATTTTTGTATATTTTGGGTTGGCGTGTTTAGAGTTCATTCAATTCGAAAAATCATAAAAATTCTAAGTGTTTTAAATATACTTTTTACATCAAAAATTATTAATTTTGTTTTATAATGTTTTTATTACTCAATTAATTTTATTATATTTTGGAAACTTATATCTTATATCTAAAAGCCAATATCATTTCTACATGACTTTTTCAAAAATTTTACCACTTAAACAAATTTCACATTTTGAACAATTTTTTTATTTTAATTTTTATATTTATAAATTTTTTGAAAATATATATGAACTCTATGCACGCCCTTGTCTGTGAATTATGTAAAAAATTTTAACTAATTGCTATTTCAAAGTCTATTTTTTCACAGAAAATAAAAGATGAAGAATCGCCCTTGCTTCGGATCCTTAATCGATACAATTTAGCGAAATCTGCTGTTGCGCGGCAACAGACAAATAAGCAAACTAAAGTCGTTTCACCAAATAACAAAAATACACAAATTAACAATGGAACTATCGCGAATTCACCCAAAATAGATGTTGGAGGTATTGGTTATAATAATATAGTACAAAAAATCTGTCACAGCAGGATAATAGATTTTAGAGACTATTTCAATATAGTCAATGTTTTAACTCAAATCGCTAAGTTTAGTGTGAAGTTATCCCTAATTATTTGCTGTCATATATTTTCCTTTTAGAATGCCCAAAGCAATTTGTGCTCTATCAAAATTTGCGAAGAAATAAGGATGTTCCGATGAAATACAACAACATTCTCCAAGATCCTAACTCAAAAACCTATAAAAACTTAGTCGATCACGTCGAGACAGGGGTACTATATTTTATACTATTGCATGGATTGCCAAAATTTTTAAATACTATATCCCATGTATTTATTATTAATTTAGCTAAATTCAGCGATATCCGCAACGCGGTTTGGTGATCAATTTTTGAAATCATCCGTGAAAAGATTTATTAAGCACAAGTAAATAAGTGTAAAATTGAATCAAATTCTTTGCCAATATCAAAAATTATTTGTCAATTTTTAAATATAGGTTTGACGATACTGTTGTTGTACAAGCTTTAGCATGCTTTAAAAGTGGCTTCAAAACTCCAATTACGGAACTTAAAAGTGTATTGAAAGACACCATAGTTCAAACGTTTAATTACAGCTTGGGAGCTTCGTCATTTTACATCAACGACGTCCCAAATGCGATTATTCCTATAGGTAAATATAGATTATAGTGAATAATGTGTTTTCAAAATGTTTTGGTAATGAGTCATTTAGGTCCACTCATAAGTGTAACCCAAGAGTTATACTTGGGGGTTATGGGTATTTTTTTTTTAATAATAACTTATTGTTGGAAACAGGTATTATGGGCGCGTTCAGTTTTCATTCATATTTTAAAAAATTTTAAAATTAAGAAAAATACAGGTTCTTTAAAAATTTTTTATGTAGAACTTAGAGAGTCTTGTTAAAATGATTAGCTATTTTTATATAGTTTTAGATAATTATCAAAATTTCTAAATATACTTTGAGCAACTGCCCCAAGTGTTAGAAAATATTGTAAAAACAATGGTTAATAATTTTCGATGTAAAAATTCATATTTAAAAAAATTTTAAATTTTTTAAAATTATTTGTTAAAGAAGCCTGAACGCGCCCTTAAGAGCATTGGTGCCCCCTAAATCCGCCCTGTGAATCATCACATAGTTCAAATTTTTGAAATCTATAAAATAATTTATAAAAACCAGTTCTTGGGGATTAAGTCGTTAACCGGTTTTTAATCAAATTCTATAAGCCAGCCTAAAATATCTAAAAATTTGTGATAAAATGTAAAAAAAAAAACAAATGAGATTTAAAAACTAAAAAACAATAAAAAAATTATTAATAAATGTAAACAGCTAAAATGAAAATCTTAAAATATATTATTATTTAAATCGGTAAAGATCGTGTAATAGGTTGTATAACACAGGTCGAATAATAACAATTTAAAAAAAAATTTATGATATTATAAAAATATAATCCATATGATGGCCTGATTTCATAAATATTTTTTTGTTGTTTCTTTCGCCTTCGTAATTTAATTACGTTTCAAAATTAGCCTTTTTGACCAAAATGACAGATTTTGCGACCTCGAGAATACCCTAAAGAGAATATATTTAAGATTTTTTTTTACATATTAAAATCACTTTTAAAATATATTTATCTCAAATAATGAGAAATACAATTTTTAAGGGTATCAAACTCTTTCATCAACATTTAGATTATACAATATATTTGGCACTCCAACCCCAATTTATTATCGTATTTAATGAAAATATTATTTGAAGTTTGAATTTAACAGTTTAATTGTTTTAAATTCAAAAATGAATTTATTTTAATATTTGTTTTTGTTTATTGACACTGAAATGAAATGATCCCCATGATGACCTCGTTTTCTAAAGTTTCTTTCGCACGGCTATTTTGCTACGTCCATATCATAAAAACGACCTTTTTTGACCGAAGTCTCAGATTTTGCGACCTTGAGAATACAGATAAATTTAAGATTTTTTGCAGTAACATATATTTTTTATTTTAAAAGGAGAAATAAAGTTTATAAGTATATCAAGGTCTTACATCAACATTTGAATAATACAGAATATTTGGCATCCCAACATAAATTGTTGGTTTTTAATGTAATTATTAATTGTAGAAATTTATAACTTTAGTTGTTTTAATATACAAAAAATTCTATTTATATTGTTTTTAAATCTTTTTTTGTTTTAACAATTTTTTCTAAAATTGTTAATGTTTATAGCTGACTTATTAAATTTGATAAGAAAAAACGGTAATTGGATTTGAAAATCTTTAAGATGGCAGGTTTAAAATCTTTAGCTCCTAACTCTCAAAAATTTGTTGACCTGTGTAATCTAAATGTGGATTTTAGAGCATAACTTAAAAATTTGTCACAAATGATTTCAATACGAAAAAAAAATTTTTTCTTTAAGTGTACTTCGCAAAATCAGTCAATTTTACTGAATTGACTTAATTATGGTCGCTGTAGGGCCTTGTCGCAAAAAATGATTAATTGAAAAATTAAAGTGATAAAGCCATATTGTATTATTTTGCTCCAATTTCATAAACTCATTCAAACCTTTTTTAATTTTAAGACTGTTTGTGTTATGTACATTTTAAAAAATTTTAAATTTAAATATGAAAAATAAAGGATTCATTGAGCTATTATATTTTATAAAATCTTAACACTTGATCGCCATCTTTAGCTTTCGTTTACAATCAACCACTTACGAACCTCGAAGGGTCAACTGCTATGATTAATCTGCTTGACATTCGATCACTTTCAAATAATCTTACGCCAAAGAAAAGTTTTGAACCTACAGCTCAGAGCATCCCATATGTTGAAAACGATATGAAAAATATGATCAAAGATGCTGGCATGAAGAAAAAATTTATTCATGCTTTGCGATCAAAGCTCAATGCCACTTTCACGGAACGAGATGCAGGACTAAAACCTTACTTCATTACTGCGACTGTTGATATTTATCAACATCAGCCGCATGGTCGACAGACGAATTTAATGAAAGACGCTTTGAAGTATGTGTGATATTAATCATCTAAATTTTATTAAATTAGATTAATCAAATATTGTTTTGCCTAAAATGTATCTATAACTAACTCCTTAACTTATATTCGCATCCAATAATCGTATATGTTAGCATTCCTTAAATTTAAATATTCGCATCCAATAATCATATTTGGTGGTTAGCATATAAGACTGTCTTGCTTCAACAATTTTTATTTAAAGTACAAAAAACACATGGTGTACAGCTTTTTGACATAAAATTACGTTGGTATATTTTTATAAAAATAAATTTTTTAAAATTATTTTTATTTATTATTTGGAGCATTTTTTTAATATAGCATATAAAAAAATGAAATTTGGTTGACAAGGTCCAATCAACACTGTGGGGTAATCAATGTAATTTTTTTTAAATAATTTATTTATTTTAGAATTAATAGCACAACTTCCACGTTTTCGTTGGCCTCGGAGGGATCCTTAAACCCTTTAGGTCAAAATCAAATATACATGAATGTGACGCTTTACCTTTGGTCAAATTATACTGGTGACCGTAAAATTGTCCTGAACAAGCTTAAACAAGCACTGACTTTAATCGAAAGTGAAATATCAACTAATGGCCATGAAAATAAAACGACGACGAGTATAATAAAATCACATCGTCTTTTAAAGGAAAATACTGTCAATGAATCCAAAAAACACACTGGCACCCATATTGGCGGACGCGTAGAAACAAAATTACTAACTAGAACAGCTGATAACAGTGCTGCGCCATTAAATCAACCATCTATAAATTTCACAAATTATGTTAAGGGCAATGGCAAGAAATACGACACATCGAAGCTCAAAGTTCCTCAAGTATCCTCATCTCTCAGGCGAAAGGGTGATAAAACGACAAAAAAGCTAATTAATGAAGTGGGTGATAATGACAAAGAAATAGCAAAAAAGCAGGTAGGTCCTAGTTGAAATTTTGACTTAAAAAAATATCAGGTCGATCTTGTTTTTATTATTTGAGACCACATTTATGAGGTGATTTTGTAATTTTGGTATTTTACGGGTATTGCTGTAACCGATTTCATCAAAATTTTTCTAAAAGAAAAATAGAGAAAAAGTTAAAATTAATCTTTGGATTTGTGCTAATATTTTATCGAAAATCAAAGCATCAATTTTAATAAATTAAGCTGTTGTATAGCAAATTTAAAGTTAATATAAATAATACACCATATGTTTTGATATTTATTACACCCTGATTATAAAAAGATAATTAATAAAGATTTAAAAGTTCAGAACAAGTTTTACTAATTTTTAATAAGAAGTACGGGCTCTAGATATTTTGAATAGTAAGGACACAAAAATACCGTAATATATTATTGATGGCGGTCATCCCGATTTAATAATTTTAAAAACAAAAAACTCAAATTTAAAAACAAATACTCCGAAAACTGAATCCCTTCATCAGTTATAAAATAAAATATAAACACGAATAAAATTGGAATCTTCCATAATATAAAGATTTAGTTTCCCGAAAATTTGTTTATTTAGTTTTTTTTGTTTTTTACATTATTCACGGAATGATCATGATCAATAAAACACATTTTAATTCAAAATCCATTTGTAAACCATGATGTATTCTTATGGTGGAACATTGTAAAAAATTTAGAAAAAATATTCGCTGGATAAGCATCTTGTGCAAACAATTATTTTTTAAATAAAACAAGAAATATCTAAAGTTTTAATAATTTTACCAAAAAAATATAAAAAAAATTTCTCTAAAAATTAAGCTTTATTTATTTCCTCATATTCAAGCAATTCTAGTGTGGGGAATCTCTAAAACCTTGGCTTTGGAATAACTTTATTGTATATGTACAAAAATCCAAATAATTATTTTTAACCATTATAACTATTATGCACACTAAAGTATTAGCTTTGTAAAGCACAATTAATACTTCAACCTGTCCAATTTTCAAATTTTTTTTTCCGTTTTTATGATCAATAATGATAAAACCTGCTTTTAAACATTGTTAATTAGAAAATACAATGTTCAAAAATTTGAAATATTAAAAAATATATAATTAAAGCCAACTTTACAGTACGAGAATATTTAACTTCATTTCAATTATTAAATAGTAGGAAATTTAACCATTTATAAGCTTGGACGATTTTTACTAAATCCTAAGCGAAAAATTCAAATTTTTACCAGCAAATTTGGAAACTAATATTACTATCATTATTGCTAAACTTTAAAATTTAATTATCCAAAATTCATAAATATTTTACTTTGAGTCAATTTGCTAGACATTAATGGCAGATTAGAACAAATAAATGATTTAGCGAATCGAGTGATTAGCTTCCTCTTTTTCAAAATTTTGTATAATTGTTTAAAACAGCATTTGAGAAGAAAGGTGCTGTGGTTAAAAAGCGCCCCCACCAACCTATCGCCGTTTATACAATTTGTAAATCAAAGTTTAATTTTGATATATAATAATGTATGTTAATATTTTTTTGTTATAATGTAACTAAAAGTTTAAAGATGAATTTCTGGGAGAAGAATATGCTCGTCCAATTTCTTATTTCGACAACGCACTGTTTTTTGCACATCATCAACGCCCTGAACACACACTACAGCAGAATGGTCAAACTGAGGTTTTAATTTCAAAGCCTAAGTTACGTGAACCGAATACGTTAGGAAACAACGAGGATAAGGATACAATTTTAGCCGAATTGGCCAAGATGGAAGCGTCAACTAAGTCACGTCAAAACAACGCAGACACATATTTTAACGGTGATCATCATAAATCAATGATTGTCGGTCCCGTGTCTTACATGAATTACCACGAGCGTCAAACAGGAACGTTCAAAAATATAATTGGGGATGAAAGCACCAAAAAACAAGGTTTTTGACTTTAAATACACTGGACAACAAAAAAAACTACATCCACAATTTTTTGGGGGTTTTGGAGAGAATTTTTTTGCGATAGCGGTCCCGGGTTTTGTTTTTTTTCTAAGCCCTCCAAATTTTATTAAACCGCTTCCAAATTTAAAAAAAATATTTAAAATTTTTTTTATTATATTTAAAAAAAAAAAAATATTTTCATATTCTTATTTTTTATATAAAAAAAAATATAAAAAGATAATTAATTAATATTTTTATTACTTTATATTTAATTTTTTTAAAAAAAAAAAAAGAAGAAAAAAAAAAAAAAAATTAATATTTAAAAAAAAAAAAAAAAAAAAAAAAAAAAAAAAAAAAAAATAAAACCCTTTACTTTAAAATTTAATTGTTTTTTTTTTTAATATTTATATTTTATTTTTATTTTTTACTTTTTGTTTTTATAATAAAAAAACAAAACCAAAAAAAAAAAAAAAAAAAAAAAATCACCAAAAATAAAAAAAAAAAAGAGGAAAAGGGGAATATATTTAATATTTTGTTTTCGTTACGACAAAAAAAAAAAAAAAAAAAAAAAAAAAAAAAAATGTTTGGTTCTTTAATTTTATATTCATCTAATTTTATGTTTGCATATAAGCAGATCAAAATATTTACAGAAATTTCTACCTATATTAGGCGAGGTTTCACTTTAAAATATTTTGGTTTGGACTGTTTTTATTACACAAGTATGAAATTAATTCATTTAGGTCACAGCGACATTTATGCAGGTTTAGCCAGTTAAAATCACTCTTAAATCAGTATAAAAGATCGAGATTACTCGTCGTAAAATAAAGAGTCATCTACTACGAAGGATTTTGGTGATCTAACATATGCTTAAATTGAGGTTTCAATACTGTGCAATTATAGTCAATAGAATGATACACAAAATTAGCGTCTTATATATAAATTTTAAACAACTCCAAATTTTTGCAAATATGCCTTTTTTTGATATATGCAAAATTTAAAACTAATATACAACTATTTACAAAGTCGGTCTGTAGCTTATCGGCCTCCCTTTAAAACGTTTAAACACATTATTTTAATGATTTAGCATGAAAACTATTAAAAATAGACCGGCGCGCCCAAACTTGCATATATTGGTCATATGGGGTAACCGGTCCCGGCTGATTAACATGGGTGTGGCAATTGTACCAAAATTTATGAAAAAGCCGGTGTTCGTTAAAACCTAGCTTCTAACCCATTAAGCTATAATATTTGCCTCGTTCTGGTTGACAATTTGTCGTTTCTGGCATTTTAAAGTAAAAAAAAAGTTTTAATCCACATTTTTTACCTCCTTATCAGTTCCAGCATTCCTTACTCAAACATTACCTGTGGATCTATGGGCAAAACTTACGAAAGACAGAAATATAGCAAATAATAATATTGGGAGCTTTCAGCGAAACTTTGAAATCGGCATGTCTTCGGCTTCTCTTTCCACTTGGCGGACACGAGACAGAATTGAACTAATTGAACGGCACGCCGAGGAATTGAGAGAAAGTCTTCGAGATGCGGTTTCATTTTTGGCATATTATTATTATTTTGAGTTCTGTTTTTTGATATAAGGTAATTTACGCTGCAAAAATATAACTCTAATTTAAATTAATAAAAACTGAGTAAATTGATGTAAGCAACCATTTTTTTAAATATATACCAAAGTTAGAGAAGTCGTCGCACACGGGGCCGGTTTGGCGTATCGGCGTCCGAAAGCAAACTGAAGAGCGCCTTTATAAAATTTTACCAAAAATTTATTTACACCATTATTTACAATGCCCAGCACCATTTAGCTTGAATTGCTCTAATACACCGGCCCCGGTTGCCTTTAAAGTCACGGCAAATGCCTTGCAAATTCTGAAATATACTATTCAATTATTTTAATTCCATATTATATATTTACTGGTAGATTAAATCGTCTGTTGAAGATCTGGGACTGGCTGATTTTCTAGTAAACACAAACGTAGAATTACTGCCTGAAGTTGATCCTGACCCCAGACATTTTCCACCTATGGGTCGCCGAGGTATTTATAATTATTTTATTTGCTATATTTGCTATACATTACAATCTTATTTACGCTTAATGAAACTATCAAATTTAATAACAATAATTGAATGTTGTTAATAGATTACACACCCTTAAGTGCTCGTATAAAGTTGCAATGGGATCGGAGCATTTTACTAACAACCACTGCAGCAGCAAATCAATTCACTCATCTCAATGTATCCGACAAATTTGATACTGAAAGAGAAAAAGAAAGCTCTTTTGCTGCTATCCGGGAGGCTCGTGTCCTATGTCACGTGAGAAATCAACTAAACCACGTGCTTGCAGCGCGAAATTACTCATTTAACACGGGCAATCTGGAAAAATGGCCCCCACTCTTGTTTGCGGATCGACCATTGGGTATATCAAGCATTAAATAATGAGTTTTGAATTTTTTACACATTTAGTAATGGATCCTTTAAATTCCCTCAATAACATTAACCTTTCCGCTTCTTCGGGGTCGTTCTCCTCTAGCGTCTTAGCTGTCATATTTTTAATCACCTGTAATGATTCTTAATCCCCACACGCCCTAAATATATTTATTAGATAATAGTTCGTTCCACCTTTCACCTATTTGATTTAGCTACTTAGCTGACGAGACTTAGGATGAGATATATATTTTTCATAAGTTAAATTAGCGATCAACAAGAAATTTTACATTTACGACTTGGACCATGCCAGGAAAATTAAAAGTGCCTTTAACTTTAATCTTTAAATAACACAGCGCAACATGTTTTTGAGAGTTATGAGTACTTAGGGGATCAAACCTCCCTTTTAGGGTTTTTAATCCTTTTCTTTTTTTTTTAAATTTAAAAATTTTAAAAAAATATAAAAAAAAAAAAAAAAAAAAAAAAAAAAAAAAAAATATTTAAAAAAAAAATCTGACATTAAGTTTTTTCACGATTTTTGAAAAGAATAAAATTTTACGCGCCCTATTCTTATTTGTAACAAATATTCGTATTTTCGTACTCAAAAAAACTTTTTTTTTCATTATTAAATGTTTGAATAGAACATTTTCAGTTAAAAGGGTTTTGATCAGGTTAAAAAATCATATAGTAATTTCTACAGTAATGCTCGTCTATGATTACCAATATTGCTTGCAATAATTGGCATTGTTTTAATTTCTACTTACTGTTAACCGGTAGTGAATAAAACTTTAACATTTATAAAAACAATAAACTCCTTTTAAATTTAAACCTACGTTCCTCAAAATTATTCTAATCCATATTCTGAATAAGAAATTTTTTAGCTAATTTGTTACGACATCTTACATTTGGGGTTAGTACGGAACTCAAAATGCGTGATAAGGTCAGTGCTGGGAAAACAATGAGCCAAAAAACTTTGGCTCATTTTTTCCCCCAAAACATAAAAAAAGAAAGGGGCCTACAAATAAAGGGCCAAAATAAGAATTCAAAACAGCCCTTACTAAGAAAAGGGGCAAAAAAAACCCCACAAAAAGTGGCTCTTAAAAAGAGCCCCAAAAAACCCATTTTATGTTTTCCTTATAATAATTTCGAAAAACTTTGATTTTTCCTTTATAAATGATGGGTGGGTTATTTTTCCTTAAAGCTCCTAGGAGTTTTTTTTGAAGAGAAGGGG
This sequence comes from Acutogordius australiensis, assembly GCA_030555515.1. NCBI lineage: Eukaryota > Metazoa > Nematomorpha > Gordioida > Gordea > Gordiidae > Acutogordius > Acutogordius australiensis. Next base: position 29,215,562 of record CM060242.1, read on the forward strand.
CTTTTTTTAAACATGCCCATTTTCTTTAAGCAAGAAAAGTGGGAAAAAAAACTCAAAAACGTGTTAAAAAAAAGCCCATTTAGTTTTTTTTCCCAGCCCTGGATAAGGTGGATAGGGTTAATTAATAAATTTTGGTATTTCGCTAATAAGCAGTTTTTAACTCTAGGATATGTAGGACAAATAAAATGCTACAGCCAAATGACAATTACTTAAATAATCTTTGTGTATTTGGTCTTAATTATTATTATATATTATAGGCTCAATTCCTTATACGATATATCTGGATGTGAAGGTTTACTCCCCTGCAACAGCCAGAGGTGTTAATCCACCCATTTATATCCCAGAAAGCACCACGAACTCGGGCATGGATCGACAACTAGAACCTAGTAGTTCGGAATTCGCTCAGATTGCTAAAATTATTGATAATGGGGTGAATATTTCAAACTTTTTTTGCGGGTGGTAAGATATATCATTAAATATTAAAAAATCTTATATTTAAACGCATATGGCTTTTTTTTAGAATTTACAAAACATAGCTGACATCCCCAGCTAAAATTTATAATGACAATTCGAAAAAAATCAACAAAGCCCTGAACCATATAATTGGCTAGACTATTGATTACGAGCAATTCTTGACCAGGCCGGCTAATACTTTTGAACCAAACGTCGGTTTATCTGATTTTTTAAGCATTAGTTGGCTTTTCATTTAGGCCCGTTATCTCGACCCGGCTTGTTTCAGATTATTGTGAAATATAACATTATTTGAACTTTAAAAACTAAAAAAAAGTAGGAATTGTGGTCAATTCCAAAATTATTAATTCTTACAAAATCATACCCGGCATGATTTTTTTAATCAGACTGGCCGGTAACGTTTAGGCGTGACGGCACTGGAAGGGTTAAAATTTCTGGCAGATAATTCCGTCTTTTTTTGTAATAAATTTTACCAATTGAAGTAATGAATTACCTACAACATAAGAGTGCACCTCGTTTATTTTCAATATTTTTTCAAGAACCGATATTTTTAGCCCAATGTGATTAAAACTCTTACCTTTTTCTAGCTCTACGAACTTTATTACCCAATAATTGAACCCCCCGACCAAACCGAACTCACTTATGAAATTTTACAAAAAGAGATTAATTCAAGCAAACTATCATCAGGAGTGACCCGTGATCGTGAAAAAGAATATTGTTTGATTCAAGACTACGAAGGCGAAAATAATGGAATATTATATAGCCACTATCTCGGCACCCGATTAAACTCAATCACCGTTCGAGCCACTAACAACCGCGACCACCAAAATCAGCCCTTGACAGAATCGTCGGATATTTCGGTTCACAAATCTGACAGTTCACCTACATTAACACTGAATCTTACGTTGTACGTTAATTCGAGCTTTGACATTGATCTTGCATCACTTATCCGAGATTTAAAAGAGCGCATCAAATATAATGGACGTTTCATCGGACCTACAACCGGCCTTCGTCTATCCGAGGAGCCACAACTTATTCTGATAAACGAACGTCTAGTCGATAATTTCGCGACCTCTTTTCGGGCCGGATACTCGCTCGACGGCGGTACTAAAAATCAGGAATCCCCATTTGAAGGTAATAGTTTTAATTACATTTCGAGTGGCTAAAACATCCACTTGTCTCTGGCATGGTTAAAATTGGTAGGAAAAAGTGCACGCTTTTTGAAACGAATGATAAAAATTTTTTTCTAATTTGACTGAATTATTTACAAAAAAAAATAATCTACTTGAGATGTTGGTAAGGATATTTTTTCTTAAGTATTGTATCATGTCATGTCATGCCAGTTAATTTCTTTAACCTCGCTTTTTTAATAGTGCAGAATTTTATATAAGACTATACCTGTAATTTCACTTGTAAATTTATAATGCTGAATTGTTAGTACCGTCTAAAAATTGTATGCCGTTGCTCTTCTTCTTTTTTGCATTGAAATTGCATACGAACTTTCTACTTTTTCTCTTTCTCAGCATTGTTTACCTTTCCAACTATTCGTAGGTATATAAGTCTTTTCTGCTTTGAAATTTAAAGAGGTAGGTAATTTACATGTAATGAATAAGAAACTTAAATAAAGTTTAAATTTTTGACTTTGACCTAAACTTGTTTTACTCTCTTTAGCAAATTTTACACTTTTCTATTTCATTAAGGTTGTTAGTATAAATCAATTAGTAGCAACTTGCAACTAAAAATATTTGCTAGTGACAAATAATTTTTTTAATAAAATTGAAGAGTTTATTCATTCTAGAATAAAATATTTATGTTTTGTTATACCCTTTTATAAATTTACACTCGACTGCTGCTAACTAGTGAATGGGTCTTTCCCTCCAGTTCCCATTTTTAAAATGGGCAATTAATATTAAATTTGAATTCACCAGTCTAGGCTATCGGCTTCTTATTCAAAATGTTAATAAACCTAACAAATTTTGTGATATTTTAGTATATAAGTTCTATTATTTAATTTGCCTACAGGCATTGCTTGGGATGCCCTTACTAACCGACCGGTCCTAGTCTCTACATTACTAATTTACCAGTAACTCTATAAATCTTGTCCCTGGTTGTTTGACCTTATATCGAACTAAATGGTGTAATCCATGTTCCCTAATCAAAACTTACTAAAAATTAAACATGTATAGAATCTTAATAAAATAGCACATTTATAAATTTAAAAAGACATTGAACATGACCTCAAAAATTTTTTTATGTTTTTTACCATTATTGTATAAATTTTGTTCGGTTATCAGTGTTTAATTCATTATACTTGCTTATTCAAATAGTTTATGGATTCAAAATAGCAAGATTTAAATTTTTCTACTTCTTTTATAATAGCGGTAAAATAGATTAGATATTGCCCGTAACAGGCCTAAATAATTTCAAATGGTCCTCATATTTCGTTAGGCGACAGTGAAATGAAAAAAAAATGTTAAAATATCCACTCTAAAGGGAAATGTAACCTATTCTATTTTTTAACTTGCTATTCAATGTTTCCTTCCCTTTGCATTTTATGATTTTTAAACCTATACAACGCTATGGCCTATATAAATATCTTTCGACAATACGAGTTTTTACGGCCCTTTTCCAAATGGATCAAATTTCACTCGTTTATATCCAAACTCAAATTTTTCAATTAACTCTACCAAAACTAAGTTAATTATTTTCAGGCACAACGTTGGGTGGGGGTAATATTAAAATTTAGAAAATTTTTACGATTTTTAAATTATTTCTATACTTCATCAATTAGCCTGCGTCCTAAATATCGCTTCTAAGGCTTTTTCCACAAGATATCGCATATAAAAATAGTTAAAAGTGTTAATGTAAATTTTTTTAATATATATTTGCAGTTACCAGATTTAGCATACTTGAAATTTTGATTAAAGCTACAACAATTGTTTAAAACAGAAAATGTTCAGTGTAAGTCGGAATCGAAAGAAGACAAAACGTCATTGACTTGGAATCAATGGTAGAAGAATTTAAAAGTAGCAGAAACAATGAGGCTTCAATAATTCCATCAGGAATAAAAAACAATTAAAAAAGAAATGTTTTGTAATGTAAACTTGGTTTTTAGTGGTATTATATTCCAAGAAAGTTTTATATATTTGTGACAACATAGGCCCGTTCTTTAAATAACAATGTGCAAAAGTTTAGTTTGGAAAATAAAAATTCCAATCGAGGAGAAAAAGTGAAATTTAAAAAAGTAAAAAAAAAATAGTTTACACGCAACGCGCGTTTAATTATATGTTGCCACTTGTATATAGTTAGCTCCACTTGAAAAAAAGCGGTTGCACGTAAGCCCGATATGTAATTAAGAATTTCAGAGATACTTAAATAAAAGTATGAGTAAAATTCAATAATTAAACGATTTTTCGTTACTAAAATATAAGTGTGTTTATGAAAGAGTTTCTTATCAAAATAAACTAACTTAAGCTCAGTCTAGGTTTGACAATCAGTTAAAGTACGTAAATATTACAAGTTTAAAAACAATCTGAGGTCGCTTCATGGTTATGGATGCCAAGATCAATTGCTCTGAAGTTAATTCACAAGTTGAATTGCATCCTGGGAAATACATTTTTTCCCGAAAAAATCTACGTGGACCGCCCATTTTTGCAATTTTTTATTATTATATATATTTTAAAGTGCAAATTTACTAATCCTCTTTTATGCCGTCACCACCACCCTTATGGAATTATGAAAATTGTGTTTTATGGTAGCAATCATGTCATATGATGATTCCTTAATGGCAATAAAGTCCCCTTCTATTCCTGGTTGGTTCCACTTATTATTTTTTTTCCACTTGCACTCATCCATTTATCGTCTACCTTATCTATTCGTCAACTTAATTTCATACTACATCATAAAATTTGATACGCCTTTTAATAATGTATAGGTATAGTAGGTGTTTGTAGTTTATTGGTAAAATTGTAACTTTTCACTCATTTATTATGTCTTTTGATCTAAAATTATTTTTAAGTTGGCGTTATTTCATTTATAAGTTCAATCTTTTAGAGCCACATATCTGTTTGTTGTCTTCCTCCCCGACAGAAATATATAGTTCCCTTGTTTTAGATGACCATATCTCTAATATACTAAAATTAAATTATCGCTAAGAATTTATTCTTTAATTACACAATATTTTTGCTGTTTATTTGACTTATTCTATTCCGTTAGACAAATCACACCCTTAAAATATTCGACGTACCTATTCTTCTATTAATATAAATATTGGATACCTTTCCGGTGATTAGATTATCAAATTCATGTGCCATTTAATTAGCATTTTGCACAGACCTAAACCTACGAATTATTTTTTACTTTTGCATGTGAAAAATTTTAATTATTTTTTTAGTCTTCCCTTTTTGCACCTGGCATATGCAAATTGGGCTATCAATTTGTGGCACATTATAAAATATATAGGTAATGAATTTATAACTATAATCTTATTCATAAACTTGCTATACGATCTATATGAGAGTACAGTATATCATAACCTAAAAAATTTACATTTTTTTTAAACAATTTTCGTCTAAACAAATAATGCAAATTTTTATAATCTTTGTCAATTTAAATTATCCAAAAAATTCCAAAATATCATTACGACCACAGTTTACTAACTAACTACCGCGTGTATTTTAAACATTAGAAAAATTGTGTTTATTGTGAAGGCTTTTATTTTTCTTTTCGGAATATTCGTTTTTACATCAGTGGGAACCAAATATATTTAACCTACTGGCGCCAAATAAACTCCAATCTAAATATCATTTTTCACCTTTTTAGTACGATGGTTAAGTCTTCTGTGGTTAAGTGGCATTTTGTTACCGGCCAAAAATTGCATAATCTTTTTTGAGGTTACCCGGATTGCAGTTTGGTGCGGGTAGCATCAAATAATTTTGTCGAACCATGATTACGTACATTCGAAAACGTCAGGTTATTCTCCAACTGATATGTTTTGCGCTAGGTTTGCCCGTATCCTTATTCATTTTTCCACAATCTAATTCTGAGAATGACCGCGGAGATGTAATATCCACATATCCGAATATTTCGACTTATTTACCTATCGCAGTAAGTAATTTTTACGAGTCACCATTCTCTAAAAAGCCCCAAATAATTAGCAACATTGAGGACTTTCCGCTGCCCACTGTTCCACCAACTCCCGTGTTTAGATACAATCTCAAAAGAAAATTGTCACATAAGGGCACACGAGCATCTCAACAAAATCTAGGCATTCGGGGAAGTGCCGATTCACAGGGAAGTGGGGTGAAAGGAACAATTTATACAAGATCTTCAGGTATCAAAAACAAATGCAAACCCTTTCAGCCGTGATTAAGTGCTATTTATGATTTCAGTCTATTTTTTAGAAACCCTATCTGTATTTGGTTAAAGTTTCCGAGTAACTCTTTTCAGCATTTTCTTTTTTTTACAAAAGTCAGATCACTTTTAATTTTATAAAAATTTTACAAATTTTCTAATTTCCGAAACTAATGATTCCCCAAATTGTAATGGCCGAGCTCATTTAATAATCTTAAAGTGCTTATAGCCATTTGTTTTTTATCATTTAGATTTATTAAATAAAATTCAGGGTTAAAACCAGATTCTTGTATATAACAAATAAGGATTTGTCAATTAACTTTCAGGGTACCGTAAATTTCTTGAGATAATGTATATTTTTAATACAAATATAAAAGAGCAAAAAGAGCATGTTTGTTACACCTTTTATGAATGTTTAACTAGACACTTATATTTGTTATTAATCTAATATGTTAAATTTTTCAAAAATTCAAGATTTGAATTGTTCGAACACAACTTCATTTTCGTTAGGAATTAATATTGCCAATAAAATATAAAAAAATATAAAACCTCTCTAATATATTGGTTAGACCAACTTGAACAGATTGCTCGAGACGGAACGATCACACAGGTGGATGATGGAAGTTTACGCACTTCACCTATTCGTCACCACGCCACATCCGGAAAAACGCTGAATTCTTTAACCCTGCCAGTTTTTTCTATTTCAGGACGACCCATCGAATATAACGAAAAATTTGCGAATCCAAATTCACCCGAATTTCGTCAACTCGATAGGGAATTCCGAAAATACGTAAACTAATTTATTTAAAACTGTAAAATTTATTGACCAACGCTAGAGATCTTAGTTATTGCTGTACTTGTTTTTCTCGCACAAATACTAATTAATTAATAAATTTATATATACCAATATGTGTTTATTGGTGTATTTTAGATTGATGAGATGTTCTTAGGATCGGCCCTGAGACAACTCTACCAGGGTGTCCACATAAACGATGTTAAACCGCTGAGTGCCGTTTACCAAATAGCCTCTCCTGCCTCAAATAGAAGTGAAACTGGTGGTTCTAATAACGATTATTCAATTTCAACAGGCTATTCACCAACAACCATTCACACTTCTTTTTCGGTGACCAGACCGCGCGAATATTTACATAACAATGAACTAGGTGTGTTAATTAACTATACGGTTGTTTTATATCTTGAAAATCAATCGGTTAGTCCTGACTCGGCAGAATCAATAAATTCGCAGAATGTGCAGGGTACCGAAGAACTTCGCAGGCTTACCAAATTAGACGAGCTAGTTGACGAATTGTTTGAAAAAAGGCAATCGCAGGCCGCTGAAAAAACTATAGGGGACAACCAAACAATATATTCCGGTAAAATTTTTTATATTTTTAAAGCATCACCTGACTAATTTATTTTTTGGAATATCAACTGAATTTTTTTTGAATGCAATTAAAACTTTTCTAAATTAAATGTTTTTAAGGAGTATACTGTATCTTTTTATTTTTTTTAAGATGCTTTTAGTAAAGTCAAATTTTAATAATTTTTTACCATGCACATATGGGCAATATCCTTATGAACTTAAGAAACAATTTGCGATCAAATGTTTTTCTGTCTAAAACACTTCGACATATATGAGTTAATTTATAATATCAAACCTACTTTATTAAATATCTTCAAATTCGTGTACGATTTTTCTGGTATCTTTTTAAGTCAGCTAAATATATTAAAATTACTAAAAAAATGTTGCAAAACAAATGAGATTTAAAATTTAAAAAATAAAAAATTTAAAAACAGCGTGACTGTTGATTTAAAACTTAAAAATATATTTTTAGTTCAACCCTGTAAAAAATCGTGTCATTAATAGATAAGGCTTTAAAGTATTTTTTATAAATGTGGATGAAGCTCTAGATGTAATTAATAATTTAATTAATTAGGATGAGAAATTGACGTTAAAGTTGATTTCAATTATAGATGAGAAATTCAAGTTAAAGTTAATTTTTAAATTGAAAGGATTTTTTTGTTTTTTTTCCCCCTAATGTATAAAATTTTTTTTTATTAATACTCTCATAATTAATCAATTTGGCCGTTTTTTTGATTTTAAGGCTGTAGGGCATCCAACGATACGAATAACGGAAACATAGGCCATAATGCAAATTATTTGTTTGCCGTCTCATAAATTCCGCCGAACATTTATAAATTTTTTAGGCCTGTGGAATAAATAAAGATACCTTATTATTGACATCTTTTCCTTATTTTTATTCTCAATCTTACGTTTCCAATATAAATCCTAGAATAAAAACAAAAAAAATTGTCATATGGTTAAAAATGCAGTTATTCTGTGGATAATTTTTTTATGGATGTCAAGTTCCAGTATTAATAAGGATATATGACAAAGTTCAACAAAATTGCTAATAACCTCAGACTTAGCTAGATGTTCACGTTTAATCTATTCATTTTTTTAAGACCGAACCTGTTATAGACATAAAAGTCTAAAATTTAATGAAAGTGAGCTTTATGGGGATCTTGAGAGTTAATGGCTAAGAACCTAATTTCAACTAAAAATTAGCTTATTATTAAAGGTAGCATTTTTAGTCACCAAAGTGGTAACTAATTCCTCCATTTTAACTACCCTTAAGTCTAAGAAAAAATTTTATAACCCTTAATTTATATAAAATTTGATATTTTTTATTTTTATTGAAAGTGAAGATTTAAATTAACCAAAATTTTTTTCTGATCTCGTAATAACATACATTTAATATGTATAGCAGGCTCACAAATTATTATAAATATAAAAATAGCATTTTGAAAAAGGACCGATAGTAGTATCATTCTTGCTTGGATCCCTGGATAAAATTTTGTAAAGCTTATATTTTAAATATATTTTAAACCTTCTCTATTACAAGGCAAACCACTACTTTTGCATTTTAAATGAGAAATTTGAATTAATGCCATATATAACAAATTGTAGACCAAGTCCGTCCTTTTTACCAAAGCTCATCCGGAAACTATCAGACTAGCCGAAGAGAACGGGTAGTTTTAGCCAAACATACTCCAAATCGATTAAACATCGAACAGCGGAGACCAGATGATTTTTTGCTTTCCCGTGTTGAATGCCTCAAATTTGGCCGAGAATTGTGTAGAATATCGATGAAGGATTTTAAACTTAGGGAACAACAAAACACTGCCGACCCTATTCAAAGTACCACTACTGGCTTCGCTGAATTTGGAACGGATGCGGCTTATAACGGCATTCCATTCCAAAAATCTGATGAATTGTAATAAAATGTTTATATATGTATTTTTTTTAAATTAAAGGAAACTTCGTTCCTTATATTTTAACATTAATTTTGGTTTTGTTTAACTTGTATTGTAGCTGGCAACAACAAACTTCTTACTTATCAACGAACGCAAAGAATGAACCTAATATTGGTACCGATGCCGCTGCTCACAATGATTTTCTTACAGGACGCCCATTTACAAATATAGCTCCTACCTCAACGATGCTGTACAGCGAATTGGACTATCGCAATCGTGACTATAGCACAAGGAACCAATTAAATCTTCTGCACACAACAAATTCCACAATTGTATCTGCTGATCTTATTGACATCGCTGATGAGAGTAATTTTTTTTTAGGTGTTAATGATAAATGACCCTTACATTTACAGGAGGGCAAATTTGGTGTGCTTTCTTTTTTGAGGAAAAGATTGGTTTTTAAATATATTTGCTATATAACAATTTTTTAGACTCCTCCTGGCATTTTTTGCCTGACGCTTGAAGCCTGAAACGATTAAATGCTGCTGTTAAATTTTTTCTTAATAGAGTAAACCCCTTTAGGAATATCCTGAAAACTAGTCCGGCCGGACACTTAAGGGAGTCGGGAAGCACCAAAATTTTTTTTTAATTTCCTAAACCTTTAAAAATCGTGAATATGTTGTCGCTCATAAGTTTTTGCCAACCCTACATTTATAAAAGAAACGGCTCTTTTTTTTTTAAAAAAATGTGTGGCTGGAAAAAATATATTTAGTAGCCGAGGAAAGATAAAGTAGAGTCAGTTGTAAAATAGCAAAAATTTTCTACGTTATGCAACATTTTGGGGTAGTTTTATGAGGCTTGGAAGACTTAATTATAATGGTAAAGCCCCAAATTATTGGAGGAAAAAACTAAAATATTAATTTTAACAGCACAAAAAATATTAACCTTTTTTAATATATACATCAATAAATACATAATCGAAATATTAGCATAACTTTTTTTAATAGTTCAAAACTTCTTCTAATATTATTAAAAACGTTTAAAACTCCGTATAATTATAGAATAGTATCAATATATTACACAGGTCAACAATTTTTGAGTATGAACTAACTACAAAGATTAAACCTGCCATCTTAGGGATTTTTAAATCTGTTTACCGTTTTTTGTAATTTTAGTTAGTCAGCTAGAAACATTGAAATTTTTAGAAAAAATGTCAAAAAAAAAAAAAGATTTAAAAACAAAAATAAATTGAATTTTTTTTGCATGTTTACAACAGCTAAACAGTTAAATTCAAACTTCAGATATTATTTTTTATTAAAAATCGATAATATATTGTGTCGTATTTAAGTTTGGACGCGAAATATTTGGTATTATTTAAATGCTGATGTAAGAGCTTGATATACTAAGTATGGCACAAGCTACTCTTTGAGATTTATTAAAAAAATATCGAAGGATTTAAATTAAAATTTTATTTTAAAAATAAGTGCAATATTTTTGTATTTGAGTTTCGAAATTGAAAACGCCAATTTTTGGTATTTTTTAATGTCGACTGCTTCTCCATCAACATTATAGGTGTGATGGTATTTTTTAACTCATATATTAACTGTTTAATATTAATAATAAATAGTCATGCCCGTAAAAATGGAATTGACCATACTAAAAATTGGGGGATCCAATGGAAGTCCGTTGTTTTGGGATGAAGATTATTTTAATATCAATAGCGAATCCTACCATATTCTAATTACAAGTGCGACGAAATTGGTAAATTCATTAATTCATAACACCGTAAAATCAAATGCTGAATTAAATTCTTTTTTAATTATTTAAATTGCGTTCTATTTTATTTAAAATAAAAAATTTAAATATTTATTTTGTAGCTAGATACATTTCTTCGACGTGCACCTGAACTAACTGGAATTTATCACAGCCTTGATATAAGCTCAGTCGCACCTTATTACCTCGACAAATCTTACGTTAATGCTACCCAAGATGATTCCGTTGAAAATATTAATAGTGAAACAGTTAAGCCATCCGTATATGTAACGTTCCATATTATAGTTAACGTTGCTAATATCTCCCGACTCTTGGAAACTGAATTCACTGGTGATTACTTAAGAAGGCAAGCGATAATCGAAGAGACCGTTCTTAAATTACTCTACTCCGTGTTGTATCGGGAGCTTTCAAAAGAAAGCGAAAAGCTCTCTCGGGATAAAGGTAGTTCAGCACTAAGCTTTCGCCAAGACACGAACCTTAAAACACAAAAAAGTTCGAGTGACAAGAGCTTATACCAAAATTATAAAGAAATGACAAACAGAACGCCATCTTCTTGGTTTAATACAGGACAAGACAGTCAAGGCGGGTTTTTTGAGCTAAATCAATATGACAGAGCGAATTCCCAATATTCCACTATATTGGATTCATCAGTGGCGGAATCTACGGATATACCCGAAGTGGAAGAAATTGACGACCCACCACTGGTGCAACAGATTGGACAAAACGTATCGTTTTCGATAGAAAATAAACACAAGATAGAAGTCGTTCCGACCTTAGCCGTTTACAAACAACGGACAGGAATTATAACATCTTCTGATAGTGACTCTAGTTTTGCCGAACAACAAAATACTGAGAAAGAAGAATTTGATTTGATTCAAAATGTTGGGTATCAAAGAAGTTCTGAAGGGCCCGGCACCTTGAGGTTCTCAACTAAGCCACCTTCTCCTTCTTTGTTTCACTATTTTGCAACCAGGGATCCAAAAACAGGTCGCATCATAAGAAACTTTACGCTGACTTCCTCAGCTCCCGTTCTAAATGTGGATGAATCACAACAGCACTTTGATTCTTCATTTATTGAAAGCGCCACTTTTAATGGATCGGTACTTCCTTATGATCTATCCCCTGGGCAGCCGATTCAAATAAATCATAACGTGCCAACCTATTACCGTGATTATTTCGACCGAGAAGAGAGCGTACATGATGTTCAAAACCAATTGGTTAGAGATTTTATTAAGACCACAACAGCGTCCAGCACTGCAAACGAGTGGCGGACAACTTTAAATGATAAAATACCGGAAAACCTATTGTAAGTTAACTAGTAAATTTCAGGTTATCAATCATTAGCCATTAATTAGCAACTCTACTTTTATATAATAGCGATCGTTCCTAGTTTTTTAACATACAATATTTAATTTTTTTTTCTTTATATATATACTTGTATTTTGCAGATTAATCACACTAATTTCTTAACTTAATTTTTTTTGGCCTTTGAAAGCATTACAATACATATTAATGCTATGTGTATTTTTTTTTTATTTAGTCGACAATTTGGAGATTGAATTGAATTTTGACATTTTTGTATATTGTAAAAATAGCCCACACCCTCAACCTCGACGGCAATCACAATCTTCGATTCAAACATTATTTGAAGATTACCAAACGTACGGACGGCGTACGCAGGAATATTTGGTTCTTTTGAATGTGCTTAGGAAGAAGGATAATGCACTTATATATTATCCTGAGTTCACGAATCGTCAATCAGAACTTTATCTGTACGTTGAGGAAATGGCAAAAAACGGCGTAATATAATTATTTTAATTAAACTTGCCATTTATGCTAATACACTTTACGATTATTTTAATTGACTAATGATGTAATTCAAGGGTATCTATGTAATTTCGTCTAGCTTGAAAATGTTATAAAATCGTCTCCCACTCTGGCAACCTATTACGTAAAATCAGTCGTTAATGCTATTCTTAATCCCGATGAACTTATGGGCTTACCGACCACGGTTCAAGGTGTCGTCGTTAATTTCACATTGACATTCACCGATGGTTATCGCGGGACTCAGGAAGAAATATTTGATGTCATTAGTCGGGCTATCATAAATACCAGCTACAATTTACCAGGAACGGATTTGTACGTAGATCCCGCGCCCAATAAAGGTATTTGATAAAAAAAATTTAAATGATTGTGAGTGATTGATTCCTGGGCTAATGTAGGTCTAAGGCCATAAATTTCATCTTTTGTGTGTGATCAAATGGGTTATGGCAGGAATCTTTTAAGTTAGCTACAAAATTAACTCTTAATCGAAAAAAGTTAGACTTGTTCTACGATATTTTATTACATAAACCAAAACTTAAACTACATTTTACTTGTTTTATTAACATAAGTTGAATACGAACTGGAATTCAACTTTGAAGAAATTGGACAGGACAATACTCAATTCGTATCTAATCAAAGCAATAAAATTGAAAATGAACTGGTGCGATTAAATCTAAAGAATGGTTCGACTGATGATTTTGCTCGACTTTTAAAAAATGGTGTTCGAGCCGTTTTAAACAAGACTCGTTTGGCAGATTATTTGGTGGACGGGCAGGTCAAAGAGGTCCGTTACAACAAACATGGCAACGTAACCTTCTCACTCGATATATATCTTAAGCCAGAATACGCAGGTCTATATTTTTATATTCTAAGACTCCCCTAAGCCTCCTTAGTATTATAAATTTTATCTTGAATATGCATTTGGCTTTAAAGGAGAGAAATCCGACCTATATGCAATCATTTACAACGGTTTTGAGCGGTTTCCGATAACGCTTGGCAAGAATCTAGCCTTAAAATTAGTACGGTTTTCAAAGCCAATGATAATGTCTTTGTTGATTGATATGCCCTACGATAAGGCCTATGCTGATAACCGTACTTTAGAACACACAAGACTTCGGGAGCGATTTGCGGCAGGCGTAATAATTTTTTTTACATAACCCAATCACGGAAAACATTTATTATCCTATATATTATAGCCGGGATGCGACAGAAATATAGTGAGATATCAACAATAAAAATAAAATAGTGAATTTTTTTAGATGAAGCAAATTTTGTCACGAACTGATATGGCAAATCTTATAAGGACCATTGAAATCACAGCGATTCAACCGGCACCTATATCTACAAAAGAAAAAGCTGATATTTTAAATCGCGATCAAGAGCAATTGCCTTTAAAGGAATACAGGATTAGAGGTAACGTTGGCACATATTGCTTAAATATATTAATTTTATACCTTAACCAGGGGCATAGCCAAGATTTAGGAATTTATAACACAGGTCGACAAATATCAGTGTCAGAAAAAAAATATATAAAAAAATAATATAAATGTATACATCCCCATGATCACCTTATCACATATTTTACGTTCGTAGTTTCTTCTGCCTTCGGCTATTTAGATCCGTCCAAAACGAATAAATAGCCTTTTTTGACCAAATTGACAGAATTTGCGACTTCGAGAATACTCTGAAAAGAAAAAATTAAAGATTTATTTTAAAATCCCTTGTAACTTAATTAAATAAAGAGAAAAAAAATTCCTAAGTATATCAAGATCTACATGAAGAGATTATACAATATATTTGGCATTCCAACCTAAATATGAAACTGTTAATTATTGTTTTTTTTTAAATATTATTTGAAGTTTAATTAACAGTTTAACTGATTCAAATACAAAATAATATTTTTTAATAATTTTTCGTTTTTGTTTCTTCTTTGTTTTTGACAACTATTTCTAAAATTTTCAATGTTTAAAGCTGACTTATTGAGTTTGATTGGAAAGAACGGTAAACGGATACGAATACCTTAAGATGGCAGGTTTGATCTCTGTAATTAACTCATATCAAAAATTTGTTGACCTGTGTAATAAGGTGGGGGGTGATTTTTAAGGAAGGAAGGAGGTGGTAAAAAAAGTTTTTTTTTAATTTTAGTTAAAACAAACAGGTCGACAATTATTGTCTGAAAAAAAATTTATGACACCGTGTAATATTCCCCATATGGGCCTTCTCATACCTATTTTCCGTTTTCCGAAGTTTCTTTCGCTTTCATCTATGTTTTTAAGTATATATTGAAAAAATAGACAAATTTAATTAAATTGACTTTACGACTTCGAGATTACCTTGATGAAATAACTTAAAATAATTTGTTTGCTTATTAAAATCACTTAACTTATATTTTTTTATCTGAAATAATGAGAAATAAAATTTAGTTTATCATGCTTTAACAACAACATGTAGGTTATAATATTTGGCACCCCAACCTAAATAGGACAAGATATATTATCGGTTTTAAAATAAAAATATTATTGGAAGTTTGAATATAACTGTTTTAAATATAAAAATAATTTTTATCAATAATTTTTGTTTTTGAGTCTTTTTTGTTTTTCATTAGATTTTGCAAAAATTTTCAAGGTTTACAAAGTATGATTAAAAAGAACTAAAAACGGATTTAAAAATCCCAAGGATGGCAACTTTGATATCTAATGTTAGCTCAAATCTCATAAATTTCTAAACCATTGTATGAGCAATTCATGGATTTTAGAAGACAAAGATAGCTACAATATAATTTTGGTGCTAAAACTAACCCTTTTGTATCAAATAGTAGCTGTATTAAATATAACATTAAATTTAAAAGAAACTCTCCAACCCTTATAGCGTTATAATATGGAGGTAGCAATCTATGTTATAATAAAATCTATGGAGCAACTAAAAAATTTATGACTGCAAACTCCACATATTAATATTTATTTATAAATTTTTTACAATAATAGATGAAATTACAAGTTTCTTAATTTTGAATGAATAAAAATATTGGAAAAATGATTTGCAGGAATAATGTTTACCTATCTGTTTTTGTAATAGGACACGAGCACATATAATAAAACACAAATTTCTATACATATTGTAGGACATCTTTATACTGTTAAATTATTATAATTACCAGCAAATTAGCCCAAGAGTAAGAATTTCAATATTTGGTTTCCGCATGAAGGAAATCATATGCAGGGCAAATTAAATTTATTATTTGTTGAAAGTGAATTCATTAAAGGGGTTAGGCCTTAGATTATAACTATATAGGTAAATTGCTTGTTGTTTGTGACTATATTGTATCGAATTGTAGACAAAAGATAAATTCCCAACTGGTATGTATTTGTGTGCTTTATGTGAGTTTTACATATAACATATCGCTCATAATTAAATTAGTTTACGCAAGTAAATAAAATATTACAATACGAGTGGTATCAACTAAAATAAATAAGATCACTAAATCAGCACTAAATTAAAAAAGTTGAAAGTAAAATCATGTGTCAATATAATAACAAAAATAAATAAATGAGAGGGGAAGGGGGGGGGGGGCATGTTACTATATGGGCAAAACTTTCATTGCATTTTTAAACGTTCCACGGAAATGCCAATGACCTTTGTAAAAAATACACAATACTTTTCAATCATCTAAATACATTTAAAAAATCAGGTTTAATGTGCAAAAACCATATAAAATTTAGGCGTTTCGGTACAATTTGAAACACACATGAAGGATGATGCCAAAAATCAATGCAACAACCAATCATGTCAAACCAGGTTTAGAAAGCAAATTATGGATGTTATTGAAAGAAATCGGAATCAAATAGGTCAAATATTATTTTTAATTATATTTAGACAATAAGGAACCATTCTCCATTGAAAAAATTCATATAAAACGACTCGACACATTTTTGAGACATATGAGCTAATTTTTGAGACCAGGCCTGCCATCTTGGAAATTTTCAAATCCTTTTACCGTTTTTAATCAAACTTTGTAAAAAAAATGTTTAACAAAAAAGATTGAAAATAAAAACGTTGAAAAAATTATTTATATTTAAAAAAAGGCTAAATTGTTTATTATAGACTTCAAATAATGTTTTTATTTTATAATTAATTATCGTCTCTTATTTATTGGAGGGCCAAATATTATGTATTACCTAAATCTCGATGTAAAAGCTTGATGCATTCAAAAATTTTATTTCTCATTATTTGAGATGAAATATAGAAGATACAGGAGATAATATAAAATTTTTTTGTAATTTTTAATCTCTCTTTAAGTATTATCGAGGTTGCAGATCAGTCAATCATTTTGGACTAATTTTTCCTTTTTTCAACTAAGAAAATAGGCGAGTATGAGATTGGAAAGGGGAAAAAATATTTAAGATATGGCCATCCAACATTTAGATTATTGCGCTGGAAGTGTCATAACACACCGACAAATTTTTTTACAAAGTACCTGATTAGTACCTTATGTATTAGAACTCTATTGTTTTGCGAAATCCAAATTTCTTTTTATATCGAGCTTAAGTTTTGGATATGGTATAAAAGGCGTTGTTTGAGTCTTTATAACTCGGCTATTAACTCCAATTTTTTTTGTAAAAAATGTGCAAAATGGTTTGAAAATTATGTTTTGACAAAAATTAAGAAACCTTCTAAACCAAAAAACAAAAAAAATAAACACAGGTCAACAAATTCTTAAGAGTTATGAGCTCACTTCAGAGACCAGACCTGGCATCTAAGAAATTTTAAATCCGTTTACCTGTTTTTAATCGACTTTGTAAGCTAGCTATAAACATAAATTATTTTTGAATGTTAAAAAACTAAAAATATTTGAAAACAAATATTTAAAAAATGAAAACAGCTAAACTGCTAAATTCAAACTTTAATATTTTTATTTACCCGATAATATTTCGTGTCCTATTTAGGTTTGGTAAATATGTATAATCTAAATGTTGATGTAAGAGCTTGATATATTTAAATATTTTATTTCTCATTATTTGAGATAAAATACATAAGTCAGAAGTAATTTTAATCAAAAAAATACATAAAAATTTTTTCTGTGAGGTATTATTGACATTTTGGTTAAAATTGGTTTGTTTTTGATATAAACCTAAGAAAATAGCCAAAAAGGAAAAACTTCCGAAAACGAAAATATATGAGGTAAGGTTGTCATGGGGATTATTTCTTAACTGTGTCATAATTTTCTTTTTTCACACATTGATTTTTGTCGATTTTTGGGCCAACAATTAAATAACGAAAAATATCAACATTTATAATGAAATTTGGACGTATAAGTTTAAATAAATTCTTAATGAGAGCACATGTTTCTATTGCGAAATCGTATAGATATCATTATCCCGACCTAAAATTTGGTCGATATGTGTAAATAGCGGCAACACTCATTGATTTTTGTTGACCTCTGTAACAGGTCAACAATTTTTTGAGAGTTATGAGTTAAATACAGAGATCAAACCTGCCATCTTAGGGAATATCAAATCCGTTTACCGTTTTCCCTAATCAAACTTAGTTAGTCAGTTATAAACATTGAAAATTTTAGAAAAAAAGGCCAAAAAACGAAATAAGATTCAAAAACAAAAATAAGGTGAAATTTTATTTTTGCATATTTATTATTTAAACTGTTAAATTTAAACTTCAAATAATATTTTCATAAAAAACCGATAATATATTGTGTCGTATTTAAGTTTGGACGCGAAATATTTTGTATTATCTAAATGCCGATGTAAGAGCTTGATATATTAATAAAATTTATTTTTCATTATTTGTGATTAAAAATATAAGTTACAAGGGATTTTTATATGCATAAAAGATTTTTAAATTTTTTCTTTTTAGGGTATATTTAGATCTGTAGATTTTTTTTTTTTTCATTGTTAGCTTTTTGCCATTGAGGCAGTGAGCTCTTTCAATTTAAGTCTCCATTTGTTTCTATCTCTACACTCATTTCTATTTAGATTGTGACATCTCATGCTAGCGTCTACTCTTTGAGACCAGGTGAGTTTAGGTCTGCCCCTTTTATTCTTGCCTTGCACTTCAATTGCATTTACCAGATTGCTTAGATTCCCGTCTTTTTGCCTCATAACGTGTCCAAACCATCGGAGTCTGTTGATTTCGACTTTATTTTGTATGGGTGTTATGTGTAAACTTCCAAGTATATGATCGTTGCGGATCTTGTCTTTGCGAGTCACCCCGAGAAACATCCGTAGCATGCGCATTTCCATCGTTTGTAGTATTCTTTCATCGCTTTTCCTTAACGCTGTTGTTTCTAAGCCGTATGTTATTGCCGGTTGTACTATGCTTGAGTAAGCCTTACCCTTAACTTTTATTGGTATATTTTTGTCGAACAGGACACCTGTCAACGATCTCCATTTTAGCCACCCAACTTTGAGTTTGTTCCTAACTTCTTGCTCGACGTTTTCATCGGATTGTAGGTAAGCACCTAGGTAGGTTGCTGTTGGCTTTGATTTGAGAGACCAGTCATCGTTAATTACCAGTTGTTCACCTTCTGAGCCTCCGAAAACTATCAATTCAGTTTTGTCTTTGTTAATTTTTAGGCCTAGCTTTTCAATCGCTTTTATCCAATTATTCAGACTTTCACACATCTCCTGCGGGTTTTCAGCCATTAGTAGAATGTCGTCAGCGTACAGTATGTGCCACGGTGGATTTGTGGCAACGCTCTTTGAGATCATGTCCATCACCGCGATGAATAGTAGGGGACTTAGGGCCGAACCTTGGTGCACACCTTCATTAATTGTAAATCCTTTCGATGTTCCTGACGAACTCCTTACATACGTCAAATTTCTTTCATACATACTCTGAACCAACTTGATATACTTCTCAGGAACATTCTTTCTCCTCAAAGCCCACCATACTACTGATCTTGGAATTTTGTCGAAAGCTTTTTCCAAATCAACCAATGTACAGTAGAGCTTTTTATTCTTTCTCGTGAAACGTTCTGCCATGTTGCGCACGGCATGAATCGCGTCAATTGTCGACCTTCCTTTCATGAACCCACATTGCTCAATACCTATATCGATTACGTCTCTTAATCTGGCTTCTATGACTTTTTCGAAAAGTTTGAAAGTATGTGACATTAGTTTGATGCCTCTGTAATTGTGGCAGTCAAATGCGTCGCCTTTATTTTTGAAGATTGGAATAATGTAGCTTTCTTGCCAATTCGGAGGTATTTTCTGATATGTTAATATCGAATTGAATAGAGTCGTTAACGCCGAAATTCCCTCATCTCCTAAAGATTTCCAGCACTCAATGGGTATGTTGTCGGGACCTGTCGCTTTCCCGTTTGAACACTTTTTGAGCTGAAGGCTGACTTCTGATTTTGAGATTGGTGGTATTAGGTTACAGTTTGGGGGTATCTCCTCGAGCTCAATTCTACTTGTGTCGCTGTTCAGTAATTCATTAAAGTATTCTTTCCAACGCTCCAGTACCTTTGTTTGATCTACGAGAAGCTTGCCTTCTTTGTTTTTGATGAACTTTACGTTTCCGTCACAATCTCTTGACTGTCTTTCACGTTGCTTTGCCATCTTGTATACCAAATTTTGCCCACTTTTGGTGGCCATCTCCTTGTATGCTTGTTCATATACTTTCTTTTTCGCTTCTCGTACGACATTTCTCACAACTTTGCATTGTTCTTTGTAATTAAGCTTGTCGTTGGTCAGTTGACTCTTTTTCCATCGTTTGAGCAGCTTTTTCTTTTCTGATATTTCCCTTTCAACTCTTTTATTCCACCACCATGTAATTCTTCTCTTATCACGCCCACCTTTTGTAGTTCCAAGTATTTCTTTCCCGGCCGCTTTGAGTTTTGAAGATAACTCGCACCAGAACTTCGTAGGATTTGGTATGATTTCGCAATTGTATTCGCTGTCAAGGTTGCAGGTGATTGCGAAGGCTTCGTTTCTCTCCTTGAGCTTTGACCATTTGATTTGGAGAAGAAATTCTGTTTTGCTGAGCCTATGTTTCTGGCGCTGAAACGTGAAGTCCATCACCAGGAGCTGATGCTGCGCAGATATGGTTTCTGGAATGATTTTGCAATCTTTGATTCGTTTAAGCTGTCGTCTCGAAACTAGCATAAAGTCTATTTGAGATTGATTGGAACCACTTTGGTAGGTAATGAGATGGGACCTTCTTTTGCTGAAGAAGGTGTTGGCAATGGCCATGTCGAAAGCTTGGGCGAATCTTAGCAAGTGCCCTCCGTCATCATTGATCACTCCATAACCTTTGCCTCCGTGAACTCTTTCGTACCCCACATTTTCTTCTCCTACATGCGCATTAAAATCCCCTCCAATCATTGTCAGTTCCTCGTTTGGTATGTCCATCAGCACTGCTTCTAGTATTTCACGAAACTCCTCCTTTTCTTGGTTCGTAAGATTTGTTTGGGGTGCATACACCGAGATAACGTTGGTGACTTTGCCTTCAATAACCAGTTTGATTGCTATGGCTCGGAAGCTCTGTTAACTTTAACGATTGTTGGAATTAGTTCTTGCGCTAGTATTATCCCAACTCCGTTGCGATGGTTTTCCTTTCCATTGTAGAACATCTTGTATCCTAAGCCCATCATCAACGCCTTTGAGCCTTTCATCTTGGTTTCTTGCACACACATCACATCAATCCGCCTTTTAGCTAGCATGTCCGCCACTTCTGCCATCTTTCCCTTCATCGTTCCCACGTTTAAACTTGCAAATCTAATGGTTTTTTGTTTTGCTTGGACCCTAATGTTTCTTCTCACTTGATGCGGGCAAGATACACCAAGCGCGTCGCAAACAGGGGACGCCTTAACGTTTGGTTTTTCATATTGTTTGGTTGTGTTCATTTTGTTTTTGTTCAGAGTTTTCGGGATTTTCACACCCGCCTTCTGAGGGCTGACGGTGACCCAG
This sequence comes from Acutogordius australiensis, assembly GCA_030555515.1. NCBI lineage: Eukaryota > Metazoa > Nematomorpha > Gordioida > Gordea > Gordiidae > Acutogordius > Acutogordius australiensis. The sequence continues at coordinate 29,237,164 of CM060242.1, forward strand.
ATTTGACTCTGGACTCCCTAGGCATCATCGTTTAGGGCCTACTGCCTTGTAGGTCACCAGTAGTCATGTGGCTACTCTCTTGCTAAAACTTTCTCCTGAAAATAAAATCTGCCTTTTGGTCAAAAAAGGCCATTTTTCGTTATAGACGGATCTAAGGAGCCAAAGACGGAAGAAACTAAGAAAAACGAAAAACATATATGAGATTAGGCCATCATGGGGATGCGTTCTTTTATGTTTTCATAATAATCTCGTTTCTGACATAAATATTTGTTGAGCTATGAAAAGGCCATGTTTTGTTATAGACGGATTTAAGGAGCGACGGAAGAAACAAAAAAAAAAAAAAAAATATATAAGAGAATATGCACATTGGGGGGTTTTTTTTTTTTTTTTTTTTAAAAAATTATTCATTGATTTTTGTTGACCTGTGTTATTTAATATTTTTACAGGTAGTTCCGGATTATATGTTATTAACACGCTTTCTAACCGGAATGACGGGGCATATAATCAGTCACAACACGTGCCACTAAATGAACAAAAAAACTTAATATCCGTAAAAGTTGAAAAACACCAACCGTCATTTTTTCCATCTTCCACCAGCTTAACAACCCCACCCGAAACCTTATATCGATACTTGGGGTCATCAATTACAACCTCCTCTTCCAAGACTGTTGAAACAAATCAAAGTCAGTATCCATTATGTTGACTTTCGAAAAACATATAATTCTCAAAAAATTATTTAAAAATTTCCGTATTTTAGTTTGTCCTATATGACTGGCCACATTTTATTTTTGAATGATATTTTCCATAAATGTCACTATTTTTAACAGACTCCCGGTCAAACATACGCACAACATTACGTACCACACTTACTAATCTTCAGCCTAATATTTTTACAAATTCGATCACCCCGCGACAAAACTCAGCTTTCCTGCCCTCTTCGCAATCTATATTGCAATATCAAAGTACAGACGCTTTTTCCAAAAATTTAACGGTTGACAGATCAACGCAACAAGACACACGGATAATATGTCGAGAAAGATCAACATTTACAGGATGCGGGCTAAATCAATATTGCGAGGTCAACACAATAAATCGCGAGGCAACTTGTCGTTGCTTCCCTGGCTATGTTCGAAAAATTCGAGACAATACTAATTTAAACATCAATTTGAGAGGTGTGGGACCTTCGGATTGTGTAGGTTTGTGTTTTAATAGCGTTGTTATAGCATGAAGGTGTGGCTTTAGAAACGCTTATATAAATATATAAAAGAATTTTATTTAAAAAAAATAATAAAATTAAAAATATCTAACCCTAAAGGTATATAATAAAAGTAAATTTATGATTATTTAAATAAAAATTTAAAGGCGAGTAAAAATAAAAGTTAAGCAAAGGAAAAAAAGTGAGGTGTTAATTTAAGGGGTTGGGACCTTAAGCCAGATATCCCTAGACAATTTTTATTACATAAAGAAATTAGCTCTTTTTTTGAATTAAATGGGGTTATGGACTTTGCTGTATATTGATTTCACTCCTCCTTACACAAAATAGTAAAGAATCTTTTTTATGTTGATAGGTATAGCAATACCTGCATGACCAAAAAATAGGCGCTAATTACTCCTAACAGAAAAAAATTATATTTGTTATGATATATTGGTTATCGACTTGACACTAAGTTATTTGATTTGTGACATATAATAGCCGTTTGCCTAATTAATTAATTAATTATGTTGCATATAGATCCGCGAGAAACTACATCACCCTTTTCCACTATTTACACAAGTAACTAATCAAACCATTTAATTCGTATAGTATTAAAAAAATATTTTTGTAGTGCTTATCAAAATTAGATTTAGTTATTAAATCTTTAATGTTACCTTTTTTAATTCTTTATTAATTACTTACCTATACCTTTTTTGAATGTACTTGGCTCATTAGGGGCAAGTGCATATGTTCATTTTAGTGTAATTATGATTTATAACCTTTTAAAAATTTATATTTACGCTAGGACCTTTTGATTACGAACAGCGACGACAGGATTTAAATTATGATGGAGGTCAAATTGATTTAGGGACTGCCACTCTTAATAATAGACTGTTTTATAGCACACCTTTTAGCAGGCGTTCAGGCATACCTGAAATTTCATCAACCAAACTTAATCCAGAAACCAGTCCTCCAAAATCAACGTTAAATGAGGTTATTAGTACTACAAGGAGTTTTCCGCTTAGGACATTTTATCGACAAGATGAGGTTACCCCAGAAGTTACTACTATCGTAAAAACAGGAGAGCAGTCTAACATACATATAGATGATGACGATAAAAGTAAATTCCGCTATACTCCGGTTTGGCCCGCCTGTATTTTTTAATATTAGTCTGGCCCGCCCGAACATGCCGTTCGGCCCGGCCCTAATTTACATATTAGGCAAAATTTTATATTACGAGCCAAATAATTTTTGTTTTACAATTATCAACAAAATTTAGAGTTTAAAAGTAACACTCTTTATTGTGTGATGATAAATTTAACATTTTTTGTTCTTGTTATTTAAAAAAATAAGGGAATACAAGATCAAAAAAACTGGCCCGACCTGTAACTCCTTTTTTTATTTCGAATCCGGCCCCTTCGGTTCAACCTGGCACTGCTCATTTTTTAAGCGGCCCGGTACCGGGTCGGGCTTTTGGGTCCCGACTTTGTTCTCTAATATAGATAAGAAGCAGTATAGGTTTTTTAAATATATTTTAAACCTGTCTGCTAGAAACTCCCTATACAATTCTTGGGATACAACTTTATTTGAATTTTCTTTATTTTTGTAATGTGATTTTTATTTATTAATTTTAGAATATAATTTATTGTCACTATAAAAAGGTGAATATTAATATTATACGTTTACTAATTTTCAGCTAACTATCAAGCCGGTTTTCAACTTGAATCCTCAACTACGACCTCGCTTAGAGATTCGTCACCCCAAACTCCTATTTATAACGATAGCAATATAAAAATATACGATGATTTGGTTAAGACTATAACTTATCGCCTTACGCAAATGGCAAATGTAGCTCATGCTAAAGTACTAGAAGAAAAAAGTATGGTTCATGCTCAAACTACATTACCGCATTCTACCCCACACAGATATATCGCGACCACACCACCAAAAAAAAGTTTTTGATTTTTAAGTTTTGCCGACTTTTAAATAGTTTACAGAACCGATTTTGGGCCCTAATCATATTTTAGATCAATAATACTAGTGATTCCAACTGTTACCCATTTTTACGTTTTTCCGTCATAAAAATTTACCACTGTAGCCAATAAATAGAAAAGGGCCAAAAGTGACACTTTTTGCGACTTCGGGACTTTAATACTAATTTATTTTAAGTTTTTTTATTATGATAATGGCGGAGAATCGCATCTAATCCTAGGAGTTCTCAACGTCTCTGCGTAGCAAATTAAATGCTCTTCAACCATTAAAAATCCATTTAATGAAAACCATATTTATATTACATTAAGAGATAAATAGAAAGTTAAAATTAAAAAAATAATCAAGCTTAACGCTAGACATTTGGTCTGAAATTGTTTATTTATTACATTGGCTTAATTGTAATAATCAATGGTTTTAATTTCCACGTCCATTGTTATAACATTGCTTTTCGATTTCGACATTATGGTTGTGATAATTTTTAAATTTATCTAAATTTGTAATTATTTCAATAGTTTTATTTTTAATTGTCCCTCACTGAATGCCACAAAACTGCCTGCATCCAAGGTCTCATTTTTTTAAACTTTATATTTTTCATATGTATTTGGTCCAAATTATTTGAATAAAAAAACTGCTTGCGTACAAGTTATAAAATGTATTTTAAAAATTTTTAAATTTTTTTATAATATTTAAATTATCGATGTGTTTGCTATATGTCTACATTTGATTAAAGTGTCGACGATATGTCTATCGTAAAATTTGTTTATTTTTTAATCTTTAATTTCTCACAAAATCGAAATAAATTCTGCAAAATATTTAAAATCAATGAAAAAATATAGAAACATTGTTTTTTATAATTACTGCTTTTTAATGCTCGAAGTTAAAATGTGTCACTTTGACATTTTTTACCAATTTGATGTTTATTATGGCAGAGTGGGAGCTATGATTATGATAAAACAAACCGGTTTAAAATATCGTATAGACTATATGCCTAATATTTTTGTAGACTAGTAATATGCACGCGGCTATAAGTTTTTCGCGGGATTAAATCCAAAAACAAGGTTATGGCCTTACTTGTTAGGTCATTATTACATTTAGTCCTTCCCGGTGACCACAAACCTTTGGTCAGTGAGAAGCCCAAATTAATTATATATTTGCGATAAGCAGAATTTGGGAGAAAGGGGAATGCTGTAGCTTATCTTAAAAAGTAATATTTCAATAAGTATTACCCATGGTGTTTTAACAGTCGAAGATATTAAGAAATATTTGAGGTTTTACACTTATTGTTTCTATAATAAATTTTAGTAATGACAAATGGCGTTGTAATTTTAAAGCTTATGTAACTGCTTTTGCTCTAAACATTGCTCTTTAATTAGTGACTTGCGAAGATGAACCTAAAAGACTTAACGGCTGTCCAATTGATAAATCTTGTGTACATAGCAGTGAAACCGGTCAACCAATATGCATTTGTAAACGTGGTTATGTCACAAATCCCTTAGATGTAACCCTATGCATAGGTATTATATATAAATGTTAAATGATAGGTACAAATTAAAAATCTTATCCGGATTTTATTTACATTAATATGTTTTGGTATAGCCTTGCCCACACCTTTTACGGAAAATGTAGCATATACATCACCGATAATTCCCGACGAAGTTACAACCATTCCTGTATCGACTAAAAAAACGAGTCTTGAATGTGAATTGCACACGAATTTTGGTTATTATTCTTTTAACATAACTTGCTTGATTATTCACCTAGAGTGTTGATCATTTTCCAACATGATTGTTTATTTTTTATATAGAAAAATTCATACGAAGACTAAATGCAAAAAACCTTTAGTTGACAACATTTTGATAGTTTTTTAAATTCTATTGCGGTTTACAGGTTGTGATGCTCACGAAGTATGCTCATTATCACGTGGTCTGCCCCGGTGTCAATGCCAGCCCGGATATGTGCGCATGTATAACCCTGACGCTAATTGCATAAGTAACAATATTAGATATTTTTAGTTGTTTACCTTAAAATCTTCGTCCACCTTTACTTCCACATGGTTATTAGACAACTATGGACAAATATTACAAAGTAAATTTAATTTTTTTTAGAATATCAACAGCGTACGCTCTATATCGAGCTTCTAGATCGTGATGGCAAACCGTTTGAGAAAGACTCCTCTTATCTTAACAAATCCTTAACAGTCCATGCTCAGGAATTGTATAGGAGAGCTGAGACGGGAGTAAGTTTCAATAAATATACAATTACACCGTGAAGACGCAATTTTATATATTAAATCTCATAGTTAGCTCTAATTAACATATACTCCAGTAAACATAAACTACAGTTCCTTATAAAATCATTATATCGTTAAACTAGCTAAATGAAGCCATCGCCAATATAAATGGCCTACCACCCACCTTTATTGGTTCAGTCCTTAACAATGTTTATCAGGTTTTGGTGGAACCAAGGGATGTTCGACAACCGAATATAACAGAAATTAGTGGCAGTGCCAATGACAACTACCCCAATGATCTTCGTACTGTACCGCAATACAAATCAATCTTCAATTTTTCACTTTTATTTAGTGATATTGAGGAAACTAATAATAGCATGTCCAGAACAAGTAATATTTTAGTTGTGAATTAAATGCTTGGTAATAAATATTAAAAAAAGTAATAGAAATTGAATTATGGCATTATTTAGTATTAATTTTCAAAAATATATATTAGAAATACCGGAAAATGATAAAATCAAAAAGTTGTTAGCTAACAATCTGATGGGTACCGTCAATCGAGGAAAAGAAAGCATTAGCCTAGGCACTAATTCGGGGTTGTTTTATACTCGAGATTCGCTTGAAAAATCTGGTAATCAATTGTAATAACAATTTACTATGAGCTGATGCTTGACTAAATCAACTTAAAAATTTCATATATCAAAGGGTAATAGCTCAGGCGCCTAAGGCGACCACCTAATGCAATATATATAGTCGGAGGTTTGTTTAAACAAACACTAAATGCGTTTGTTGATATTTAATTCATAATTTACATCTAAAGTTATATATGTATATTTAGGATAATCCAGGACTTTTTGCGCCTATAAACTTGCTTAAAAATTTAATAAGCAATCTTTTCCCCCAGCCCCAATCATAAGCAAGTTTTAGTCAAAGCTCAACTTTAAATCAAATAAATTTTTTCTAGGCTATATTTGGTTACCATCTGAATATTGTTCATCGTCATCGAATAAATCAATTACGCAAATATAAGTTTTAAAAAAGCTTCCTAAATAAAACATTCCTTTATTTTCGGTGAATTTAGGTGTAAAATTATACGAAATCTATTTGCACATTCTATCTCGACATGATCGACCCCTGCAATTTATTCGTCCTTACGGTGATCGTGAAAGTTGGCAATACCAGATTGTGGCAAATGATTCAGCTAATGGGCTTAAACGAGCGCTTCAGGGTATTTTATGCTTTGTTTTTTACAATTAAATTTAGGAATATTGTTTAAAATAAAAAAAAAATTTAATTCACAATTAACTTTAATATAACTAACTATTATTTTGACTTTAATTACAAAAGGCGCTAACTTATGAATGTTTAACTAATTTATGATTTGCTACCCTTTTCATTTAATGTCCCTGTAGGTTCCCATCAGAATATGCTAATTTTCGTTTTTGTTTTACTACTTATTTTAAAATACTTAAAACTACTAAAACATGACAAATCTAAATTTTAACGTACTAATAGATCCCAATTTAGTGTTCCGCAACCCTGGAGCTTCCCAACTTCTTAAAGAGTTCCTAGCCGATATCAAACTTGTTAAAATATTTGATGGGCAAGCCTTTAGAGATGATTGGACCCGAAGTTCTGTTTTTAAATTCGTATTGAGCGTGGACGATAAATATCCAGGTAATTTATAATTTTTAACCCATTGTAATATTCTTATCCTGCCTTAATAAATTAAATTTGATTTTTTAATCTGGTTTCATAGTATACTTTTTTATATAACAATAATGCTATATTTTTTTAATTAGTTGTATACATAGCTTTATATAAATGTTAAAGATTGATATGATCCACAAAATTAAAATTTGTATAAACTCCTAAATATTTTTTAATGCGTAGGGTCCTCGCGAGATATATCATCGGGCCTTGCTGAAATAATAATTGCAAGCAATTATTCGCTAGGACCATCGGGGTTCCGTGTCAACCCAGTTAGCGTAGAGCTTCCTGCCCTTAAACCCTATAACTTTTATTTAAAAGTCGTTGGAATACCATCATTAATGAAAGCAGCATCCGCCAGCATTCAGCAAACATCAAATGTAAATGAGGTGCAAGAGCAGACGCAACAAAGTTTTCTAAAAAGCTTGCGACAAGGCGATTATTATAAATCGTTAAAGCCAGTCATAGAAAACGGGGTAAAAAATAGATAATCAATTTTATTTTATGTGTTTAACTATTAAGATTTTATATTTTTCAGCCCGGCCCCCACGCACGAACCCCGCCTGCTTAATACAAGATTAATGAATTAATTTTAAAAAAAAATGAAAAAATTTTCAGCCATATATAAACATTTAGATTTGTCCTACTATACATTAATTTTCAGTTTTATGCCTGTCACAAATTCATATATAGTAAAATTGTCTAAAGTACATTAAATATCGTATTCTTATTATAAAGTTTACGTTTAAATAGTGTAATTGTTTTTAAGAGTTTCTATATTGCGTAATGTCCTTTTGGCTTTTCTTCGATATATGCATATGTATAGAGGGGTAAATATTGCCTAACACGGGGTAAATAGTGACTATGGTTGATGTTAGTATAAGTTGAGCTAGTTTTGGGTTAAGCTAATTTGTTTAGGGCGGTTCCAACTTCATTCAAATTCTGTAAAATTTTAAAATCTTAAATTAAGGGTAGAATATTTGTAGGAGTCTCTTTTGAAATAATTGTCAGATATGTTTATATAGAATAAGATATAAATTAATCAATATTTCTAAATATACTTAGAGCAATGCTCCGAATGTTAGAAAATATTGTGAATACAATGGTTAATAATTTTCGAAGTATAAACTCAAATAAAAATTATAATTTATTTAAATTTTTTGTAAAAACGAACAAAGTATGAACACGCCCTAAAAAGTTAAAAATTCATTTAATACATCATACAGAACACCTGCTTAAATAACTTGTTATGATATATCGGTGGCCAGTTTTTTTATGGGTGGTAAGATTTATATCCCATAGGGTAAGAGGAGGTTTTCCGCTAAAACCATAGTGTTCATTTGACCGTAAACTCACTACTGCATACAGGCTATATAGCCTTGGTAAAAGCAAAATGCCATTGTTATCTGCAAAAATTGCTATCCTTCCATTCTCATAATATATAGCGGCCTACATTATATAAAAATTTCGCTCCTAGATTATACGAACACTTAGCAACACAACTCTAAATAACAAATTATTCGGTTCTGACACAAATTGGATCATAAATACCACGAAATACGTGTCATCGGCCGAAAATCAAAACATATCTCCAGCAGCTGTAAACAAAAATGCACAAGCTGAGACACAACTTACAGGCTATGCCATTTTAAACGTTACCCTTTACTTACCAACTAAATATCTCTTTCATCCGGCCGATATTCAAAAAATAATGTCACGACAGCTCCAGGCCTCCCATTATGAACTTGGAGGTTCTAAATAACTATTAATGGATTATTTGTTCTGTATTCAGCTTATACAAATGTTATTTAATTAATTATTTAGGAACTGGCATACAAATCGATCCCGTAGATCCTTTCGGACATCATTTATCCGCGCATGCCTTATGGATTACCCGTAACGATGGCGCTGAGATTACAGGTCATACCTCAAGCAGTTCGAGGTCGACCGGATACCCTTCGACCAAGACAGCTTTTAAGGACTACACTAAAAGCCCTACTGTAATGACTGAAAAATTTTTCCCCACAATCGTTTTTACCACGACTACTCATGCACCTTCGATATCCCCATATGAATCTGGAAGCTCAAGTAATAAATAATAATAATTATTCGTAGAGTATAAATTTCTGATAATTATAGAATTTAGTATTAAACACAATACTAAAATTATACATACTGTTATATTTAAAGGCACCATCAATTGTTCAACTTATTGCAAGCACAATTTAATTTATATAGCGCAACAAACCGGAATTTCGATATATCCAAGTTCTTTCCACAACCGTTTTTCAGTTACTAGCTCGAGGACTACACCTACACCCACAACTTTTATTGGATCTCTGAGTAGAAGACCTGTAACTTGGTCAACAGAAATTAAAAGTTATAACAGGTATTATTGTTTGATTAGCCCTGAGCCTTACTTTTTATATTAAATTAAATTGCCCAATTGGTTCGCGAAATTAACATGTGTAAATGGGCCTGTTCAAATATTGAACCATTCAACTCAATTTTTATCAAGGATTGACTAGTATGGAGGGTATCTATATAAATTTTCTTAAATTGGCTAAGTTTAAACTTAAATAGCATAAATTTTCAAAAATGAAGTGCATTATATATAACAATTTTAGGTATCACTCCCTTGGAAAAACTCTTCAAAATGATGAAATATCGTCAAGTTATAGAACTACTGCGTCATCGATATACACAAAACTGCCTGTGAGATATTTATATATATATCAATTTGCATTATCTCTTTTCTTAACTTTTATATATAAATATTATTAACTAAATAGACACCTTACACTAATGTGTATAACGTAAATCCAAACCGTATTTCCAATGTGCTTAGCCGACGAAGAAACGATCAACAAGTCATTTTAGGTATTAATTATTTGATTTTACCAAGAGTGCGATTTTTTTAAAAAATCACGTGTTTCACTTATAAAACATTATTTTCCCATTCGCAATTTCGGTAAGGTCTTATTTAATTTTTTAAACATTTTAGATTACGAAAAGGCATTAATTATTGATTTTAAGTTCGCATAGAATATGTTAGAAAAGCATATTTTCTAAGTTTATAACAATAATAATTAATTTGTATCTAATCTCACATAATAATTATTTATTTAATCCTGTTGTTTTAATTTTTATTTATAATTTATTTAATTGGTCTAATAAGGTACTATTGATGCCAAAATTTCTGAATCTGCACAACCAAATTTTACTTCCGCTTTAACGCCTAATGCACATAGTTATAATAGAGGCACATCTCCTCGATTGATTACAAAGATTCCCACGCTAAGAAGGCGCCTAACCAATTCCAGCCCAATTATTTTAGGACCAAGTACTGTTCTAAATAGAGTAACAAAAGGAGAAGCTATAGTTATTAACTCTCACGAGTTCGCATTTGGCTACAACGGCACTGCGAGTGTTGCTCAAACTACGAAAGCTAAAAACAGGAATACCATTATCCTGCTTGAAACGACGCCAGATATCCGTGAACAACAAAACCTCGATGCTTTGTGCAACGTTATGCATTGTGGCTTCGGTAAACAGTGTAGAATAATTGACGATGAACCGACTTGCATTTGCAAACCTGGATTTTCGCGAAGGGATGATAGCATCGGCGGACCTTGTTTCCGTAATAGTTTATATACTATATTGGGCTAAATAAGTAGCTTTGAGCTATTATAATTTTCGATGTAAGGGACAACAATTTTTTAATTTTATACGGATAAATAACCGATTAATATTTATTTAAATATGCTGCTCTAAATTTAACTAAAATTTATTTCTTACCTTGTATAGAAGCCAAACGTTACACCTTGTTAGTGAGATTACTGCGACAAAATTCAAGCTCCATTCCCTACAAAGACGAATTTAAAAATTACACCTCTAGCGTTTATAAAACTTTACAAGAGAATTTAGATAAAGTGGTAAATTTTTTACATTCTTAAAAAAATGTAATTACTTATAAATTACCTGAAAAAGTAAATATTGTTGATAAATTATTTTATTGTATTATGATAAATATTTGCGAATTATAATAATTAGATTGAAAATACAATTGCATCAACTAAAATATACCCATGGTTTATTCGTGCTCCTCTAACCAAAATTGAAAGTTCCAAAAAATTTAATGATGAAAATGGTTACCACTTCACGCATGACAATACTGGTGCAGGTATGTAATTCTGACAAATATTCATTCTTTTTTATTCTAAGCGCTACGCCCAAGCTTATGCAAAATTTAATCCAGTTGAATTAATTCTAATTTGAGGCCAGATGGCATCATTTTAACTTTATGATCCTGAGCGAGGCAGGCCCTCAATCTAAAACTACATGTGTCTCCTCATTTAAAATAATGCAGCAGGCTTGGGCATAGATCACCAAAAAATGATCCAGATAATAGATATAGATCATTTGACTTTATAAAAATAGATCAAGGATCAAAGATCGTTTTTTAAAAACTTAAAAGGATCATAGATAATAGAGAGTATCTATTTGGCCTTAAAAAAAAGATCTAGATCACAGATCATTTATAAAATTTCAAACAATAAAGTAATTCAAATGAACATGTACTTGTAATATAAGAAAATTAAAAATTATTCAATAAGGTTGATATAAAAAAATATATGATAGGCATTAAAAATAGAAAAAATTATTTTTTCGAATGACTAGTCTCTCCAACATTTAATTCGTAAGTCTTCGTATTCGGGGTAAAAACTAAATTAGTGAAACTAAACAGTCGTTTAACAGGAGCTGATGATGGCAGAATAGAATTGTATTTAATAAATATGGGTTTTATTAATGGATACAAATTAAATGATTTTATTTCACTTGAAGGAACTTTCATATAAATTTAAACCTCCAATTCAACCGTGTTGGATGCATTAATATTGTTATGATTACCATAACCAAAAAAATTATCGTGGTGATATTAGAAGGTACAATTTTGGTCTAGGTTCTGGAAATTGGACTATTTTTGTGGCTTCAATCAACATTTTAATTAAAGTATTCTTTTTCTTCATCATAAACCCATCGCGCTTTGTGTCGGGGATGCGAGGCTGCTGCCAATAGAACATATGTGTCAGTAAAATTAAATATTGTTTTAAAACGTTCAAAGAGAGAGTTGGCAATTAAATTTGACAGAATGAGCCCATGGCCATCCAGCATGCTTTCATTTTTTATTATTCTGATAATTGAAAATAATGCTGGGGCTAAATAAAAATCTGATTGATCTATGATCTATTTTTTGTCAAAATTTCATAGATACAAATAATTTGCGAAAAAAACTATTTAGATTAAAGATCATAGATAGTTTTTCAAAACTGCAAAAGATCATAGATAATAGATACTATCTATGATCTATGATCTGTATCTAAATCGTTTTCTATCTAGATCGTGCCCAAGCCTGTAATGCAGCCCCAAAACTAAGAGCGAATTTTCAAAAATAAAATATTCTACGTTCTATTGATCTTTTCAATTAAGACTAATTTTCTCATTATTTTCGCCCAAAACTTTTAAAAATTATAAAATTAAATGAGCTGTTTATAAAAGCGCGTTCAAAGTTCATTCGTTTATAAGAAAATTTTTCTAAAATTAATTATTATTTCAATTTTTTTTGCGCGTTAGAATTTTTTATTAAATTGTTTTAATGATTAATAGCTATGTTTATATGGATTTAGATATATATTTAAGTTTTTAAATATACTTAGAACAATCGGTAGGACATAAGAAAAAAAACAATGGTTGATAATTTCCGATGTAAAAACCCATGAGGCAAAATTTAAATTTTTTGAAAATGAATAAACTCTAAACGCGCTATAACGAGCCTATTATACCTAAGGGCACGTGCAAAGTGAGTTTATATTTTCGTGAAATTTTCAAAATTTTGAAAAAACTTATTTTGAAATAAAACGCAAATTTTTAAAAAGTTGTCAAATTTAGTATATGCGCATAAAATGCTTTTTCTAAATAAAAATTTTTTTTTTAATTTTGAAAAAAAATAAAATTTCCAAAATTTTTAGAATTTTCAAAATTTTACGAAAATAAAAACTCACTTTGCACGTTGTATAAGACAAAAAAAGTTATACTTGTTTAAACACCTTTGCACACTTAAGTTCACATTTTTTCTAATTTGATTGTCCTATTTTTATGTATAAAAAATGTTATAACTATGAATTTTTTTTTTGCATGATTACTTTAATTTTTGTATATGGTCAATTCCACCTCAATCCAACAAATCCGGGAAGGGTACCCCTTTTGATTTGGCTGAAATTTTGCATGGAGGTAGTATCTAAGGGTATCTCATAATCTGGAAATTTTTTTTGACCGAAAGTGATTTTTGACTGAGATAGGGGCAAAAGAAAAAAAAATTGCAAGGTGAATTTTCACATTTGATGCAACTTTGGGAGGTTATAAGTCAAAAAGTATTATAGCTAGAGACTTAATTTTTTTTTTATTTTGAAGAGGACAATAAGGGCTATCTTGCATGTGTTTATTATTTTAAAATTATTTTTTTAAAATTTTGCAATTTTGTAAAGAACATTTAGTTTGATATAACAAAAAAAACGTATTTTTGAATTTCTTAAAAAATTGCTGAAATACAGTCCTTAGTATTCATTATTAATATGTGAACTCAAAAGTATGGGACCAACTAGACTTTTTAAAAAATTCAAAAAAAAAATTTTTTTTTTGATTTTTAGACAAAAATTTGCTCCCTGTACTATATTAAAATATTTAAAAGTGCCAAATTTGTTTATATATAAGAAGTTAGACATAGGGGCAAGTATGTTAGGTTATAACAGTTTTATTAATTTGATTCAAACTATTGTCAATTTTGGAAAGAAAAGGGGAACTTCAGAACAAAAAAATTGATAATTTTCAGTATTTTACTCCTATCTTCTAAGCCGATTTTCTGGGTCACTACAAAACAAATTTGAAAAATTAAAATTGCATTTTATACATAAAACATCACTATATAACATAAATTTCCCCCAACATTTTTTAACGTACCCATAGCTTTTGATGAAATAAAAACCAAAGTTTGCCAGGTTTTTTGAAATTATAAGGTGTAAAAAATAAAAACTTAAAATTTTTATGCTTTTATATGTTAACTTTTACTAGTTATTTTTAGTTTAATGAACAATATTAGAATATGTACATAATTCTCAATATTTATCCTCAGCAAAATTCAAAAAATTTGTTAAATTTATTGTATAAAAAAAAATTTAAGAGGATTTTAGAAAAAATAATAAGGTTAAAAAATTTGTAAAAATTTATTTTTTTCTATTATTTAATAGTTTTTAAATAAAACAGCCTCAACAACGTTAAATCTGACAAAAATAAATAAAATAGAATATATTTGGCCTATTTAGAATATTATGATTCAACAGAGGTTTTTTTTTATGCATATCAACAAACTTAAAATAAACGTAAAAAGTCAAATTTTTTATGAAACATATTGATATGGTGTTTTGATACTATAAATACAAAAAACAAGTCAGTTTTAGGGTTAAACAACTTCAAATGATTATAACGGGCAGAATTAGCTTCAATGATAAATTTTAAGACTAAATATTAGACCTTATTTAATATAAACAAAATATAGACATTTAGTCTTTTTTATTAATTTCCACAAATGCAAAATGTTTTTGAAAGGCTATTTAGAGCAAGGCATACAATTTATATCTAACCGACCTTAATAATGTTAAAAAACCAACAATTTTAGTTCCATTTACATCTAAGTTTCATAATAAAGACGCACTAGAACTATTAAAAAAAGAGGAAATATCACTATCACTTGATTCTATAGGTTTATGGAAATGACCTAAAGTTTTTTATAACTAAATGTGTTCCTAACGAATTTTTACACAAGAATATGTTTTTAATAATATAACAAATTACAAATTTAATTAAAAAAAATGGAATGATTTAATGGTCTCCTTTTTTGTAATTTTCCTATCTCGTTCTTTTAACATTTTCTATACCTAACGTATATACAGTGGCGACTCGTCATTAGGTGCAAGGTGTTCACTGAACACCCTGGCAAAAATTTATATAGAAATGTTTTTAAAACTATTTAAAATTAGTTTTGGATGGTCTAGCGGGACGGCAGTGATTGATTTGTAAACAAAATAAAAAATTGAAAGTCCCATCGTACCATTTTCTATTTACAAAATTGAATCATACATAAGCTGTTTTATGTTTAAATTAAGAGGATCAACAGCTAGATTCAAAAAACTAACATCGAGTGTCTATCAGAAAATTTGCAATTCAAATATTGAACCGTGCTTAGTCAAATGCAATTTAAAAGCTTAATATTATTAAGCTATTAAGTCTATTTACGAGGTCAACAACTTAAATTTCAGGTAACATAGATTATTTTGTCGTAAGATGTTTAGCGTAAAAATTGAACACGTAATATTAATCTTCGAGCGTGTTCAATTCTAAAATTGATCATATATCGACTATATTTAAAAAAATAAACAAACCGGACAAGAAAGCTAATAATTTTTTATATTGCATTGCACGATGTTCAATCCAAGAACTGAACACGTAATGGTTCACTCCATCCAGCACAGGAGCGTGTTCAATCCACAATTTGAACACTATGTGTGAGTTATAGTTTAGCCTCTTAACATTGAGGATTGAGCCTATAATAACACGCAGAATACAATATACAATATTAAAAAGATGGTGTTCAATTATTAAATTGAACACCAATTACATATTTAATAACACGAAGACATATAACAGCTAAAAGATGGTGTTCAATTCTAAACACATACATATTGTGTTCAATGCCTAGCATTGAACACTTTATTAACACGAAAAATACAATAGTAAAAAGATTGTGTTCAAATAAAATTAAGCGTCAATGTGTTCAATTTTAGCATTGAACACTTAATAACATAGAAGGGTAAAAAGTTTTGCAATATTACTACTATAGTTTTATATATAATTCATATGCTTTTATAAATAAATAATGAACAATAAAATTTTGATTTTTGATTGAACACCCTGGCTAAAAATCCACGAGTCGCCACTGCGTATATACTATTTTTGTAACACTTAAAGAGTGAAATTATGACTGATTTTATAGGTTTTAAATATTATTAGTTAATTATGCAAAAATAATAAAAAAATAAGCTTGCACAGATGAATACAATTTGCGTTAGTTTTTTGACACCTGAAAATTTGCTGTTTTTTCGCAAATTTTGGTATTTTTATTGTAGAAGAGTCAAAATCGAATGAAAAAAGCTGGGGCTATTATATGTTATTAAGCAATAATTTATCTATAAAATAAATGTTAAATATTATAAAAAGGTTGGCTGGTTAACCAGAAAGTCGATTTTGAAAATTGGCAAAATTTTCACTTTTTTCGGTTTTGAGGTTCACTTTTTCATTGTAAATTTAATAATAGTAGTAATCAATTAAATCAAACTATTATGGTCTAACATAATTGCCCATATGTCCTGCTTTTTGAATACTGTCAAATTTGGCACATTGGCATATTCTAATATAGTGCAAAGGGCATAAATGTGTCCCAAAATTAGTGCAAAAAATTAATTTTTTTAAATTTTGTAAAAAGTCATGCCGGTCCCAAACTTTTTAAATCATATATTTATTAACATTATTAAGGGCCATATTATATAAATTTTTCAGAAAATTCAAAGATACGTTTTTTGAGCTATTTGTGTCTAAACTTAACTTTAATATTTTGGTAACTTAAAAAAATAATTTTTCAAATATTATTTGCGTCTAAGGTAGCCCTTATTACGATCTTCAAAATAAAAAAAAATTATGACTCTAGCTACAATACTTTTGATGATACATGCGCGCAAAGTTGCCTCAAATTTTTTTTTTGCAAAAAAATGAAAAATATTTTTGCTCATATCTCGGTCAAAAATCACTTCCGGTCAAAAAAAATTTAGGTTTTTATCAGCACCCTAGGACCCTACCAGTGTACCAAATTTCAGCCAAAACTGAGACTTCAAGGGAAAAAGTTTGTCGATTTGAGGTGGAATTGACCATATATATTTAATAGTAATATAAAAATATATAACGACCTTGCACTTTGGCTCGGTATAAGAATGATGTGTAGAAAAAAATTTGCGGCTTCAATTAAAGTGTCTACGGTTATTCTCCATCTCATCCATAGCTTTTAATTTTTTGGCCAAGCTCAAATTTGCTTAGAAACTTTGATTATGTTACCTCGACATTGTCTATTTTTAATTTCAACTTATGTTTACCAGTATTAATTAGCCAAACTCAATTATGACAATTTTTAATAATAAAAATTTGTCGACAAACTTTAGTATTTTTATCAAAATAAATAAGAAATTCCAACTATATGTTGAGATGTTTTGTTCATTTTCAATAAACACAAAATCTAAATATAATTATTATTAAAATAATAATCAATTTACCCGCGCTAATACTGTAGTTCGACAATATTGTGAAGATATTGAATATGGAAATAAAACATAAAATACTTGTAAAGTCGGGTATCACTATTTTTGTTAAATTGTTGGTATGTTATTTAAGGAGCATCGGATTCCATCTATAAAAAAAAAATTGCAACATTATTTTCATTTGTTTATTTTTTGAAAGATTTCCCAATACTCTTATATGACCTGGACATTGATGCTTCTTACGGTGGTTCCGATATCGATATTAGGAATGAAATTGCACAATCTTTTGCCACACACAACAACACTCTGCCGGGAAAAACTTCTGATGCATTATTTTATGAAGTTGATCCTGTACCATTAGTTAGGGGTAAGTTTTTTTAAATAGCGTACATTTTAAAATATTTAGTTGTACCTTGGTAAATATCTATTAATTTAATAAACCTAAAGGTTCCCTAATATTTAAAAACACATTAGATATTAATGAATGTGCATTGCCCGAATTAAATGATTGCCATCAGCTCGCAACCTGCATCAATACTCCTGGTGGTTTCCGGTGTCAATGTTTGGAAGGTTACATTGATAATGCCATCAATGGAGATGATATTTCAGCTAGCAGTGGTGGTAGAATATGTAACGCTCCAGGTAATCTTGGCCATTATTTTATTTATAACATTTACCAAAAATAGTGGCAGATTTCGAAAAGTTTATTGTGTCATTTACAATTCGTAAAATTTTTTTTATTGATTATTTTAATATTAATTAGGGTTTGTTTTTTATGTGATGCTTTATAAAAAACTGGATTTATAGTTTCTGATTGTTCCGATGAATTCTGTAACTACCATGGAACCTGCGGCGTAGACGCAAGCATAAATGCCCGTGTTTGTAAATGTGAAAAGTGGTGGGTTGGCCGACAATGTCAACATAGTGGAAAGCTTATTGCTATCTTAGGTAAAATTGCACTAATGCCTTAGTGACTCCATTTTATCTAAATTTATATAAATATTACTAATTGCTACCACTTACAATTTTTCAATTATTTTACCAATTTTTAACAATTAAAGATGGCTAAATAGTTTTTTTTAGTTATATTTATTATGTTATTAATACATATTTTCAGTTTTAAAAAGATTTAGGCAATTTAATATTTCACCTTTTTTGCGCATGTTTATATGAAGCTTATCAGTCTCAATTATATTATTCTTTGTTATTTAGGCGGTCTAGCACTCGCCCTTGCGGCTCTGCTATGCTGTTTTGCTCCCATATGGTATTGTTTCCATCGAGAAGGCATCACTGGCTCCCGCAAACGTCGTCGTCGAATGGAAAATCTTAAATGGGCATACGGAATGGACAGAACACCCGAAGGCGAATCGTCTAGGAGCAGTAAGGAAGAAACGTTTGGAATCATTTCATCGCCTAGTGTAAGTTTTTTTAAATGGAAAATATATATCAAATGCAATAAATAATTTTAAGTTATTTTGCATTCTCTTTAAAACGCGTATTCTTTTTTAATAGATACAAAAATGTTGTCAAAAAACTAGTGTTACTATTAATTTTTTGTCAACAGCTGTTTTAGTTTTTGTGGGTTTTTTGACAACATTGTCTTTGGTTTTGTTGTATAAACGACCTCTATTTTTGCTTTTTATGTTTTTGACAAAGTTGAGAAATGTTATGTTTATATTACTATATTTTTTGTTTTTTGACAGTATTTTTGGCTTGTATTTGCTTTAGGTTATATATTTTACCATTATAATCTGCTGCTTATTACAATCTATATCTTTGCAAAAAAAATTGATGAATAATAAATCAATATAATAAAGCCTGCGAGTATTTGTTTTTGCGTCAAACGAGTTAATAGCAAGCTTAATCATAATATTTCCCTTTAGACGCTGTTATATAACATATATTTAAAATATAGGAAAAGGGGACAACCACTAATTCAACCTCTCATATTATTCCTTCGGTCGTGATCCCGCGAGCCCGATTGAGTGAAGCCATACGAAACCAACTTTATGGTAAGGCACGCGAGGATGATGATATTTTGCCTTCCGCCTTGGGTTTCGGACACGGCGCTTCCGGAGCCCATAATCAAGCCTATGATCTGGATTACGACGAGTATGATGATGGGCATCACGACCATATTCGGAGTCATGACGATTCATTGTTAGAGACGCAACAGAGAACGAGATATAGCACAAGGTATTTTTTAAAATTAAATTTTCACAAGCCCGAACTTTCAGGCTCAGCTCACCCGTAATCTATTATTTCGGCCAAAATTGTCAGCCAGATTTGGATTAACCCGGCCCGGCTGACAAACTTTTTGACCCGACTAGTTTGTTTAGCTATTTAAATTAACAAACGTTTCAAAACAAAGGTAAAAAAATAAAAACTGTAAAGAAAAAAAATCTAAAATACATTTAGTCTAGCCCAGCATAAATTTCAAAAATTTCCTGACTCCACCCCCATTTGGGCCGAGGAGGGGGTGGGGAGACGAGATCTTGAAAAAAATACTAATTTACATTATAAAGTTGGCAAACTGATGGCAGAAAATTACATAATATGTTAAAATAATTTATTAGGAGACATATAGATGATGATGAGTCTCAAGTTGAAAAACAAACGATGGTTACCAACGGCATGGGTCGAATACCGAGGCCAAGAATCATTCGTGCAGGTAACGGAAGTCAGGGAGAAGAAATTCGGGAAGATGTTGACATGGCTGAGGAAGAACACGAAAACGAGGCCGAACATTTTTATCAAACCAGCCGAGACTTTGGTACTCGGAATGGTCTCACAAGATCGCAACATTACGGAAAACAGGTAGGAAAATGATTGGCCATATAAAATCTAATAATTTTCACAGTGTGAACCAAATCTATCTATTAGGAATTAATTTAAATTATCAGATTTTAAATGTATTTGATATATAAAGATATTTAATTACCAACTACATTAATCTTTTGCTAATTTTAAGCAGACGGCGGCCGAAATTGGTGCTGATAGTCGAAGTGATCGTAGCGATACAGCACAGCTTATTGATGAAGGATCACTCAGAGGATTTCCAAAGGTTTTTATACTGAATCTTGCTTCATTGGATAGTAATAGAGAAATGGTCATTTTAATTTGATGGTCGAATTACAGATGGTTTTAAGCAATTAATTGCTTGACTACAAAGTACAATAATTTAAAACCAATTTCTTTCTATATTTATTTATAGTCACCTATTGTGGGAGGAGCCTCCGCCTTGTTTAATCAAGAATCAGGTAGACAATTTTATTATTTCAATTTTCATAATTTTAAATTATTTGTTAAAGGGTAAATTATGTGTTTCGTATAAAATACCTTGAATTAGAAGGCTTTTTTATTTATCTTTTTAGTATGCTATTTTTGTGGAAAACTTCAACTTAAAATTTTCTTATTATTATCATTCTATAGATTCACCAGACTTTTACAAAAATGCTGCTAATCGATTTGGTCGATCATATGACGCTTCTTACATTCATTTGAATAGAAACAATAATAATAGCAATATAAGTGCAGGTAGTTTATAACTATCTAAAGGCGCGTTTAGATTTCATTCAATTCAAAAATAAATTAATTTTTACTTTAGTAATAAAACATATTTTTACAAAAAGTTCCTAGTCCTAACTATTCGCATTAAAAATACCTTTTCTGTAAAAATGTACTAATTTTTCGAAAAATAACAATATAAGACATGACCTTTGTAATTACAAATTTATCGAAGTTAGTAAAAATATTGTGAATTAATCAGATGGCAAATATTTTGAAATTAGTTAATATATGAATCTTTTCGCAATTAATAAATAAATTATTGTTATAATAATATTATAGTAAAACATACTTCCTATTTTCTCTTGTTAATTTTTCCATCTATTATTTAACAAACTTTTGTAATAAAAAACTTTATTTACATAATTTAATAAGGAAATTTTTTTAAGACTGTAAATTTTCGTAACACTATCTAAATTAGGTAAAGAATTTTCAATCAATATGGCTAATAACTAGTAAAATGTTTTTTTTTGTTAAATCCCATATTTTATAATTTTCCGGGTGAAAGTTTAAGGCTAATATTTTAAAAAATTTATTGACAAAATTATTCCTTGATTTTGTTAAATAACACAGGTCAACAATTACTTGAGAGTTATGAGTTAACTACAGAGATCAAACCTGCCATCTTAGGAATAGCAAATCCGTTTACCGTTTTTCCTAATCGAACTTAGTTAGTCAGTTATAAACATTAAAAATTTTAGAAAAAAAGGTCAAAAAACTAAATAAGATTCAAAAACAAAATTAAATTGAAACTTTATTTTGAATATTTACAATATAACTGTTGAATTCAAACTTCAAATAATATTTTCATTTAAAACCAATAATATATCGTGCCGTATTTAAGTTTTGACGCGAAATATTTTGTATTATGTAAGTGCTTGATATATTAAAATTTATTTTCATTATTTTTGATTAAAAATATAAGTTACAAGGGATTTTTATATGCAAAAAAGATTTTTAAAATTTTTTTTAGGGTATATTTTGATGTGTTAATTTGGTCAAAAAAGGCCATTTTTCGTTATAGACGGATCTAAGGAGCCAAAGACGGAAGAAACTAAGAAAAACGAAATATATATATCAGATTAGGCTATAATGGGGATGCATTCTTTTATGTTTTCATAAAATTCACATTTACATAGATATTTGTTGACCTGTGATTATATAAAGTACTTCGACGGTATAATTATCGCTTATAACAAGCACTACATGGAATTTTTTGATCAAGGCAGTTTATGAATATAAAAAGTTAGGAAGGACAAAGGATCTCCTAGGTTCTCAATCGCCATCAAATGTTAAGTTTTAGAAAATCAGATCAACTTTAATAATGCTCAGATTCTCAATATTATAATTAAAAACAAATTAGTGATTAAAATTGTTTACGAGTTAATAAACTTACATTCCTAAAAATTTCTTATTTTTGTCAGTTAACCTTAGTAAAACGTTATATACATATTTCAGACCTGAATCTCAATTCCCTTATAAAATTTTGTATAAAAAAATTGTAAAAAACATTGCTACGAAATAGCTAAGTTAATTAATTAATTCGAAAATATATATATTACAAAATTAATTTGTCGATTACGAAATTTCACTACGTCTTTAAAATTTCTCTTTTTAAATTACGAAAATTAATTTTAAATTACGGAATTTTGTAAGAAAGTACATAAGGATATACATGTGGAAAAACAAAATATGTTTAAATAATTATAAGGGGATTATTTTAACGGTTAAAAATATTATTTATGAACATTTTATTAATTTTGAAATATGCACGTTTTGACTACGAAATATTTTACGAATATAAGTTTATTAGAGATTTTTTTAATTAATATCAGTAGAAAATATTGTATTCATAAAAAAATGTATTTAAATTTCATTAAATGAATATTGTGATAAAATATAAATTTTATGAAAGTCATCAAAGTAAAATTTGACCTAAAGCATCCAGGCTAATTACACGGGTCAACAAATATCAATGTCAGAAAAAATAAGTTTATGAAAACAAAAGCATACATCCGCATGATGGCTTTATCTCATATATATTTTTTATTTTTCGTAGTTTTTTTCGCCTTCGGCTCCTTAGATCCGTCCATATTGAAAAAATGCCTTTTTCGACCAAATTACTGATTTTGCGACCTCGAAAATACCTTTAAAAAAATTCAAGATTTTTTTTATATAAAAATGTCTTGTAACTTTTTATATCTCAAATAATGAGAAATAAAATTTTTTAGTATATCAAGCTTTTTAGATCATACAGAATATTTCGCATCCAAACTTAAATACGACGCGGTGTATTATCGGATTTTAAGAATTTAACAGTTTACCTGTTGTGAATATGCAAAAAAAATTAATTTATTTTAATCTTTTTTGTTTTTAGACATTTTTAAATTAATGTTTATAGGTACTAATTTTGATTAGAAAAAACGGTAAACGGATTTGAAAATCCATAAGAGGACAGGTCTGATCTCTGTATAATCTCAATGTTGAGTGTTATGAATAATTAAACCTTGTAAGTTAAAAAGTTATAAAATTAAATGTATATGCATATGATAAAGACGCTAGGCATATTAAATATAAATTTTTATTAACATTGAAAATGTTTTCTCACATTATATCAATTATTTGTTTTAAATCTTAAGTGAGCAACCAGCAAGATAATGATACTTCACCTTATAAATCGGCCATGAAAACGGCGCAACAACATGGCATAGCATCAAAACCCAGCAGTACTAATGCCAGCAATCAAACAGGTGGTGGCTACCAACAAACCGGTTCATCTGCTGATTGGGATGCCCCCAAAGATAATAAAGGTGAGACATGCATTTTTTTATTTAGGGTTCATTCAATTTGAATTGTGCTTCCATAAATAACCGTCTACAACAATGAATATTTATGTATATCAAGCTCTAACATCTACATATAGGTTTTATGAAATATTTTACGCCTCAACCCCTATTGGCACGGTTTTCGGAATCAAAAATATTATTTTAATTTAAATTTAACAGTTTAGTTGTTTTAAAAATTTAAATGTTTATAGTTGGCTCGAAGTTTGACCAAAAATAACGGTACACGGATTTGAAGATTTACAAGATAGTGGTTTTGATCTTTTAAATTAGCTTATATCTCAAAAATTTGTTTAAATGTTTAATAATTAATTCCATAGCAGCTCGAGTAAGAGTAAAATGCGAATTAAAAAATTAGCATCCAGCTCTTTCTCCTTCCTCCTGCCTTGCCTTTGTATTTTTTCAAAAATTTTATTTATTATTAATAATATTTATTACTGAATCTCTAACAAAGTAAGTTTATTATATTTTTAAGTCGCTTGTAAAGTTTATCGTTAAACATCTTCTTTGAATAGGCGTGACGGAAATAACGGAAGAAACGACAGAAACAACAGTAGAGGAATGGACCAAACGTTACAGAATGACGAAAAAGCACCCACAGCCGCAAACCTACACGGTAAATTTTAAAACTAGGATTGCTAGTAGAGCATGGGGGAAGTAGGCTCTATCTGATTACAAAATAAAATCTTAAAAGATATTCCAAAATGCTTACTATAGGAAAAATTAAATAAATTACGGTAAAATAAATTTAATTATTTGGTTATTAAGATAAATGTTCGTTTTTGTAAAAAAAATTCAGTTTTTGATGAATAGATAAGGAAAGATGGCATTTGTTTATGCATAAAATAGAGACTTTAGACAGTCAAGAGGCGTGGTGAATTTTTTTTCGAACACGGGCTAGGCTAGAAATTTCCCATTTTATATTTTAAATATTTCTTTATTGAATTAAGAATTGAAAAAATGGTGGAAAATATAAAAGAATGGTGTTTTATTTATGCCTTTGTCTTTATTTTAACCGTTACACTAATTTTTTGATTTTAACTTTTATTCACTTGTTTAAAATGGAACGGGCTAATTTAAGAATTTAACAACAGACGGGCTCGGCTCGACGACAAACCTTGAATTTAGCCTGTGAATCGCTAAACTAAATGATTTCATAACCTATTAAATTATTTGCAGGAAAAAACAGAAGTCGTTAAAATGACGTATAAAGATGGCATTGCTGGAGATTATACTAAAATTGAAGTAATGATTTATTTGCAACTTAATATCCCACTATCTATTTGTTAAAACTGTCCATATGTAAGAGATGTAGCTGTAACTATTTTTTATTTTAATATCAGACAAATTCTCAAAATTTTGTCACACCACCAAGCAATAATTGGGAAGCAGAAAATTTCGCTCAAAATTTCCGGAATTTTACGAAAGTTACTAATCCGATACCATCAGGTTTAGTGGATAACCAAAATGCGGCAACGAATATATCAGCAGGTAAATATTTACACGTATAACAATGAGGTCATAAGTCTATATGTGAACATTAAAAAATCACGACATTAGCTAAGCAGCAAATTACACAGGTCGACAAAAAATGGCGACCAATTTTAAACATATATATTTTGAAAGAGTTTTTTGAGCACATTCCAAATATCTTTTCCGTTTTTTTTGAATAGGTCTAATTTTTTACCTAGAAGGGTTTAAAAGTACCAAAAACCTCAATATGTCCTATATTTATAGGCACTTTTCGTGCCTTTAAAATAAAAATAAATAATAGAAAAATATATTTTACTATTGAAAAACTCTTATATTGTTATATAACTTTTTTAGAATTTACTTATCTCATTTACTTTTTTAAATATTTGATTTTAAAAAACTCAAAATTTCCAAAAAATACGCGTCTGAAAGTCTGTGCTTCAAAATTTTATATATTAAAAAAGGGGCTACTAAACTCTTAAAGATTGTAGTGCGTGCTGCTACTAATACTGGCATTATCTGCCGGCCCTTCACTTACTTACATATCTTGATTTAATTCTGTGCTTCAAAATATTATATGTTAAAAAAGGGGTACTAATGTGGCTTAGTACGCGCTAATACTAATACTGGCATTATATGCCAATCCTTCACACTTACATATCTTGCTTGATGTAGTGTAGTGTATTTAGTAGCCCCTTTTTTAATATATAAAATTTTGAAGCACAGACTTTCAGACGCGTATTTTTTGGAAATTTTGAGTTTTTTAAAATCAAATATTTAAAAAAATAAATGAAATAAGTAAATTCTAAAAAAGTTATATAACAATATAAGAGTTTTTCAATAGTAAAATATATTTTTTTATTATTTATTTTTATTTTAAAGGCACGAAAAGTGTCTATAAATATAGGACATATTGAGGTTTTTGGTACTTTTAAACCCATCTAGGTAAAAAATTAGACCTATTCAAAAAAAACGGAAAAGATATTCAGAATGTACTCAAAAAACACTATCAAAATATATATGTTTATAATTGGTCGCCGACATAAAGTTGTTATTTGTCGACCAGTGTTATTTATGATTTAACAGTTGACCTCTCAGGTAGCCAAAGGCAAGAGATCAATGTTGAAATTGATTACTACGATAGCAACACGACTAAACGTGGCCTACTTAAATCAGCTTTAGAAGGTTGCCACAAAAGCACGGAGGAACAGAATGGAAACCTCAATTTAGGCATGGATATGAGAGGAGATGATACCAGGTATATATACCAATGGAAATTTAAGGAATAAAACATATATTTTCGCTGAAATACAAAAAATTACTTCAATGTATAATACCTATCGAACAAAAATAAAAGAAACATATTTTAATTAAAGTCCAATTATTTAATTTTTATTCTAAATATTTATCAAAAAAATATAGCTGATTTGATGAGACCCTTACGCAATGTGTAATTTTCCTATTGGGAGCAGCATCGCATATTAATTTTAAATAGCTTTCAAATCTTAAATTTGATGTTAAATAACTAAATATTTAGATAAATATATCGTATTAAATTCCCCAACAATAGAAAAATTGTTATTTTAGTTCGGATGATCGAATGGTAAATGGAGTTAGAGATCCAAGGTTTTACGACATAAGCTGTAAGCAAACTCAAAATTCAACCTCAAAAGCGCCACTCTCGGCGCAACAAGGCACTAATTCTCATACACAAATAAATGCGGTTAAGAAAAACTCAGTGGACGAAGAAATCCAAAGAAAGAAAAACAGGTGCTTTTTTACTTATTACACAGATCTACATAATATGTGAATTTTAGGAAAAATTGTGCAACTGCCACCTTATATAAATTGTCCCTATTGTTTATTTCTGAAACTTGGCCATAAAACCCCAAACAAAATTTAGCAAAAGTGACTGATTTTGCGACCTCGATTTTTTAAACAAACAAAAAATCAACAATAACTACAACTTTTCATCTAAAATGAAGAAAAATTAAAGTTTTAATTTCAAGCTTCAACGTCCACATTTGGGTAACACAAAATTTAGCGTCTTGAATACTAAATGGCACAATTTTTAACCTAGTTGAAATTAACATTTTAATTATTTAAAAAAAAATTAAATTTTTATCAATATTGATTTTTTTTCAATAAATCTTTTAATATTTATTGTATGCTCAAAAAATTTGATCAGAAGATACTGTGAATAGTAGCCTTTTAACTAATCGGGTTATAGAATTTGCCTATTAAAACCTTGACTAGTTGGTCAAATGGTGGTATATTTTTTTAGAAGCTTGTGTATCTAACTGTGATATGACTCCATATGAAGATGAAAAAAAACAGTATATTACAGTGCTGGTAGTTAAGAAATGAATACACAGGCCCCAACGAACCATCGTAGTAAGTTCTACATCCAGAGGAAATCTAGAATTAAGAATGTAGGTCATTCTCACAAGCTGAGTGCGCGTGTTGATGCTCCGAAAAACCAAAATATATTAAAAATGTAAGCAGAGCTAACCGCCTTATGGAGTCAAAAAGCCCTAGAAAAGAAAGATTATATCAGTTTTTTTATTATATGACTATTTGATGTTTTATTATCCCAGGTACAGCTTCAAATTTAAACGTAACAACGATGGCAGTAGAAGGAGCAATCGAACTAACGGTCCTGACGGCAAAATATATCAAAAAGCAGGAACGCTCAATCACAATAATAGAAATACCACATCGGCTCAACAAACTTCCAATTCAGGCAATTATTTTAATTTAAATCATTTTTAAGGTAAGCAAACAAAGGGTATCATGTAATTTTGATGTAATTAATAAAAAAACTAGCATTTAATAAGGCTGGTCAACTTTATATTTACTGCCATATGCTTTTCTTAAAGGTTCTGATGATAATAATCCACAACAATCACTAGATGAGGAAATGCTTGAAGCTGGCTCGTCAGATCTTTCCTCATCTTCTTCAACATCAAATGAATCCTTTACCTCAAGTTCGTCCATAAGTGCCGAACAAAATATACAGCAAGCGAGTTACGAGAGTAATTTATAATAATTCATTTAATAGCATTTTTAAAGACACTCACATAATTTAAACATTCATATTATAACGTCATTAATTAAATGCTTCATTTATGTATATTAGGGGTCGAAAAATCTGACGAACATGTGATTGATGAATCGAATCGATACTTTTTTGGTGAGATATTAAAAATATCTACTTAGTATGTGCCCCCTAATACAAATATATTCATTTTTTTTTCAAAATACAATCTCATCATATATAATGTTAATCAATATTTCCAGTTAAACAGAGCGAAGGTGCGTCAGCTAAGACAACTAAAGTTGGTTATGGTTCAGCCGCCGGACACCAAATGAAGCAAATTGCGACAGAAGCGAGTAAAGTGTGTAAATCATGGCAACAACGATCCGGCCGTCGCCAAGAACTTATTTCCTCTCCCCCGTCTTCATCTATTCATGCACCACCTTCGCAGCAACAAGTCGGCGTTATGTCGGAAAATGTTCAAGGAATATCCGTAACTAACACGCGAGACGATGCTTCATGGTGGAACAGCGTTCGAGGTAGTAAGTCCTTTATCTTTTTTTATTCCCCATTGAGATTAGTGTGTTCTCTCAAAACAATAGACTTCATAAAACTGCAGCGAAAAACATGATCATATTTCTAATATTTTTTCCGTTTTATGAATCAATATCTAAACCCACAGCCTACGAAATCGATTAAAATCGAAGCCAATATAAAACAGATTGTTTTTGAGACCTCGAAAAATACGTAAAGAGAAAAAATCAAAAAAAAAATTTTTTTTCTATTGTAAAGTTTAACTTCTATATTTCATGAATAACACAAAAAAAACAACATGAACGATTTTAAGAAGGTTTGTAGAGAATTTTCTTGCGATAACGATATCGGGTTATGTTTTTTCCCAATGCCTCCAATTTTTTTAAAACCGCATCCAAAGTTCAAAAAAAAATTTAAAAATTTCCTTAAATATTAATTTTTCAAAAAATCTATTGACATATTCAGATTCTTATTAAAAACCAGGGTTGCACAATCTAGATAGAAAACAATCTAGATATAGATCATAGATAGTATCAATTATCTATGATCTTTTGCATTTTTGGAAAACTATCTATCATCTTTGATCTAAATAGTTTTTTTTTGCAAATTGTCTGTATCTATTATATTTTGACATAAAATAGATCATAGAATAAAATTTTTATTGCTACTTAGCTAGTCCCATTATTTAATAATGGTTTATTTAATTTATTTAATATAGATAATATTTAAAATTAGAAAGATATGTATAAATACAATTAAACTATTTGATATATTTTTTCTTCACATTTTAGTTTCCTTGTGATACATTTTTACCATTTGTTGATATGGAAAAAATTGATATAGAAAATGTGGTATCTGATGAAAATGACATTAATATTCCAAATTTGTCGATATTAAATGAAACCTTTTTGAAATTAAATCAAAGAAAGGGATAAAAATAACAGCATTGTGCCAAACAAGCAAAAAAAACTACAATTACTTTTTGAAGCTACTAAGATACTCAAATCATCAGATATTGTCAGGCCTGAAATTACCCTATCTACTCCTTCCATGAGTGAAATTTTTTTGGTTATAAAACTGACAACAATATAGATTTGGGTAGGTTGAACTAGAAGTTTTAAATTATATAAGGGATTCTTCGAGTCAAACCACTTGAGTTATATCCTTTAACCAATTTTCATTTAATACAACTCCATTTTACCATCATCTGCTCCCGTCGAACGACTCTTTAGTCTCACCAACTTAGTTTTTACTCCTAACAGGCAAAAACTTTCTGATGAAATGTTAGAAATTAGTGCTTTTGAAAAAATGAATTTTTTTCTTTTCATTTATCTTATAATATTGTGATATTACATATATCTTCATTTTTATCCTTTTATAATTGTCACAACCATTATTCATTAATATATCATTTCTTTATTATAATTATTATTATATATATTATAAACATATAAATTTAGCTGCAAATCCAAACTTAGGTATATTGTTTTTTAAAACCTAATTAAAATTTTTTTTAAATTTATCTATGATCTATATCAATTTTTAAAAGCCAAATAGATACTATCTATTATCTATGATCTATTTAGGTTTTCAAAAATTGATCTATTATCTGTGATCTATTTTTTAGAATCTCCAATAATCTATATCTATTATCTACATCATTTTTTGATTATCTATGCCCAACCCTGTTAAAAACCCATCTAAAAAAGGTTATTGCTTAAAAGTATTAGCAATTTACTTTCATGTTATTTAGGATCAAAAAACGGATTTTATGACAAAAACCACTAATTTTAAAAAAATGAAAAAATAAAAAAAATTAAGTATTAGAAAAAAAATTTAAACGCCTTATGTAAATTATAATTGTTTTGGTAATCTAAATGTATTTTTAAACTTTTGTTACTACTCATACGCTTTGTGATATAGAAGCCCAAAATACCCCATAAAAGAAAAAACTCAACTTTGACACTGAATAATAAAAAATCTAAGGCATTTGCTAAAATTCTGATCTCATATTCGTAATTAGCACCAAAAACTTGACCAAAAACGATAGTTGCCATAAATGATGTTTAAGGTCGTCCAAATTTTGTTGTCCAGTGTAATGAGTTAAAATAAAAAATCTTACATCAGCGTTTAGGTTATAAAGAATAATTTGCACCATTATAACACGTTTTTTTATCGCTTGACTTAAATACTTTATTTTAAGTTTAAATATACCAGTCTGTTTTTTATATAGAAATAGGTTTTTAATATTTTTTTGTTTTTCTAGTTTCTTTAACATTTTTTTAAAATCTAATATGATTTACTAAGTTTGTTAAAAAACGATAAAAGGATTTGAAAATTTCTTAAACTTCAGGTCTAGTCTCTAAAATTAGCTCCTATATTTCAAAAATCGAGCTGTGTAATACTTATTTCAGTTTAAAATCTCATTGTTATATTAACATTTTATTTTTAAAAATATTCATAGCAGTAACAGAATTTGACCAAAAATAAACAGTCTTATAAATTCGAATGATGGTAGCCTTAATCTAGTTAATTAGTTTGTATGTCTGAAAAATTTATTGAACAATATTTTTATTGTACCATATAAAATTATATTTCGGAATGATTGTGTTAAGATAAATTTAATTTTATCTTTATAGGTGGCAATTACCCAGAGGAAGTGGCCAGTTATTCAGAAGCCGAAGGAACCGTGAGAGACAGAAAATATGGTAAATTTTTTAAATATGAAAAGTCATACGAAAATCACAAACATATATAATATTATAATCTTTTCGTCATATATTTTATAGTTGCACCTGGAAAAGATTTGCAAAAGCGGGTTATTTAACAAACCAAGAGTATTAAACAACTGTCAAATCATTATCACCTAATATAATTTCCGAATATATCGCATGCATTTACTAAAATACAATCATATGGTGCTTAAAATCAAAAATTTGTTTGATTTTATAAGAATGCGCTTGGTTTTTATATTGCTAAAATGATCAGTATTTATATAAGAATATGTAACGATAATTTGTTATTAATATTTTTTATAAAAATATATTATTAAGAAATTTATGACTTTAAATCTGTATTTTTTATGCACCAATCAAAATTAACTATTTTGGTCCATTGCTACAAACCGGTTAGATTATTTAAACTTTTTAAATTATTGAACTTTAAATATTTTTTATACAATGATCAATTATGTAAATTCTTTCATGCATTTAAATTGACTAATCACCGATTTATTTCGAATAAAAAATTTATGTGTTTTTTTTGATATCGGCCTATTTGATATTTCTTTTTATATTTTTAAATAAATTTCAAATTATAAAAAAATATTATTTAAGTTGAACCTATTTTTGAAAACACGTAGCAATTTAATTGCAGATTTAAGGAGCCGTTTGTAAAGAAGGGTAACTCTTGGTCTAGGCCCAACTCACTGCATAAAATTGATATTCAGTTCTTTTCCCAATTCGGGTATTAAATTTATTTCAGCCTAGTTTTGGTGTGATAAAAATAAGGGGGTAACGTAATTAAGGTAATGAATAACCCTTTCCACAGGCTGAATCAGGCCTGTCCGAAATTAAGTTTCTTGGCCCGTCCACTTAACTTTAAAAGCCCGGCCTGACGAATTATAATATTTTTGGACCGGGTTGTTTTTTTATTTAATACGGATTAAAATAATGTGATTATTTAAATTTTCATTTTAGCGAACTTATCACCAGAAAGCATAAAAAAATTAATAATTTTAGCTTAACCCGGCACGACCCTTACAATTTTTAAACGCCGCTTTGCCCATTTATTTTTTAAGCCCACCCGCAAATGGTAGTGGCTCAGGCCCGGAGGGAAACATTTTGCTTGCATAAGATAAAGGGTTAACTTATAAAATGGATATTAATATATTCTCACAAATTTTTGTTAATATTGATTATTTATAGGTCATATGATAAATGGCAGGTGAACACAAATTTTATCAATACCTACACAAATTTTTCCCCTCATAACTTTGTGGTGCTTATTATGATATTTATCCTTCTTAACTCGTATTAAACAAAACATAACTTATATCTATCAGCTTAAAATTCACGGGCCGTGATAATCCGGCCCACCCCGCCCTACAAATTTAATAATAATACATGTAGTGTAAAAGTAACACCCTTGGTTTAATATCAATTATTCGCTTTTGGCATGGGGGGAAGGGGGGGGGCTTTCGGGTTTCAACAAATTTAAGCCTCCTGACGGAATAAGGATGACTTTTACGAAAAGAGAACATTTTGTACCTTTTATTAAATACGTTTAACGTTTTTTCTGAACTTCGTCCAAACGAATTTTTGGCCACACACAAATAAACTCTAAATTTATTAAAAAACGATTGCGTTATCCTCTATATCCTTTATTTTATTGTTTATTGGTTAAATATATATTAGCCAAATTTATCAATAACCATTTTTTATTTTTCCAAAAATTGAAAAAAACACATAATTTACGGTTTTTGTTTAATAAGGCATTGCGCAATATTGCCTTGGCGCCATTGATATACCGGAAATCTCACTATTTTAAATATTACAAATACACATTTATAAGACACGGCCACAAGAAATTACACTGTTTATTTACAAAAAAACACTTATAAGACACATCATGGGAAATTTCAGTTTTAAATTTTACAAAAAACACTAATAAGACACGGCCTAAGCAATTTTTATTAAATTAATTAAAAGTTTCAAAATTTTAGTAAAAAATTATTAGGTAGTATACTAGAAATCATAATGTTTTGTTTATATGGGCACGTGCAAAGTGAGTTTTTATTTTCGTAAAATTTTGAAAATTCTGAAAATTTCAAAAATTTATTTTTTTTTTTAATTTTTTGAAAAATATTTTATTTCAGAAAAAGCATTTTATGTGCATATACTAAATTTGGCAACTTTATAAAAATTTGCGTTTTATTACAAAATTTTTTTTTCCAAAATTTTAAAAATTTTACGAAAATAAAAACTCACTTTGCACGTGCCCTAATATAAGCATGATCGATACTAATGGTTTTTATTATTTAAATAAAACGATTTTCGAAAGAGTTTAGCAATCGTAGTCAAATGCATTAATCGCAAAAAATGTCAAAAGTGACCTTTGGAGACTTAACTACTATTATGTATAACAAATTTATAACAAAAAAATTTAGCTGGACAGTTGTTCCTCATTTTTTTTATTATATATGCTTTAGTTTATTAGTTGAAATTTATACCACTTACATGGTTTTAAAATTGCTTGTTAGGCTGCGGCGTGGAAAAAAAAGTTTTGAAGAAAAAAAATCGCACGCATTAGAATAACATTGAGGCGGCTAGTGTGAAAATTTTTTAAATTTAATTTTTTTTAAAAAAAAATTTTTTTTTTAAAATTTTTTGTTAGGGCGCGTTCAGACTCATTTCAAATTTTGAAAAATGTTAATAATTTCGAATTTTTTAAATTTTATTTTTTTTTCAAAATTTTTTAAAAACTTATCTTTCAGAAAAACTATTTAATTGCTAATAACAAAAATTGGCGACTTTTTGTAAAAAAGCGGTCAATGTCAAAAGGTAAAAATTTAAAAATTTTTCAAAAAAACGAACTGAGTCTGAACGCGCCCGTAGGCATATCCTAAAACGATCATAGAACCAAAATTCTCATTTTTTGATATTAGCCACTAAAATTTTTTTTAGAAACATTTTTACAATTTTGAAAAAAAATATTAGCACACGCAGCCTTATTTAGAACATTATGTTTTTGATATATGAAATTTATAATTTTTAATTATTTCAAATATTGTATTTATTTTTTCAAATTGTTCAAAATGAAGGTCAGTGTGAAAAAAATCGTCAAAAAATAAAATTTAAAATAAATTTGTTTAAATTAATATGTTCAATTTTATAAAACTCTAATAAAATTAAAATAAAGCATGCCAAGCTTTAAAATATATTCTATTAATTTTTAATTTTTTTATCATGATAATTACCCATTTGCCAGTGAGTCTACATTTGATTTTCAAATAAGGACCTGTGTCTAACTAAGCTCATGTTATTTTCAAATTTAAAATACTAATTAAAATCCAGTATTTACTCAACAACTTGGCACAACCTCTGACCAATTCAATTAAAAAATATACAATTTTAAATAGATTTTTGAGCTAGGACACAAACAGATACAGGAGACAAATCTTAAAACGTGGACCATGAGCAAATTTTTTTTTGAATAATATTGAATTTATTTGGAAGCCCTAGTATAAGCATATGTTATAAATCTGAAGTGATCATATTTAAAACAATTGCAAATTTTGTAATTTTATACCAGCTTTGACACACAATTTTTTAAATACATGTAAACAAAAAAATTAAAATAATATATATTAATTAGCGTTAAATATAAGACTTTTGCTAAAGGGCAATGTTAATCACGTAAAAAAAGAGACAATATGTCTAGCCTATTTGTTTGTTTTTCTTTTTTTTTAATTTAATGGGCAAATAGTTATTTTTAACCCTGAATTAAGCGCATATATAAATACATTTTTATAAATTATTGCTTTTTTAATCTCATCACAAAATGTGTCACTTTTGGCACTTATTACAAATTTGAATTATCAGGCTGGATGATTGTTATAAAAAATGGAAATGATAAAATAGTATACTGTGAGACTAATATAAATAATTATATTGTGATTCTAATTATATACAAAGAAATTAATTGACCTTATACTTTGGCTATTTTTTGTTTTGTCCAACTATTGCAGTTTGCACTTTTTTTAATTAATTTAGCTAATTTTTTAAAAAAAAAGCAACATACATTCCATAGTATGCCAGAGTAAAATATTTAGTTTAGGTGTCTAAATACTAAAAATTATTATAAGGTAATAAAAAAATTATTATATTTTTCAAGTTAATAAGGCTCTCTGGTTTTAAATCAAAAAATACATGCCTTTAGTAAAAGAGTAAAATAACCCAAGAACCAAACTTTGAAAATATAACATTTTATACAATATAAATTAAAATATACTTTATATAAATATATAAATCATACTAATAATTTTTTACAATTTAAAACTTTTCTAATTGTTTACGTCTAGCAATTCTTAACCTGAACCCATCACAAATGATTGATTCATCCATGTAGATTTCACAGCAATCCAAAATTTTGTTTACAATATCAGTACATTTGCTCTCCTGAAAATTATTTTCTAAGTTGCAAAATTTATAATATTCAATTATTTATTTCAATATTAATTATTAAATAGGGCACGTGCAGACTTCATTCAAATTTAAAAAACTTTTCTAAAAAATTAAAAATTTTTTTGAGGGTAAGTTTTTTCTAAGAGACTTGTTAAAATAATTTTCAGCTATTTAGATTTAGATATAAATTTAATAGGATTTCTAAATACACTTAGAGCAAATGCTCTAGTGTTAGAAAATATTGTAAAAACAATGGTTAACTTTTTCAACGTAAAAACTCTAAGAATTCAAAATTTTTGAAACCCAATAAATTTTGAACGCGCCTATAGAAATAAATCATTAAATCATCACCATTGAGGCATTTTTGAAGCAAGCAAGCTAGAAACTTACATGGATCTTTTTTAACGCTCATTCATTTATTAAAATTAAGAGTTAGGGCACGTGAAAAGTGAGGTTTTTTTTTTTTGAAATTTTTAAATTTTTTAAAAAAAAATTTTTTTTAAAAAAAAAAAAATTTTTAAAAATTTCAAAATTTTAAAATATAACAAAAAATGTTTTTTTTAAAAAAAAATTTTTTTAAAAATATTTTAAAAAAAAAAATTTTTTAAATTTTTAAAAATTTTAAAAATTTTTGAAAATAAAAAACCCTTTTCTCCCCCCCCTATGCATGCCCTATTTAAATTTAAAAAAAGTAGAATTTTTAAAAAATTACTGGTCATATAAGTAAATATAAATTAACAAATTTTATAAATTAAGATTTTTATTTAAGAGCTAATAAGTTTTTGGTTTAAGTTAGAGGTACGCGTTTTTATATTTAATTAATAACAAAAATAAAATAAAACATAGCCTTTACACCTGAGCCACTTATCTAGATATGCCACTACATTGTGTTGTTTTATATTCATAATCAAATAAAGATTAATTGCGGGTAACAACTTTTTTACCATAATATTATTTTATTACATAGGCAGAAAACGCTTGTTATTAATTTATTGTGTCACAAGATTTTTTGAGACCTGGGCCTTGTTAATTGGTCTCACGTATGAAAAAGTTTTGCGCTTTGGAGAGACTAGAGTTGGCAACAAGGTCAACACATTATTGATAATTACCTCTCCGTGATGAGCGTGGTAACATAAATTTGAAGCTTACTAGCTAACTAAACCTATAAAATTTTATATTTTAATGTTAGGCCACCAAAGTGAGTTTTCATTTTTGGGTTTTTAAAATTCAGAAAAATTTTATTTTCTAAAAAACGCAAATTTTTAATAATTGTCAAATTTTATTTATGCACATTTTTCTGAAATAAATTTTTTTTACAAAATTTAAATTTTTAAAATTTTTTAAATTTTACGAAAAAAATTTACTCTGCACGTGACCTTGCTTAAAATAATAATCAATGTTTGAGATCGTGGTTTCAAGTTATTAAATTAATATAATGGCAATGTTATATTTTTGACCTATTCCACCAGGCTTGTGTTACATGAGGAATATGAAAATAACAAAGCGTAGGCCACCTTCAAAATGTGGTTTAGTTTTGTCTAAAAAAGTTAAAATTTTTTACAACTTACGTTTATACGGCTATGGCTTATACTAATTTCAAAATTGTAAAAAAAAATAAAAAATTATTTATAATAGCTAATAATGAGAATTAATGTTTTTTGGTCGTTTTAGTATATGACTAACAAAAAATTAAAAAAAAAAATTTAAAAAAATTTAAATTACACTAGCCATCTTTAGTTAATCAAATGCGCTCGATTTTTTTCTTCAAAACTTTTTTTCACTAGCCGCAGCCATTGACAGAACGCCTTAAAACGCTTGATACTTATGAAATTCAATTATTTGATTTTCACGAATAAAACAAACCATTTAACACGGCCTAATTTGACAAAACAGAAAAATGCTCTTGCTTTTTTTAGACCTAAATGTAACTTTGTCAATCAATTTTATCTTTTTTCCTTTCCATTATGTTATTTTATATAGCGTGGACAATAAGTATTATTTTTTAATCTATGTTAAAATACATATTCGTGAAAATAAAATATCCGCTCAATCGAATAAAAATTATTAAGTTTGATCTTATCGCATTGTATTTAGCTCAGTTTTGGGTCCACGTTGAAAGCATCAAATGTCAATTTTTTATTTATTCAGGCTAGAGCAAATTAATTGACCTAACAAAAAAGCAATACAATGCTTATTAATGGTTGCATTAAATACAATTGGCTAATGATATATCATAAGTAACATTTAATTTTGGCTCAATTGGAGGTTGACAGCTCCTCTTTTTTCCTTCGACCCGTTGTATGACATAGCTTTCGTATAATATAAAAGATTTTCCAGTAGGGAGGCCTTGCGCGGCGGTAACAATGACACCTTCGGAGTTTTGAACAATGTTGAGCTATTTAATATATATATTATTATAGTTTAGTAAAATTTTAAATACGCTTGGACTTTTTGGCGCGTTTATAATATGAAATTTTTTGTCCGTAATGTATGTGTTAAAAGTGCCAATATTTTCACGGTTTGATCAGAGAGTTAAAGGGATTGGCAAGTTAGCCCAAAAGTTAACTAAGCACATAACTAAATTAAATTTATTACCATACAGTTAAAAACCTCTAAAAAAATTTTAGTTAATACATAATTTAAATTTTTTAATTATAGAGCCGTAGCGAGGATTTTATATAAGAGGCGGGTCCATCAGTTGTAAAACAAAAATTATGACACTGTTGGTAACCCCCTACAAGGTTATCTCCTATATATTTTTCATCCTAGTTTTTCGCCTTCGGATATTTTGCTATGTCCATATCAACAAAATAGCCATTTTTGACCAAATTAATAGATTTTGCGAACTCGAGAATCACTAAAGCGAATTCGAGATTTTTTTTTATCAAGTTCCTTTGTAACTTAAGTTTTTTACCTCGAAATATGAGAAATAAAAATATTTAATATATCAATCTTTTACATCAAAATTTAAGTTATACAGAATATTTGGCGACACCATATATTATCAGTCTAAAATAATATTAAAGTTTGATTAGTTTAAATATAAAATAATTTTTTTAAATATTTTTTTGTTTTTGGATTATATTTTTTTAAATTACAAAAAATCTTTAAATTCGGGTTGTATTTAAAGATCAGAGTGGTGAGCTTTAATTCGAGTCTTAAAACACTAAGTGTGTTAGCTCAATGAAATTTGAGTTTGATCAAATTATACAACTAGTTTGAGAATTAAAAAATTGGCTAATTACACAATTTTAATATAAGTGGATTATAAGCTTATATTAAATTATTGACAAATGAATTTAAGCCGAGTACTGAATTTCTCAGCTAATAATACTCGAATCAGGTACAATCACTTAGGGTTGGGTACACCTATATTCAAGTTTAAAACCGTCGATTTTTTTTTCTACAAAAATGAATTTTTGAACAAGTTATTATTAGTTTGTAAAAGCATCTAAGACTTATATTAGTTTGGGTCTTTGGCCATGTCCTATAAATTTGAACGTTTAAAAAAAATTGTTATTTTTGGACTGATATATTAAAATTT
Source organism: Acutogordius australiensis (assembly GCA_030555515.1). Classification (NCBI taxonomy): domain Eukaryota; kingdom Metazoa; phylum Nematomorpha; class Gordioida; order Gordea; family Gordiidae; genus Acutogordius; species Acutogordius australiensis. The sequence goes on from CM060242.1 coordinate 29,276,891, forward strand.
GTTTCGTGTGATTTTTTAACATTTAAAAATTGATCCATTTTGGGTACGGCCATAAACAAATTTTGCTTATCTATTAAAATAATAAAATTACATACGCCAATAAAATTTTTGCTATAAATAATTTCTGGTATGAGGGTCCATGTGCTGATGATCCAAACACGAAAACTACAGTAGGATTCGGTTTCTCTAGGGACTTGGATTGAGATAAAGTTGGCCTATTTGTACAAGATAACATAATTTTTTTATATTTAATTCTAATGATAGAACTTATCTTTTGGCTTATTCGTTGAAAAAACGAAGGCATCTACATCAGTCAAAAGACGTTCGTAACACGTTTAATTAAACGACGCCGAGAAGATAATAAATTATGCTTTTAAGTAACCATGAATACGTGTTTTTATATTGATGTTTTGGAAAAAGGAAAACAAAATAAGCCATGGCCTTTTACAAAAATGTTAAAAAGATGTATAATTTACTCCCATTTTATATATAATTGGGATTGGGATAATTATACATTAGCAATGTTTCAATAATTGCGTTGATATGAAAATAAGGATATAGCAACTTACCAATTTACCCATAATTCCCTTTGTAAAAACCGCTTTCACCCGGCCACCATCAGAGTTTTGTTGTCTGTAGAGCACTCCCCTAATGTCTCGAATGCGCGAAATAGTTAGGCTGTCGAAAAAATTGTGAGTAATTCGGTTATCCTGTTTGCCGTGAACTTTCGCTTGAAGTTGAACTTCAAATCGTGCGTAAACCGATGTACTATCTTTGTACATAATGATTGATCTAACACAATCAGTACAGTTTCAAAAAAATATATAAAATAATATAGTACTGTATCCACAATTTCTAAAAATAAGGAGTGTTTATCTAAGTGTCTAAATGGGTTTTATTACACAGGTCAACAAATATCAATGTCTGAAAACTGAATTTTATGAAAATATAAATGAGTACATCTTCATGATTGCCTTATCTCATATATATTTTTCGTTTTTATTAGTTTCTTCCTCCTTCGGCTCCTTAGATCCGTCTTTATCGAAAAAAGGCCTTTTTAACAGATTTTGCTACCTCGAGAATACCCTAAAAGGAAAAATTTAAGAGTTTTTTTTTATAATAATCCCTTGTAACTTATATTTATCATCTCAAATAATGAGAAATAAATTTTATTAGTATATCATGTTCTTTGAGAATTTAGATAATACAAAATGTTTCGCGTCCAAGTTATACGACACGATATATTATCGGTTTTTAATAAAAATATTATTTGAAGTTTGAATTTAACAGTTCAGCTGTTGTGAATAAAAAAAATTCAATTTATTTATTTGTGAATCTTATTTTCGATTTTTCTTAAATTTTCAATGTTTATAGCTGATATGTTTGATTATAAAAAACGGCGATTCGAAGATCCCTAAGATGGCAGGTTTGATCTCTGTAGTTAACTCAAAACTTTCAAAATTTGTTGACCTGTGTAATAATTATGTAACTTTAAAATAATATAATTTGAATTCTTAAAAAATTTGGATATTTATACTCACAAAATGTTCAAAATTATGTATAAAATCATATCAAGTTAAACCTTGTTACATGAGGAAATATTGGATTGAATAATGTCCAAGTAAAACAAAATTGATTACAATTTCAATAGAAAGGGGGTGTAAATAAAAAAGCCTCCGACATTTTTAAACTGCCCGGCTCACCTGTACATGCTCCAGCCAAAAAAATTTTTTAATTTAGGGCACGTGCAAAGTGAGTTTTTATTTTCGTAAAATTTTCATAATTTAAAAAAAAAATTTTTGTAATAAAACACAAATTTTTAAAAAGTTGCCAAGTTTATTATATGCACATAAAATGTTTTTTTTTGACATAAAAAAATTTTTAAAAAAATTTTGAAAAAAATAAATTTTTAAAATTTTCAGAATTTTTAAAATTTTACGAAAATAAAAACTCACTTTGCACGTGCCCTTAGCCCGGACTGGCCCAATTACAAATATATAACAAAAGCTAGAAATTTTTGTTATAAAGCTATTAATTAAATACAACTACCCTTAATCATGTTTTTGAAAATTTGAGTCCTGTCTAGCAATAGCCATTTTTATCTAGCGGACTTTTGTGCTATGATTAAATTTTGTTTTGTCATGTATCAATAGATCTAAATTTATGCTTATAAATTATAATCTAATTATATTAAATTTTTCTTATTTATCATAAAAATTATTATAAAGATTTTAATCAAATATTATAAGGTGAAGTTAAATTTAATAACTAGCGTGTCGCTCAAGTCATTTTTAAGATCACATTCAAAAAAAATAAGTGCTAAAAGATTTTTTATAACTCAGAATAAAGAAAAATGGGCAAAATGGGTTGCTCGTATTTCCATGGATTCCCCCCTTTTTTATTGAAAGGGGTTTCTCAATTTTGAGGGCTCCAAGAATACCAAGGGCTTTTTTTGGCCCGAAGGATAAAAGTTAATTTTTATCATTGGCCCATACTTTTTCCAGGCCTGACAGAATTAACCTAATATTTGTTTTCCTAATGACATATACCAATTGCCAATTGGCCTTTATACACATTAATTACGTTGTGATAGACGAGTTTTGGAAAAACAATTAATCCCTCAGTGAATATATGGTGAATCTCAAGATAGCCTTTTTCCCATGTCAAGGATTTTAACTCATAAAGCCAAGAAAACAAAAAAAAATGTCTATGCACTTTTTTACATGAATTACAATTAAAAGTAATAAATTAAATAAGAATATAAAAATGTGGAAAAAAATTTCGTTACACTTTTTTAACTTACATTAATAATATATAAATAACGAGATTAAAAATTTTAACATAAAATTACTTTTACCAATTCTTAGTGCCCCTATGTCTGTTCCGTGAGCATGGATTATGCATATTTTATTCCTCTTCAATTGCCGAAAATTCAACAAAAAATCACAAATTTAATGTAAGAGAAGAGGAAAGGAAAATATGTACATAAAAAACATAAACAAAGCGCGTGTAAAAAAAGCTAAAAATTACTTTTTTATTGTTCACTTTTATCGATATAAATCATATATTAACATTTATAATAGCGGGCATAAAGAAATTTTTTATTATTTTTACATTATTTCTTAATTATATGGTTAATTAAGGATATAAATTATCAAAACTTGTAAAAATAAGCTTTATTTGGTGCAATGTTTTTAAATCCTTGCAAAAAAATAGAAAAGCGCCACCGAATTTACCAAAAACTACCATTAAACCAGAACTTTTTTCTTAATAAAGGTCGATTTTTGTTATATTGTTGTTTTGTCTTTTAGGTATTTGTCTATAATATAAAGTTTTGAACTGAGCGACAATTATACAATGAATTTGTTATTTTTAGGTTTTTAAGGTGTTGGGGAAAAACAATTTTTATTCACAAAAAACTAACTGGCATATAAATAAATGTTGTTTAATATTTTGGATTTTTTTTTATAAAATTTGATTTTTAAATGGGGTTAAATCTTATCAAATAAATACGCAAAATATTCAATTCTCTCTGAGTAGTAAGGCATCTCTTGTCCACGAATAGATGGAAAGTAAATTTTATGGAGGCAAATTTATTATTGAATGATTACAATTACTTTTAAAGGACTCTGAGTTATGATATAAAAGTGAGTTTCATCAAAAATTTTTGGCTTTGGCTGCGGCTAATACTAATTTCGAAATTGTAAAAAAACATATTAAAAAAAATTAACGGCAAAAAAACAAGGGTTATGTTTGCCTTTTTAGGATAATAAAAATTGAAAATTTTTAAAAATATTTAAAATTTTTTTTACAATAGCCACCTAAATGCGCTCAATTTTTTTTTAACTTTTTTTTTACTGGTCCCACTGTTTGTTTTAACAGATTAAAATATATTGCACATTAAAAGGTAGTTATAAAGCACTCCGACAACCTACTTGGAGCCGACGGTTCAAATATTAAGTAAAAAAAAAAACAAAATACGAAGAAACAAGACATTAAACGAGGCTCTTAACTAATAGTTTTCACGGAATCCACTATAAGTAGAAACGGTAATTGACAGTTAGTTAATCCAATGGGCCGATATTTTTTTGCAAATTATCCAAAGAGAATTTTTTTACAATTATCAAGATATTTTTTAGTTGTAAAAGCAATTGAAACGTGATTTTTTAAAATAATTTCGGGAGGAATACTTATGAGCGGCACATATAACTAATATTTAATACTTTATATATCGATTCTCATACAACAGGCGATATGCTCCACTAGTAGATATCGTACAGGCTTGATCAATGGAGATGTCTAACATAGTATACAAAAGTACATCACAACGCATGAGATTGAAAAAAAATTCGTTTAATACTTGTCAAATGTGATGTTCATTTCGGATGAAAATATTTTTTTTAATGAAAAATATTTTTTTCTTAAGGGCACGTGCAAAGTGAGATTTTATTTTCGTAAAATTTTAAAAATTCTAAAAATTTTATTTTTTTTTCAAAATTTTTTTGAAAATATTTATTTCAGAAAAAGCATTTTATGTACATATACCAAATTTGGCAACTTTTTTGCGTTTTTTTACAAAATAAAATTTTCCAAAATTTTAAAAATTTCACGAAAATAAAAACTCACTTTGCACGTGCCCTAATGCACGAAGTGATAAGTTTATTTTTTAAATCCAATTTTCTGTTTTTCTCGAGAAGCTAATATCGAAAAACTGATAATCATGAAGTGTTGATTGATATATAATTAAAATTTTGGCCAACCAGCATTTTATTGTCTTAACAGTGGGATAGGCCGGAATGCGAATTTGGTCTGATGAAAATAATAATTAGCTGGCCCACCGGTCCAATAATAAAACTTAAGAGAGTATTACAATGTGCTTTGTGAGCATACTAAACCAAATGAAGAATAGAACGAGCCGGGTGGCTAAAGATAATGAAAATGGATCGGGCGTGGACTTAAGGGCACGTGCAAAGTGAGTTTTTTTTTTCAAAATTTTTTCAAAAATTTTTTATTTCAGAAAAAGCATTTTATGTGCATATAAAAATTTGCGTTTTATAACAGAAATTTTTTTTTCCAAATTTTGAAAATTTCACGAAAATATAAACTCACTTTGCACGTGCCCTAAACACTAACTTATTTTAACGAGTTGCACACATGTGGTATGTTTCACAACCAAAATATATATATGTATAAATGAAAATTGTATTTTACATGTAAATTTAATAAATATAAATGTAATTTTTTTTCACCAAAGATCTAGAAATAATTACAATTAGGTGGCCATTATTTAAGTGTTTAAAATGTTATATTAACCTTATGAAGTAAAAATAGTCGTGTTGTTTTCTAACCATTTTTTTTTATAATTTATCTCATCACGGCAAACGGGTCAAAATTATTAATCATCATCTGACAAATCGCGTCGTCGAGTTCTCTACACTAACAGTTAGCGGGGCTCTAAAAAATGTCACTCAAGAGGGTTATATTTTGGCTCAAGGAATGATTTTCACACATCGAAAAATGTATCACACACCGCAATCGAAAAACTTTTCAAAAATGCTCGACTGCTGAGGATACCAAATTTTTCAGCTCAAGTCCGTTTGGTGTGTCATATAGGCTTAATACACTAGTCAACTAAATTGAACTTATGCCGCCTGAGCATTAATTATACTACTAACTATATCAGGTTTGATTGGTCGAGAAAAATTAATGAGTGATAAACAAATATTAAAACACTTCATGGAAACCCGATCTGTGAACCTACATTAAATTTTGTTGACTTGAGTCCTTAATACAAAGTAATTTGATGCGAATTATATATGAACTATCAAATAGGTATGCAATAAATATGTAATTTTAATTCAAATTATTGCACGCTGTTAATTAATTCCAATTTACAGAGGCGCGTTTACCTGCAAAAATGTTAAATAAAAATTTTTTTTCTTATTTCAAATGAAAAAATTGTTTTATCTTGTTTTCATTTAAGACTCAAGAATGTAAAGAAAGTGCTGATGGCGCAATTTATATGCATAAAATGGTGTCGATAAATTTCACTTCTCTATCTCGGAATAAAACGCCGTTATGTGTGAAATCTAAAATAAGTTATTGAATAGCCGCGTCTTGAGGGTCCGAGCCTGATCCTATGGCCAAATTAGAATAATATAATTTATTAGATATAACAAGGACTAAAAATATTTTTTTTCTTATGGCGACTCTTTAAAAATAAAACCAAAATAACTTAAATCTGTTTTGTGCCATAATTTTTTTTTTTATAAAAATTAAAGTATCATTTTAATTGCAAAAAGTGATTTGAGCTTACCAAATTCATCCTCACAAGAGACTGAATGAATAAATAAGGAGAAAAGAATAAGTAGTGCATTCTTCATTTCAGTCATTGTAATTCCTAACTTAGATAATTTTTGATAGTTAAAAAATTATTTCTCATTTAGAACATTACAATATAATTTATTTGTTGTTTAAAAAAATTTTTAGCTTACAATATATTTTATAATTTCAATATATCCTTCAAAGTGAAGGACAATTTTTTATTAAAATTTAATTTTTAGCCTTATGTATAAAAAAATTTAATGTTAGTAAGGTTATTCATGATATTTTTGTCGGAATCAGCAAATATGAATAAAAAATTACTATTCAATAAGAAAAACAACTACTAGATCTTAAGTATTTTAGCAATAAAATTCGAAAATATTAATTAAAGTTCATTGTGTATTTTATACATTAATTAAATTAATATATATGGAATGAAAAATCTAAAATAACTATATATTATTTCATACACAATTTAAAACAATTATTAATGGGATTGATTTAATCATAAGAATTTGATGATTGGTGCATAAAAAATCCTTTACAGTTAATAATATAAATTAAGTCAACAAGTATAAAAATAAGTTAAAAATGCTTTCATCCACCATTTGAGCGTAAAAAAATTAAATTGGGATAAATAAATATATATGAGTTTAAAGTGTTAAATAATCAATCGATATCGCCTCTACTGAATTAGGCAGTGTCTCGTCGTCTATTATATTTTTGTTATTTTTCACAATTTTATTCAAACTCAAATCCAATTTGGTCGTATTTATAGTCTGAATTTTAAGGGCCCAGGAGTGCTTTGAGGCCAGTTTTTGAAGCACCACCTGGCTAAGGTTAACGGAAAAGGTATGGCGATCTTTGGAAACGTTATTAAAATGCCACGGCAGTTCCTCGTTGTACGTGTATCCCAACAAGGAAACTTTGATTTGAATTTTTGCGTTATTGGCACTAGAGGGCGCATTTCTGGTAGTTACTAAAAAAAGCAAGTCATTATATTTAAAATAATAGTCTCCCAAATACTTAAATATAAAATATTTTAAGATACAAAAATATGGAGATGATAATAGTCTGTACGGTAGGTATTAGGAGAGATGCCAAGTTGGTCCACATTAACGAGCGTTAAATTAAGGAATGAATTTCCATTTTCATCAGATTCGGGCCAATCTTTGAAAAGAACGAATATATCGGGCCGTAAATGCCCGGCAGTCATAACCTTTTTCTGAGTGTACCTGTAGGAGGGCAAAGACACAAAATAAATTTTTCTTTTTTGACATGTATGCTGCAACCGTCTTAATCATAACCCTTACAAATAATTATATATATATAATCTATATTACGAATCTGAAAAATGATTAAACAAACAAGATAGCCCCAAAACCTACACAAACACTATTCATGTACATGTTTAATATATGTTTACATAGGTGGTGATTCATTAAATTCAGGTTTATGACAAACACGAAAGCGATATAAGTTAGTTATAGGTGAAATACAAAAAATGTTCAATCTTAGCTTCAAAAAATGCGAAAAAATTCACAAATAAAATAGCAAAAAGGAACCAAATATCCTGGTAGGGTTCTTTTTGATATGTCCAAGGCTTTGTACCGTATATGGCTTCTCCGTTAACCCCGAGCCATTGGCCTAATTGAAGGAGTCGTTCCTCAAAAATTGGCACAATAATGCCATCTTGAGTTGGGCCAACATTTATTAGAATGTTACCGCCAAAGCTAAAATTAACAATCTCTTATAACAAATATTTAAGAAATCATAATAGAAACTTAAGTAACACACATTTTTTGGAAAATATTATAATTTAGTACCTAATCTACAAAAAAATAAATTTCTAACAGCAAAAAAGTTTAAATACAATTAATTATAACATTAGGCCGTACCATATATTTTTTAGTATAAATATAGGCAAATTGTTTTAAACCTCACAGTTTTAATTAATGTTAGCAAAAGTTCTTCAATCGATAAAACATCAGCGAGGTGCAAATTCTTACGGAAACCCCAGGAATTCCTATCAAGAGTCATGCAATTTTCCCATTTGCGCTTTAATAGTTGATCTGTAAATAAGTGCCGCGATTGTTTATACATTAAAAGCTTAAGTAAATCAAGGTTTTACATATGTATGCAGCGTTTAAAAGGATATATATTTATTTATAAAAAAATTAATTTAAGGGCACGTGCAAAGTGAGTTTTTATTTTCGTAAAATTTTGAAAATTCTGAAATTTTTAAATTTTATTTTTTTTCAAAATTTTTTAAAAAAATTTTTATTTCAGAAAAAGCATTTTATGTGCATAAACTAAATTTGGCAACTTTTAAAAAATTTGCGTTTTATTTCAAAATAAAATTTCTCAAAATTTAGAAATTATCACAAAAATAAAACTTCACTTTGCACGTGCCCTAATACACAGGTCAACAAATTTTTGAGAGTTATGAGCTAACTACGGATATCAGACCTGCCATCTTAGGGATTTTTAAATCCGTTTACCTTTTTTTCTAATCAAACTTAATTAGTCTGCTATAAACATTAAAAATTTTAGAAAAAATGCCAAAAAAAAACAGATTCAAAAACAAAAATAAATTGATTTTTTTCCATATTAACAACAGCCAAACTGTTAAATTCAAACTTCAAATACAACATTTATTAAAAACCGATATGTCGTGTCGTATTTAAGTTTGGACGTGAAATATTTTGTATTATCTAAATGCTGATGTAAGAGCTTGATATACTAAAAAATTTTAATATTTGAAATGATAAATATAAGTTAAAAGGGATTTTTATATGAAAAAAAAGATTCTTAAATTTTTTCTTTCTGGGGTATTCTCGATCTGTCAATTTGGTCAAAAAAGGTCATTTTTTCGATATGGACGGATGTAAGGAGCCAAGGCCGGAAGAAACTAATAAAAACAAAATATATAAATGAGATAAGGCCATCATGGGGATAAATTCTTTTATATTTTTATAAAATTTACGGTTGTGTCATTGATATTTGTTGACCTGTGATATATTCAAAACAATATATTAAGTACTTGGTATAAATTTATCCTGACAGGTGAAATAGCCTCCGTGATGACAAGGGCATCCATTACCCCATCGATCATTTGTAACAACTGTTTTTCTAACGGGGCTTAATTGTTTAAGATTGTACAAACTTGTAATCACAAATTAATTGCATATATAGAATTTCGAAATTATATAAACTAAAGGCTCAAACTCAAAATAAAACAATCTCTTATTTACAAAAAAATATGTTAATTAAACTTTGCAAAAAGGAGTAGCGGCTATTATCGTAGATTCATATTGGTTATAAAGTCAGGTAGCTATAACTTTTCATTTTAATCGAACGTAAAAGTAAAAGATTTAAATATATCTTTCTTGGTGAAAAAGTTAGAGCCTAAAAAGTTCCTTAAGAGCCCATCTTTAACTGATTTTTTCTTATAGTATTCACTACTTTATTCAGAAAGTACTGGAAAGATTATAAAAAAAATAAGTCCACTGTTCTGGGTTTGAAACAAAAATTGACAAGATTATTTATCCTTAATAGAATCTGCACCCAAGTGCCTTTAACCAAAGAAATAAAAATTTTAAACGTTAAAATAATATTTAGTTATCAAAATCTACCTTTCATTATAAAGCCACGCAAGTGTTTCTAAACTTTCCCAATACTCAGGAGGTCCTACATCCCCATCAAGCCAAAGTACTTCAGGCAAATACGTTTCAACAATTTCTTTAATTTGAGGGCCAGTGACAGCCTTATTTATAAATGTATATATAAAACAATTAGAAACAGTAATATTCTATTATACTAAAATGTAAATACGATTATAATTAGTATACTGTGAATTTGTATTTATTAAATGTACACTCATAATTATATAAAATACACAAAAAACCTCACTTTCTCGAACACAAATAAAAAATGTATTTTTTAGGGGAATAGACTGATTCCAGATCTGACTTCCGTTTTTCTTTATACAATTTTATTAATTATACGCCAAAGTTCTATTTTTAAAATATTTCAGCCAAGCTTTAACATAAATTAAATTTAATTTTATTATGTAAGCCCATATTTCTACCAAAATCATATCTTTAACGTTTTACCTATTATTTATGAGTAGGCCTAAAAACTTAGGACTGGAGTGTGTTAAATCTCATTTAACTCTTAGAAGCCTTGTAGAGCTAAAAAAAGTAAACCCTGACGAAGCCGTCCCTTAGTGGGAAAACAAGGTACGGAGGGAACTCTGTCGCAGGTTTATTTAAATTTATTAAGGTTTATTGATTTTTTTGATGTTTTTTCTAATTTGCAAGTTTGTTTGATTTTTAGCCCCTTTATGTAAATTTTTTAACCCAGATCAATTTAAAATTTTGATTTGCAGAAAATTTTCAACTAAAAAATAAATTCCAAAGTTTTTTCTGATTTCTACGTTTATTATTCATATTGTAGTGAAACATAATAGTGGCCAAAAGGGTGATTTTGCTCCCTTTATTTTGAGATTTTTTTTTTCATTAAGGCGCGTTCAAAGCTCATTCGTTTTTTAAAAAAAAAATTTAAAAATTATAAAAATTTATAATTTGAGGTTTTAATCGAATGTTTTTAACGATACTTATTTACACTCGAAAACTTGCTTTAAGTATATTTTATCTTATTAAATTTATATCCATTTAAACATAGCTGATTATCATTTCTAAATGTTTGAAAATTGTTAATGCTAAAAAAATTGTTAACATCGGACCATTATCTATAAAATTTAAAAAACGAACAAACACTAAACGCGCCACATAAATGCTAATTTTGCTCCTATAAATTTATTTTGAATTTCGCATTTGAATATCAAATTGCAAAATACATTATTTTTTTCCAAATCGCAAAATAACCACTTAATAAATTTTTTGTTATTATAGTTATCGAAGTGTTAATTCTATACATTTACCTCCAACATAAGTTGAAAGGTGTGCTTCTAAAATTACAAAATGACCATATTTAAAATGCAAAAATTTTTGAATTTGTAATGTGTAGGAAAATATTAAAGAGTTTAAACTATAGTTATTGATCCCCCCCCCCTGCCAAAACACCCCTCATCAGCTCTGCCCATGTTTTTTTTGTTGCACAGTGTTATAAATCAGAAAATTTTTAAAAAACCATTACCTTGATATAATTTTTGGTGGTGAAATTTTGTGAGGCATCTTGAATATATAAGGGATTAAACCATTCATAGAGGGAGTAATATAGGCCAAACTTGATGCTTGTTTTTTCTCTGATTGCCTTTGATAGCAGTCCTAAAAAAATTAAAATTTATAAAATACAAACCTACAATATCCTTGTTTGGTCCAATATCCAGCGCATTCCAATTCCATGAATAATTGGAAGGGTACATTGTGAAACCCTCATGATGTTTACTTGTTAAGACCACATAACTAATTAAATTATAATAAATATATTATGTAGTACAAAAATCAGGTTGGCAAACTTTATAGAACTACAATAATATATCATATATTATTATCAATAATTGTTTTTCAAATTCCATGTGTAAGCCATGGGAAATCAAAAAAGTAGAAAAGAACTGACCATTTTGCAACCTCCAGAATTCTTGAGGAAAATTTATTAAAATGAGCTGTAACTTCAACTATTTTTGAAGTAATATAGCATTGTGGTTTTAATTATATCAAGAGCATCCACATTTAAGCTTGCACCCCAAAATATACAACCAAGTTAAAATAAAAAAATTATTTTATATCTAAAAATTTTAAATATGCAATTTTTTTAATTATTAGGTCTTTTATCATCATTTGATTTTTTTTATCTTTTCTTAAATTTAAAATGAATAGCTGTTGACCAGAAAAAAATGGTACACAAATTTTCTCCCTAAGATAATAGTTATTTATAAAGCTCTCTCAAAAATATCAAATTGAGTTACAGGAAAATCAAATAAACATAATTACTTTGCGCCAGACTTGTTAAAAACATCAGCCCAATGGTAGGGGTCAAAAAATGTGGCTTTGAAATCAGTTGCAAAATCAGCGTATTTAAATCTTGGTGAGTAATTGTTCCTCATAAAAGCTTTAACTTCATTTTCCTCGTTATATCCATTCCAGTACCACCAAAACCATTCACTATGCATCCCAGGAACGGAATAAACACCCCAATGCAAAAATATCCCAACCTAAGCAAGTAATTTAATATTATCATAACAAACCAAAAACTCGCTTTAAAGTGCAAAAAACCTAACAAAACATTCAATAACAATTTTAATTTAAAATTTAAGAATTTTGGCATAATTTAGTTTTAGAAAATTTTAATACATTAAACATACTAATTTTATCAAAAACTCTAAAATTTTAAAATTACATATATGAATTAACTAAAGTGTTTTGTTTCATAGTTCATCCATTCAGAGTTCATCCATTATCTTGAAAGATTTTTAATCAAAAATTATAAAAAATGAGTTGTAAAATGAGTCATAAATTTATTAATAACTATGTTTATACAGGTAAATAGGAATTTAATAAAATCCCTAAACATAATTGCATCAGGATAAAAATATTAGAGAAAAAAAAACACTATAATTTTTGAAAACCCAAATTTAAATTTAGAATTCTTAAAAAAATAAATTAATTATTATTCCTTGTTTAATTATTCTTATTTCACCCAATTAAAAATTTTTAGCATTTATAAATTCGGATTAAATGGTTTTTAAATAAATGGGGATGTTGGGGCTTTATATATTTAAAATTTTGACTTTTTATTATTTCTATAAAAAGGTATTAATATAAACAATATTTAAATTAATATTTTTAAAATCTAAAGGTTAACAAAATACAATTTATATTTAGCAATTTTATTAACCTTATAATTTGTAAAGCCAAAGAAAGAAATAGAATAAAATCAATAGAATACATTATTTCAGAGCAGTTTTCTACACTTCACTCATATTTTGTAAACCTCTTTAATACCTAATGTACACAATTTTTACATAAATTTATAGTAGTTAACAAAAGACTTATAATAATGCCCAACCCCTCAAATTTTATCAAAACTGTAAACATTATTTAAGCCTAACGGACTTCAATGCACGTGTAGGCGGCAAACAGTTGTTAATTGTATACTGTTGTTAACAAAATTTAAGATTGATGAGTGAAATTTCTTAGAATAACAATAAAATTTAGGTAAGCTATTATGGTAATACCTTGCCATCATCGTACCAATCTGGCAACGGTCGAGAATCAATTGAATCCCAATTCGGAAAATACCTTACTTCTTCGTTGTCAATTTCAGCCCAACATTGCGTTATAAAAATAATACACAGACCTAAAACTGCAAGCATAAAATTGAATTTTAAGAGTCGGACATGCACGCTGCACCATATGTGAAACAGCTGTTATCGTGTTTCTAAATATAAGCCGTTCAGTAAATTAATATTTTAATTAATTTATGTCTAAAAATAAAGTAATCAAATTTTGGAATTTGCTTATTATACTAAAATTAATGTAGCTAAATATGGCACTACTCTCTTATAAAAATGACGTCATTTTGTACAATATCTGTGCTGTACAATATCTGTGCTTTTTCTTGGTTCAAGAACTAACACCCTTAAAAATTATTTTGTGGTCATATACCATCAACATATATATAAAATATGTAAACTAATTGATTTAATTAAAGATGTATTTTATGCGCCGTTTTGCTTTATAGAGCAGAGACACTCCAATCCTAAATATTAAAAAATAGTTTTTAAAGTAAAGTAAATTAATTTCTATTTTTTAAGTTTTTTAATATATTAAATGGTACTCGGCACTCTCTTATAAATTTTACGCCATTTTTTCTCATTTTTGTGATTACTATTTTTGCAATTTTCTTTCAAAAACCTTTAAAATTATTTTAAAATCATATACTATTATAATTTATAATTTGGAGAACCAATTTTGCTAAATATATAAATAATTTAATATTTTTGTCCTCAATATTACAATATTTACTATATAAGGACACGTGCAAAGTGAGGTTTTATTTTTGTAAAATTTTCAAAATTTTGAAAAAAAATTTTGTAATAAAACGCAAATTTTTAAAAAGTTGCCAAATTTAATATATGCACATTACATGGTTTTTCTGAAATAAAAAATTTATAAAAAAATTTAAAAAATAAATAAATTTTTAATATTTTCAGAATTTTCAAAATTTTACGAAAATAAAAACTCATTTTGCACTTGCCCTAAGGTGAAAAATAGTTAGAACAGTAGAAGGGAGAACAACGCTTAGTGGGAAAGATGCCTCGCATTTAAATTTTATAAAATATAAATTTAATAATCAAAAATAATTTACTGCATCTTCATGCCACTTTGTTTAAAATATCCTCAACTCACTCATCACAAAATTTTTAAAAAAATCATAATTTATGTAAAAATCATATTGGTTCAATGTTTAAGATTTAAACGGCAAAATTATTAAAGAAATTTTGTTGAAATAAGTATTAGCTAATAAAAAAAGTCTAAATTAGATTCTTGAATATAATTAAGGGCACGTGCAAAGTGAGTTTTTATTTTCGCAAAATTTTCAAAATTTGAAAAAATTTATTTTATAATTGTTGTAATTATTAATTTCTACTACCGTTTATTCATTCGGTACTCGGAACTCTCTCATAAAAATGACGTCATTCGTACAATATCTGTTCTGTACAATATCTGTGCTTTTTCTTAATTCAAGAACAATAACCCTCTAAAATTATTTTATAGTTATATAATACATTATATATAAGAAATATGTTAAATAATAATTTGGTTAAAGATATAATTGCTGTATTATGAAGATTTATTTCATGCGCCATTTTGCTTTTTAGAGCAGAGACCCTCCAATCTATTCATTCACTTACACATGTTCATTCATTTATTATATTGGTAATATTAACATATGATTTTATCTTTACATTTAGATGTAATTATTTTAAAATTATTCTGTTATATGATAAATTTTATGATCTCTTAAAATAAACTCGAGCACGATAGTAATAAAACGCAAATTTTTAGAAAGTTGCCAAACTTAGTTTATGCACATAAAATGCTTTTTCTGAAATAAAAAATTTTTAAAAAAATTTTGAAAAAAAAATAAAAATTTCAAAATTTTTTGATTTTCAAAATTTTACGAAAATAAAAACTCACTTTGCACGTGCCTTAAAGCAATTTTATAATATATAAAATATAAAAAACATTGTTAAATTAAATGCAAGCAAACTAAATTTCAAAAACTTCTAGTTTTTAAATTTCTATATTAACCCGCGAATAGGAGGGTGAGAAATTTGTAACGCGAATGCTACAGTGGGGTCCATACGGATCCCAAATTTAAACTTCTGTAATTTCAAAAGGTTTGCAATGGTCTTAATTTTTTATTTTTTGGAGAGATTTAGGTGTTCTTTAATTATACACTAACATATTTTATTAATAATAAATCTTTCAAATTTTATTTGACACAAAGTAGAAATCTGAAAAATTAAAAATTTTGATTTTTCTATATTACAATAAATATATCATGCTAATGAATTAAATTTATCATTATTATTAATTATATCATGTTTTTAGGTCGAGTAGAACATTTTATGAAAGATTCATGAAAAAAAATATTATGAAATAAAAATTTATTTTTGGCTTTTCACCTTTAAAACTAGATATTTTATAAAGAAAATGGAATACTTCCTATCATTATTATACAGTACAAACATACTAAATATGTAAAAGAATTATGAAAAATACCTAAAAAAAAGTTGCAATTTTTTCAGTTTAAATTTACGGCAATATCTTTTAACATTATAATTGAGAGTGTGGGGTTCATGGTATAAAATTTTTAATTTCTAAACAAATTTTGTTATTAGACTTAGATAAATTTTAAATACTAATTGTTTATTATATAATTATAAAAAAAGTCACAAAAATTTGGCCCATCATATATAATATTTGTGAAGATATTCAAAATTTAAGATGTGCTAGGGTCTATATGGACCCCACAGTGCTGGGTTAATCAACCGCTTACAATTCAATTGTGAAAATTAAACGCAAGTTTAAAAATTTAAATACAAAAGAATAAAAAATTTGGGAATTGTGTGCAGTTTGGTCCAAAAACTTTAGATCGCTAAAAAAATCAATCGTTTTAACTTCTTTTATATTTCAGCAAAATTTGTTAGATTTTTAAATTTAACCAAGAATTTTATTGTCAAAATTGTAAAATGCCTCTACTTCGGTGGTTAATTAAGCATACATGAGTTGAGAATATCTAGTGTGCCGTTATAACTGATTTTTTAAGGTAAAACTTGGGTAAAAATAATACAATTTTTTTTGTCGCTCAGGGCAGGCTTCAAACGAATTTTTTGAAGATTTTTTAATTTAATTAAAAAAATTGTCAATATAAATTAGAAATACAAAAAACATTTTTGCTATTTAATAAATTACGATGATTTAACCTCAATATAATTAAGCCTATCCTATTCCAATCAATATCAAAACTTTATTTTGTTATATTTAATACAAAGTCCATTATGTTTAATTTAATAAAAGTTTGTTGGCATTTTCAGAAAAGTATGATCTTTTTACATTAATCTCATTTATTTAACTGGGTTTTGGTGAAGGGGGCTGTGAGATTGTAATTCACACCACCCGCCTTCTCTTAGCATCAATGAATTTCGATTAATTGTTTAGTTGAACTGGACTAAAAAATGCTTTTATATGCCTAGACCGTGCCTTATCGACTATTTTTTTTAAATTTTCCTTAACACCATTGTTACACATTTAATTTATGGTATTGATACAATATTAAAATTTGAGGATATAAAAAATTCATCATTACAGGGAGTTCAACAATGTGACCCTTAGGTCCGCCTTTGATTTGCCGTGGGCTTACTTAATTGATAAAATATCACATTCAACAAAAATTCAATTGCACTTATGGTTTATGTACCATAAAATTTTATTTTTTTTTTCAATAATTACAAAAAATCTTTAGGAAGGTTCAATGTTTATTCAGATTTTCAAAAAAAGTTTGAAAAATAAATTAATAAAAATTATTATAAATATCAAATTAATTTTTTTTATAGGAAAAATGAAAGAACTCGGAACCCATCTCGGGTGTTTAAAACTAAATTTAATTTTAGATTTTTTTTAAACGTTCTTTTACATAATAAAATTATAAATAAAAAGGCTCATTTAAATAGCTTGGCGAGCATTTAGAGTTTAATTATTTTTCGAAAATTACAAAATTTTATTATCTATAATAATTTTATTTTTTTTTTGAATTTTTTTAACGCTTTTATTTCAGAAATTTATATGTTAATAATGAAGATTGGCAACTTTTTGAAATGCGTTTTATGTAGATTTTTTTTTAAATGCGCTCTTATGTTGAAAATGATTTTAATATAATTTTTGTTGATTTTTTCCAGAGTGGCCTAGAACTCCTAATGCAATGGTTCTATAAAATTTTTTGGCTGTATCATAATACCTTTTTTAAAAATCATTTAAAGATTCTTTGTTGTATTACCTTATTAAGAACGCATTCTAAAGCTTACTAAAAGTATTCTGGCAAAACATACCCAAATGAATATTTAAACATCGTCATGGATAATCCTGGTTAAAATTAAGCACCCCTACGCGACAAAGTATACCTGTTTTTAAGCGCACTCCGAAAACACCCTATAAAGAGATTTCAAAAGTCTTAAAAAATTATTTGTTGGTATATGTGACTGGGTACTGCCGTTACCATTGGGTTAGGTCAACCCTCCTCCACACGGCTCTAAAAGTAGTTCGTTATATTGTCCTTGTTTCCACTTGGCTACTCATGTCTGATCTGATCAAACGGCCAACTTGTGCTTCTAAGAAGATAGATTCGTATCTCGCTGCATTTCAAATAAATAAAGTTGGTAAAAATACTCCTACATATAACCTACGGACTGCCTTCAATCAAGTAAATAAAGGTAGCTCTTTAATATCGCAGCGGGGAATTGTTATCAAACACATATAAGTGAATAAGTATGGACTTTTAATTAAAATCGTGATTCAGCTTTTTAAAAGAATAACATTAATAATTAACTTTTTACAATATATACTCAGCTCTCCAAATATAGAAAAAAAATGCCTTCGGTAATGTAAAACAATATAATGATAAATCCATATTTCATGTTTATGCTTAATTTAACGCAAGAGCCCCCGCTCTACAATAGTGTAACATAATTAAAATTCCAACTTTTTAATGGAATAATTTACAACACGCGTCTATCGCCAATGGAACGTAAAACTTTTTCACATTTATGGACATGACAATAACAAAGCAACGATGCTTAAAATTTTCCCTCCCCTGCCAGAGTTTAATACGTATTTTTGCTTTATGTTGGTTGACAATTTCAATTTTCTTACACCATATTCCAGCATATTATGGCCGGTCTTTGACAAACACTGACAATGAACCGACTAGTTTGAAAGATCCTGCATGGACTCGTTCAAAGAATTATATCATAGTGGTAGATGCTGGCAGTAGCGGGAGTCGAGCTTTCGTCTATGAATACCAATTTAAACCGACTGCCCGGTTGGGGCGATTCCCGTCAGATCCGGATGAAATATCAATCAATAACTTGCACGTGAAGATGGCAACGGATTCGGAAACGGGAAAAGAATTAGTGAAAAAGATACAACCAGGTATGTGTTATGCCGGTTAAATTATTATTAACATTAATTGTATGAAATGGTAATAATCCTTTTTTCGGTACTTGATATCTATAGAAACCCAATCTGTCTATAGGAGCAATCTAAGCGGGGGCGCCAAACAATTTTTGGTAAATATTAGGGTTTGTGTTCTTGGCGCTAGACAACAATTTGCTAAAGGGCGCTGAAATGCCACAGACCGACCCCTTTAGTCAGTTTGACCTCTGTCTTTAATGTATAAATTATTCTTTGTCATAAAAATAATACATGCTTTCCCTATTAAACCTTAGGTATATCTAGCTTTGCAAACAATGTTTCGTTTGCGGCTGAATATTTATTTGGCTTGCTCGATCCCATAGTGGAAAAACTCCCGCATGACAGGGTTGAAGGGATCCCTTTGTACATCCTAGCTACCGCAGGCTTGAGGCTGGTCAGCCCCGAGGCCCAACAGGCTATTCTTAACGATGTGAGGCGAGATGTTGCGGAAAAATACCCGTTCCTGTATTTCCCACCGGGCCATGTCCGAATCATAACCGGCAAAATGGAGGGCATTTACGCTTGGATCGCTTTCAATTTCTTGTTAGAAAACTTTGAAAATCGTGGTACGACATTCTTAAAACATTTTAGGCAGGAGTTAAAATTTTTTGAGCTCAAACTCATTAACGAAGGCAATCGCGGTTTACGTGGGAAAATTATTGTGATTTTTTGTAAATAAAACACAAATTTCCAACTTGGCTAAAATTCGATTTTGATGATTCAGAAGAGTGAGCTCAGATTTGCGCAAAAAAATAATTGAGTTTGGGCTCCTCGAATATTTGTAACCTTTGTTAATAGGTTTTTTACAAATAGTTTAATTTAGGCGACATTATTTAGGTAAAAAATAATTTCACTTTTATAAAAAAAAATTTATTTCAGATAAAACCGTAGGGATTTTGGAGATAGGTGGAGCATCGGTTCAAATCGCATACCAAATTCCCCAAAATTACACCTCGAATTTAGTGTCGATTATACGCGAAAGTAACCCGAATGAGGATGTGTCACTCGTAAAGCAAATCCTCAAAAACATGACTTACGAGATTAATTTAGCCGGCACCGATGCACCAGCCGAGGTGCGAAAACGTAACTTATACGAAGTCTTCGTGTATTCATTCTTGGGCCTCGGGGCCAATCAGATGGTAAAACAACACGAGAAACTCCTATATCTCAGGTGATATATTAGCGGGTTTATAAAAGTCATAAGTTTTTTAAACGTTATAAAATACCTAATTTTTATTAATAAATGTTGTTTAAAGTGCTGTTAGACTTGAGGTAAGATTTGCAATAAAAAAATCGGATCGAAATTACAAAAGAATACATATTTTTGACATAAAATTTGACAAAAATTTAAGAGTGTAAAGAGCATATGATGACCATTCAAAGCTTTGCTCTAAACTAAAATCCCAGGCCTTATTTGGTCAAAGCCCATTTTCGTCCTTCAGTTATTTTATCCCCAAAACAAATTTTTATTTATATAAAAACTATAGATATTAGCAATTGTCAAATTCATTATGATTATAATATAATTTTTAAGATTGACATTTAACCCAGATTAATTTTTTGCAATTTAATAATTAATTTGTTTGTTAGGTCTTTAGAAAACAAGCGGCCAAACTCTTACGAAAGCACGCGCATTCTTCCAAAAGTTAAAGATCCGTGTTTCAATCCCGATTATTCATTCATTCTCCGTAACGTTGCCGCTACCGGCAAAAATGATGATACATCAACGGGCGGAATCCGTGTTAGGGGTAGTGGGAACTTTGATGAGTGCGTGGCATCCTTGTTCGCATTGTTGAGGACGCAAGAACCCTGCCCAATTTCGCCATGCTCACTAGATGGCATTCACAGCCCTCGGAGGTTTTTCATTAAAAATGGGACGGATGACGATAACGCAATGATCCATCCCGTGTTTTATGGTATCTCCGAACTGTACCACATAACTCAAGACATCTTCGACATTGGGGACACCTACGATCCCGACCTGCTCAGGGAAAAGGCTTCAAATTTTTGCGAGCAAGACATAGCCCCCTGGTTGGACGATGACCCAAAAACGTTGTCCGCAAGGTACCAAAACCTACACTTGATTCAAAAGTGCATTAAATCCGCCTGGGCCTATACCCTACTCAAGAACGGTCTCAAATTTAACGAAAAGGTTAGATTGTCATTGATTATTACAAGTAGAAGCATTTGATAAATACTAACTTTGCTCTGCACATTGGCCCATTATTTGGGATGACAGAGCAAATATTTTTGTCACCTCATTCAAAATAAAATTGAAGTATTTTATGCTACATTTAGGTCACGTTAAAGTTTGCCCACATAATTAACGGTAAAGAAGCCAGGTGGACCCTAGGAGCCGCGATCTATGCCATACTTAATGATCTAAAATAGTGCGTTACAGCTGCCAATTATATCATCGCTTTTTATTTGAATACATAAACATGAACAAATAAATTTCTCATATAGGGCACGTTCAAAATGATGTTTTGTTATTTTGCCTATAACGTTGGAATTTTGTTTTTCTAATTTATTCAAATGCGAAAGAAAAATACGTTCAAAACGTAGTTTTCAAACTAAAAGATATTATTTATTTAGATCTATAGATGCAAAATATCCCAATTTCCCGGATAATAAAATAATATTTCCATAAAATGAAAAAATAATTTGATATTTTAAAATAAGACTTTGAACATGCCCGTTGAACAGTAACAATTAAATATATGTATAAATAAACAAAAACTTGAATTATTGTAAAAATTGCAAGCTACAACTAATTGTCATTAAAAAGATTACAATTTTGAGTAGGCTAATATAATTTTTCAGTATTTTTTGTAAAATATTAAATTTAAAAATAAAATAAAAATTGCATTGGAATATGGCGTGATTGTTATTAATAAAATAACCGGGATTTTGAATAAAAATTTTAATAATCTCTCTGAATAATCATAAAAAACTGAAAAAATACAGCTAATTTAATTTAAAAATATATCGAAAATTTAAGTTATATAAAAGTCGTTAAAAAGTATTATTAAACAATTAAAATATAAAAGAAATCATTCAGTAGTTCTTTTTTGCACATTAATATAAATAGATAAAAATAGCCAAGTCGATAAATTATTGAGGAAAGTTAAGTAATTGATAAATATGAAACTAATATCTTTCTAATTTTAAATTATTTTCGTTTTCCATTTTAATCTTTCAAGGCCATCAATTTAAATACTTGAGACACAAAATAAACTACTGTAATTATCTAAAGCTTAAAACAAAAAATATCTGTGTTCTATCCTTAATAAGTTGGTAAAATGAAGCGTGGAAGCAAAATTTATAAAAATAAAATGTGGACAATTGGAAATTAGTATTAATATTTAAGTAAATCTAAACTTAAAAAATTTTATTAATTTATTAAATTAAAAATCTATAAGCAGCAAAGATGTTTGTCAATATTTAAACCAGGTTAACAACTATTAAACTAATAAAAACAAGAAAAAAAAATTTGGATGGAGACATATTTTATTGTAAATTATTCTAGTGCCCTCTTCGAACTAGTCAACCTGTGATAATAAAATTGTATTGAAAAAAGAAATGAGACTGCATTTTATTTAAGCCTTTCACAATACCAAGACCGTGGAACGAAGAAATCAACCCATTTTGAGTCCTGCATGATAAGAACATTCATATAAATAAAAATTAATTTATAAAATTCAATAAATAATGGTAGAAACAAAATATTTAATTCATTGGAGCATGTAATAAACTCAGGGCTATAATTTTTATACACATATAACATATTTTAAGAAAACACAGCTTACAAATATAAAGATACTAGATTTATACCGTAACTCTTTTCAAATATTTTTTTTTCTTTCAAAATTAATTTGCCTGCAATAATAAAATGGCTTTTTGAGACCTAGAAACTTGGTAAAAAAAACATTAATTCTTTTATATAATTAAATTATTACAATAAAGAGAATGGATGCTAAAGTACATGATTCAGTAACCTCATAATTTTTTAACTGTCCATTAGGTTTTTAATTATATCACGTTCTATCTTAGGGCAAATTACTACCGAAAATAGAGATAGGCTAAGATAGTTATCATTTAAAAGTTAAAATTTTAAATTAATAATAAATAGAGTTTTTTTTTGGAAATAATTTAGTATTTATGTCTCGAGGTCGTAAAAACACCTTTTCGACTCTTGAATATTTGTAGTAAGCTGACACATTTTCGTATCAAAAAAAATCAGAGATTGAAAACGAGGACAGATGTAATGTTAGTGTAGTCAATCTCGCTCCTTCTTTACAAAATCTCTGTCGAACCGTAAATAGGAGAATATACAATATATGAATACTACTTACGATATGTGAATGACAATTCTTCCGTGCGTACCATTCCATGCTGTAGAGCGTCATAAGTAGTCCGTTACCCATAAACATCATAACCCAAAGGAGTATATTAGAAGCTCGAATGCTTTGACTATTCGTGATAAACATTGCACCAACTGTTTAAAATCAAAAAAAAATAGGAAATTTAGATCTTAGTATTAAATTCCATTGTTCAATGTATGATATATTTCGCTTTGAAAGGTAGTTTTGCTAACATATAATATCTTAATTTAAAGGTCTAGTTTAGAAGCCATAACAAACTTGTCAAGAAATATTAAAATTCTTTACTGATGATTAACAAAAAAGGCGTCACGATATAGATAAAATATAAGTTATTAAAAAATATGAACAAAACCGTACCAAACACATATGTTTTACACTTATTTTAAGGTTCTTAAAAGCCATGGCCAAAATTTTAACGTGAACGGGAATTAAAAAATTCCGCCTATTTTTATCTTATTAGGGTGACACGGGCTTTAAGGCTTGTTAAAAAAATCAAAACTTAAAATAATAATAAATGTATTCATCTAATTCCATTTTTATTTTTAACCGAGTATAATTTAATTTTATAGCCCTTAGTTTAAAACAACACTCTGTCGATACTAAACGACTTTAAACGATTTTTTTCTCTCCTTATAACCTTTTTTACATAACAAATTTCAATTTGAACGTGCCCTTATGCTTATAATATCGGTTATAAAAAACAAATTTACATCCAATAATCCCAAATAGAACTAATAGAACGGGGTAAAAGAATCTAAAAGCAACGGAAATAACGAGTTCGTGGGCAAGAGCTGAGATTTGAAACACGATTAACATTGCCATTGGTCGACTAATACCCTTTACGCACTAACAATGTTATAGAATGCATATTTAAAACAATATCACATAATTAAAACAACAAAATAAAAATTTGATTTCTATTAAAAGAAATAAATCAAAAAATAAAATTTATACAAACAAAAACTTTTTTATAAGTCGCCCGAATTCCCAACTTCTCAACAATTAAAAAAAATATAGGTGGTAGAATTTTTATAATCATTTAATAAATAAAAAATTTTAACCACATATAGTGGGTATTTTTCAATACACTAATCATAAAATAATTCCATTAAATATTGAAAAACTGACCTTATATACTTTTGAAATAATCTAAATGCTTCATTAAGTTAATAACCCTTTTTAAACTTAAATATTAAGTGAAGGCAAAATTAATTTCGACAATACTTAATGGGTGACGAAAAAGATAAACTCTACCAAAATAATATCTTTGTAGATGTAACGGTAAAGCCAATCATGAACAACGACATTCCAGGTTCGGTAGTATTGCGTAAAAGATGTCGAATTCCACCAATCCTAATATAATGGTAATAATAATAAAAATCATGATAATAATAATAAAAATATTATTAGTAATAATAATAATAATGATAATAATAATAACAATAAATAATAATAATAATAATCTAATTAAAATATTAAAGTACTGTTTCACCATTAATGTTCCCATTTTTTGATCGATTGAATTAAATTTAATTTTAAAAAGCCACCGTAAAACTGTATATTTGTTGTGACCTATAATGCTTTTAAATTTTGCAGCATATAGACATAATTAATAGTTTTTTAATACGTCTTAGCACCGTGTAAAAAAACGCAATATTTGTTTAATGTAAAAAAATTGATGAATAAAAATTAAAAAAAAAATTGTTATAAAAACAGGCAAAATAAATCATTTTTACAATGATGGTAGGTTTATGTGAGTTATTTGATGTTACAAAAGATCACTTAGTTGTCTTTAGATACATTTTAACAAATTTAACAATTTAAGCATATTGCTAAAAATTAAATATGAAAAATTCGTTTTTTTATAAACCCCCAAGCTCTAATTAAAACTTATAAAAAATAGTGGGGGCTCTTAAAATTCCTTTTTTATAAGGTTAAACATATATAAAGTTGCCAGGTTAAATTTAAATTATGGGAAAGGGCAAAAAAAAATTGAATATATATGTTTTAAACAAAAGGAAATTTGACCCAGTGCCGTATTTACGGCTCTAATATGAACAAGGCAGGTCTTAAAACGATTACTTTGTAAAACATTCGATCAGCAAATCGAAGCATTTCGGCAAAAGCATTAAGCCAGGAATGTAAGACGCCGAAAAACGCAATGATCAGTACCATCGTACCCGGTAACATGGATCCAAATATGGATAAAATCATAGTCTATAAATTAAGTTAAAAAAAAATTTAAATTACATACCTTAATAAATACCTAAATACAAATAAAAATCTGGGTATTATTTAAAAACGTAACTGAGAAAAATAAAAAAAATCTCTTTTACTAACGGTGTTATACCATTTCCAATCAAATAAAAAAGATATATACAAAAATTAAAAAAACATTGAATAACGGGTAAAAATGTTTTATGGTACAATATTATGAAATATTTATATAATACAACACCTAGATGATATTTCACCACAAAAATATCCACTTAAAAGATTAATTGATAAGCTAATTACCTTCACTTATACATTTTAAAAAATTTCCGTACCCAAACTTAACACACAACGGTCAAATTAAAAATAATTTGCTGTATCTCCAAAAGTTTAATTTAGCATACATGTAAGAAATTATACCTTGGGAGTCAAATGATCCTGATTAAAATGTTTAAAAACGGGTATGCAAAATCGAACGAAAATGTAATAAGTGTAAAAGAGGCAGGTTAACACTTGAGCCAAGTTTGATAACACGTAGTCCCATCGTATAGTTTGGGTTCTTCATAAAAAAAATAGAAATTCGGGTGACCAAATGTAAAAAAGATGTATAAAATACTCTAATTACACTTATCGATAAAATATAACTCGTGGTCCGACTAACGATGACCTGCCATATAGAGTGTTAAAATTAGCCTTCTACAAATCCGTTT
This sequence comes from Acutogordius australiensis, assembly GCA_030555515.1. Classification (NCBI taxonomy): domain Eukaryota; kingdom Metazoa; phylum Nematomorpha; class Gordioida; order Gordea; family Gordiidae; genus Acutogordius; species Acutogordius australiensis. The sequence goes on from CM060242.1 coordinate 29,303,246, forward strand.
ACCGTTTTTCTCACTCTCGTCTACCCATTTTATATTGCCAAACTTATAAAATGTTATTCAAATTTGTTTTAATTATTTTTGATTGAGTTATCTTATACATCAGTTAAAATGTATTTAGTTGGTCAGAGTCATTTATAATAATTATCAGCAAATATATTGAACAAAATAAAATTTAATTTGTCTTATGGTCAAATATTTGGTGCATTTCAAAAAGTTAAATCCATTATAAATGTTCAGCCTGTCGTATATAAGACATGCTCATGTACGTATGATAATAACAGATGTTATTACTCACAGAGAAACCTTACAATTGGTGGCAGCGGTTAAAAAACGGATTTTTGGAAAATTTATATTCATATCAGGTAAAAAGTTAAATAATGAAAATTGAGATTCTTTTATATACAAACAAAATAAAATGCCAATATATATGTTTTCTTATTTTTTTTGATATGGATTTAAATTTTATCAAATAGAGAATTAAGAATAATTTTAGTAAAAATTTTAATTTATAATGTTTAACAAAATTAACAATACCTTTTCTGTTGAATTTTTTCAACAAAATTATATAATCCTGATAGTAGTTTTACTGATTTTATACATAATATATAGACAACACCATAATCATAAGGTGTTGGTTCTTAAACCGCAATTAACATGTTTTAATTGTGGTAGGGTAGGACATGTCAGGAATTTATGTCCTTATAAGGCTTGGTTTTACAACCGGGCGGGGCCAATTAGGAACTATGGGCGGGAAGGGCCCGATATAGGTTACAACCGGGCGGGGCCAATTAGAAACTATGAGAGGGAAAGGCCTGATAATGAGGTATACTACAACCGGGCGGGGCCAATTAGGAACTATGGGCGGGAAGGGCCCGATAAAGTTAAATAACTGGGGCCCGAACTAGAACAAGGCGATTATAAATTTTTTATTACAGGTTTTTAAATATATACATATGAGTGTTATTAATATTACTTGTGTTTTAAACCCTAGAGTGATGTGCGAGGTTAATAGCATTAAACTGAGTTGGTTGGTGGATACTGGAAGTTCAGTATCAATAATAAGTAAAATTATTTTTGATAAATTATTTTGTGGTTTTGAATAAAAGAAAAAATTTAAATTTAAGACAATTTGACAATACAAAAGTTGAATTCTTAGGTGTTTTGAACTTAACAATTTTGTAAAATAGGGAGGGGAATATAAAACTCTGGATCACCAATCAACCTGGTGTAGCTATAATAGGATGGGATTGGTTAGCAAGTTTTAAGGGACTATTAGAGAAATCCCAAATTCGATGGTATGATTGGGTCACATCACTCAAGGGCATATTAATAATTTATTTATAAATTCAATTAGCATTAAAGAGTGGGAGTATGAAGTGAAAGTTTTGGTCAACATGTTTCCTGACATTTTTAAGAAAGAATTAGGATGTTTAAAAAATTTTTTTGTAAAAATAAAATTAATAGAAAATGTGGTCCCAAAATTTTTTACAGCAAGAAGGGTGCCATTTGCCTGGCAGGAAGAGGTATTTTGTATTTTAGATAAATGGGTGAAGGAAAAGATTATCGAAGCCTGTGAAATGAGCGAATGGGCTACCCCGCTAGTGATCGCCCAAAGAAAACAAGAAGTTACGGATATGCGCGGACTACAGACTGACGGTAAATCCTGCGGTGAGGGAGGTTATTTTTCCTTTACCTAATATTGAAGAGTTGTTAACACAAATAACAACAGCCCGTTTTTTTCCAAAATAGATTTAGCTAATGCTTACTTACATTTGGCATTGGAAGAAAATTCTAAAGAAGTAACCTGCATTATTACAGGTAAGGGTCTTTTCCGTTTTTGTAGATTACCCTTCGGTATATCTATTTCAGCGTCAATTTTTCAACGAGCAATGGCATCTATATTTGGAGGGATGGACGGTGTTTTTTGCTATATAGACGATGTTTTAATAATAGGCGAAACGCCTGAACAACATAACGTTAGATTAAAAATAGTGTTATCTAAATTAGCCGAAGGAGGTCTCAAAGTTGGGTACGAAAAATGTGTTTTTGGTACGGATAAAGTAACTTATTTAGGATATGTCATTTCTGAAGGGTGTATAACCCCGGAGAAAAGAAAAATAGAAATATTGAAATTAAAAAACCCGATTAATAAAAAAAAATATATATTTTGTTGAATTGGTGGATCTAAATGTTTTTTTTTTGATATAATTAAATAAATTTTTTTTTGGCTGGTGCAGCTAAAAATTTTCTAAAAAAGGAGAGTGAAGACCTTGACTATTCCTGAAGGTAGGAAGGGTTGACATTGATATGAAAATTTTGGGTTGCACGGCAATGTAAAATTAATAAAAAAATAAAACTATACGTTGGTCAACCACAAGGGCAATTTAAAAGGGGGGAGTCAGCCTGTCGTACATAAGACATGCTCATGTACGTATGATAATAACAGATGTTTTTAACTACTTAATAAACTTGCAATTACTCACAGAGAAACCTTACAATAAATAAAATTATTGTTACGTAAAAAGTACACTCTTCGCCCTTACAACGATTTAACACTATAGCGAAAAACGAGAAAATTAATAATAGAATGATACTATAAAAATCAGTGGTTACCATTTCAAAGGGTTTTATCGGTGTTAAAACTGGATTTTAAAAATGGGAATATATTTGAAGGTATAAAAAATAATTTCAAAATCAAAAACCCCGTTCCTAGACAAAAATAAATAACCTCTCAAATTTAAAAATTAAATAAATATTAGTATTATTTAAATAAGAACACTAACAGATGAAAAACAGCAATATAATAAAAAGACTTATTCAAGCCTATATTTTATTAGGGCAATAAATATTGTGTCCCCCATTTTTTAGCATTTTATAAATTTCGTAAAAAAATTTAAACAATAGCAAAAATACATAACAGTAGATTAAATGTAATAAAGTTAGCGTCAAATTTGGAACATTTTCTGCTCTACAAGACAAAATTTAGTTTTTCAATTTAAAAAGAAACATTTTGCAAGGAATAAGTGCAATTAAGTAAGAAATTGATAACATAGATACAATTACCTAGGATAATTATCCCGATATATCAGGGTGGGGGCAAAAAGAAAATACAAAAAGTTGCTAAAATTAGGCATGACCGAATCAATATCTTTCGATGTGAGCAGCCGCTTGCTTCGAACTAATTCTAAATGCAAAATAATCAAAAACATCGTTATATATAAATAATAATTTAAAAATGTATGATACTGTATTATATAAAAAAAATTTAAAATTATACAGGCCTACAAAAATTATGGAGACCAGAATCATATAACTGCAACGAAACAATCTACAATGTAGCCTTATCTCAAATGTTGCTAAAGTTTTTCCAATTGTCATCGAAGCAGGGCCCATCAATGAAGCCGAAAGAGCGAAAATTCTGTAATACTCAAGGCTCATTAATTAAAAAAAGTTAAATTTTTTATTTAATTTAACTATACTGTACCATCAATTTTCTGAAATAATGAAAATTAAATATTTAAATATATCAAGCTTAACATTCACATGGTTATATAAAATAATTTTGCACCCACTTACAAATGGGCACGATTTTTTACTGGGTTGGAACAAAATACATTTTTCAGTGCTTATAGCACGCTTGCAAATTGTGGCCAATAAAAACACTATTAAATATTTGAATAGTAGAGTTGATCTTATTAATTAGTCTATTTAAACTTAAAAATATGGTTGTCATAGTGAGCGTAGATCAAATCTAGTTATAAAAGAAAACAAATGGTTTTTATTTTACCGTGATTGAGATTTACAATTTTGGAAACGTTTTCGTGCACAAAGGAATGTGATTTCATGAGCAATCTCATCTAAAATAAATTATGGAAAAAAAAAACAAAAAAAATATATAAGAAAAAATTCAAGTAAAATAATTATTAATAAAATAATTTATATGCATTACATTCCCTATTTTTTAATTTAAAAATTTAAAAAAATAAAAAAATTATAATTGCCTGAAGTGTTTTACAATACATTTATGAGTTAAAAGAACAGTATTGTAATAAAAAATAATGTTACGAATTTTTAAAACAAAAAACTTTGCAATAAGCGGTTGTCAAATAGAAAAGCAAGAGAAAAAATAAACAAAAAAACAAAATATGTATATTTTACAAGAAATAATAATTATAGTTTTTAATTTAATCCAAATTTGCAAAAAATTTAAGTGTGGTTAGCGATAAAAAAAACGTTTGATATAAATTATACTTGTTCAAGCATGACAATAAAGGATGAGGCTGGTGGTATGTCATACACAACTACGATATAATAAATGGGAATAGTAACAAAGATAATTTGATACGCGAAATAAAGGGTCAACCAAAACCAACTCATTACGTTTTGCATTAAATTGTCATGATGATTTGTTCCTTTTTTCATATTGTCCAAAGGATTGTTGGGTGAATCGTCCATTGAATGAGAAGTTTTACGTTTGTGCAAAAAATCTATCAATGTAAATTTGAATGCCTAATTTAAAAATATCATATTAATAAATTTTTCATTTCCTAATAGGTTAGCATAAATTAAAACGGCATAAAATATATTTAAATAATATATAAATAACACTTACAACAACTAAATTACATATATATAAAATATTATATTTATAAATAAAATTTGTAAGGGCAAAGTGGTTTTTTTTTAAAATTTTAAAATTTAAAAAAAATTTAATTAACGCAGAAGGTTTAAAAAGTGCAAGTTTAAAAAAGTTTTAAAAATTTTGAAAAAATAAAATTTTAAAATTTTAAAACAACGTTACACCAGTAAAAGGGTGGGGTATGTGACTACCCCATTTTACAAAAAAGAAACATATTAAAGCTATAGAGTATATTTTTTTTTCTAGCATACAACTTAATTTAAATATTAGTTAAAGTGTTTTCAGAAGTTACATTATTGAGTAATTGTAAAAAAAAATTTGTTGATCCATAATTTTCGATTACACTGGACAACAATATTTGGACGACCATGGCAATTATCGTTTGTGAACAAATTTTGGTGCTGATTATGATAGAATCAGAATTTTAGCCAAAGACTCAGATTTTTAGTTATGTGATGTCGAAAATGAGTTTTTCCTATTTTTAGGGTATTTTGGGTATCTATATAGTCTATATTTATAAAACCTATGGGTAAAAACAAAAGTTTAAAAATATATATATAGATTAGGGAAACATTCATTTAGGGCGTTTAAATTATTTTTTAATATTTAATTTTTTTTATTTTTATGTTTTCGTTTAGTAATTTTTGTCATAAAATTAGATTTTTAATCCTAAATAACTTGAAAGTAAATTGTAATTTTAAGTAATAACCTTTTTTAAATATTTTTTTTCATAAAGAATCTAAAAATGGCATAAATATTTTTGGAAAATTAATAGTTAAAAAGTTTTAGGGATTTCGGACGCAGTATAAAAAAATTGGAGGCACTGGGAGAAAAAATACTGGGATCGTTATCATAAGAAAATTCCGTACAAAACCCTGTTATTGTTTATATTTTTTTGTTGTCAATGTTATTGATATAACAGCCCTAAAAAAGTTAATAATTTGATTGAACAAACTTTGTAAAGACAATATTATCCTAATTTGCGTTAAATTAATATTATCAATTTACTTAAAATTTTTCCACCTGACATTGCCAATATGTTCACTAAAAAAGTAATTGTAAAAATTCTACCTTATTTATCTCATAAAATTATTAATAAGATATTGTACAATTGCCTAAAAAGAGAACTTTTGAAAAGATTAAATATTAAATTAAATATTTTAAAACTAAGATGTGCAAGGGTATGCACATACTCCACATATGTAACAGCGGGTTAAAAAAATTTGTTAAATATCTTATACTTCCTAGGGTGGTAATAGTTTTATTGCAATAAACCCAATCCTGTAAACCATTGTCAAGAAATTCCTTGGTATTATCTTTATCTTCATCATTGCTCAAGCACCTTATTTCTTGAGTCTCTAAATATTGAAAAAATGTTAGTTAAAATTGATATAAAATATATAGATTCATATGTTCATAAGGGCAATTAAGCAAACGTTATATGCTCTTTCCACATAAAATTTAGATTAAATTTGCCTTAAATTAAGTTAAAAAAATAAAAACAATAGCAAGTAACTATCATTTTTTTTATTGACCCTAACTTTAAATAAGCCAAAATTTTAATTATGAGCTCAAATTATTTTTTTGAAAAAATCATTAAATATTTTTATTACACAAAAATGTAAAAAATTATTATTTTTGCCTATATATTACCTTTTGCTAGAAATAATATATGGCAGGAAACCCAAAATCTAAATAAAGGGAACAAAATAAGTGTAGTTGCAAACATCATCCAACACCAAATAGTGACAACATAGTTTAGTTTTCCCAATGAATATGTAATTAACTGAAAATCCCAAACAAACCTTTTACATTATAACATGTCAAATTAACTTGTCTCCTTCAATTATATCAAATACTATGGTGTTTAAACTAAAAACAACTAATATGGCCACAAAAATATTATATATGGTTTTTATGTGATTAATTTCAAGCATTTCACTAAAATTTTTAAACAAAAATAATTACGTTAAAATTGAGGGTCGACTTATAAAATTTTTTTCCTTCAAGTACTCTTTATTTCTAAAATATTATGTTTTATTGCTCAATACTTTTGCTCTTCAATAAAAGGCACTGATTTCGAATGTTTCAGCGAATCATTAGGCTCACTCTCCTGCTTTATATTATGAGCCAGTTTTTCAAAGCTTTTATTAACCCCCTTGAGTATTTCATCTCGACAAATCTAAGGTATTAATGTTTATAAGGATAAACCTCCAATTCTTGAGGAGATATCATTTAATCAGCTGTCTGAATGAATGAAATTTAAATTTTTGTTTGATCTCTATGTCGTCGAGCTCTGATGTTTCAACTGATTACCTTTATGCGCCATTTAGACCTAAATCTGTTAATATTAAAGACTGGAACTATAAAATGAACACATGGGTAAAGAAAATAAAGGATTTACTTATGTCTTCAAACTTAGTTGAAATATCTTACTCAGAGTTGAAACAAAAATTAATTTATAAAGGAAGGCCTCCACATGGTCTCAAGGAAATATTTTCAGAACTTGTCAAGTTTTAAATTTTTTTTTAATTATTTTTTTGTTGAAATTGTCTAACCTTATTTTGTAGTGATCGAATTTTGATACCAAAATCTCAGCTAGCATCCCAAAATAATTCATGGCTAAATTGGGGAGCTAATACATTTATAAAATACCCCTATACTTTTATATCCTCATATGTTAATAATGGAGGCTCAGATGATTTTGAAGAATCATATGTGTTTAAGGAAAATTTAGAAGTATTATATAAATATTACAATTTTAGCAATTATCTCAAAAAATTTATTCTCAGTTATGTTCAGAACAAGATTGCTACAAAAGTTACAGCCAAATTTTAAAAGAATGTGCAAGTTTTTCAATCAAAAAAAGTGACCTGGATCTTATTTTAAATTACCTTAAACAAAACCAGATGATTTTCTATGAGGGTGAGACCCTGGAAATGGTATTTTTTGACTTAAAATTTGATTGTGTAGAATACTCTAGTCAAAATATTCTCAAAATTACAAGACACAGAAGACCCTGAAATTAGTAGAAATATATTAAAGTTTGTTATTTTGTTATTTATTTTTAGACTAAAGCAAGCTGAAAAGACTTTAGAAGCTGATATAGACAATATTTCAATCCAAATCAAAAAGTTTGTTCAAACTTATATATTAAAATTTATTTAAATAAAATTATAACAGTATTTAATTAGGCTCATTGAGATAACCAAGAAACATTTGGTTGCAAAAGAAATATCAAAGGTATAATTTGAAAATTAATTAATTATAGGCAAAATCTTACCTTAAACGCAAAATTGCCCTTGAAAGACAACTTAAGCAAAAAGAGGCAACATTAGATAATATTGAAGGCCTTATCAATCAATTAAGTCAAATATCTTCAAACAAAATGGTAATATTATTATAAATGAAATATCTTATAAAATTTATGTTTATTATCCTAATACAATATGATGCTTAAAATTTAATAATAGCTATTTGTACTTTTTGCCATACAATTTTTCTAGATATATCAAGCTTATAAAGCCAGCATGGATGCTTATAAGAACATTGTGAATAAATCTGACCTGACTGAAAAAAAATTAAATGATACTATGGATGAAATGCAAGAAGTTTGTATAATTAACAACAATATGAAATTAATTATACTGTTGTCCTGAAAACTTATAAGTTTGCATATGACACTGGACAACAATATTTCGATGACCTCAAGCATTAATGGCAACCATCGTTTTTGGTCAAGTTTTTGGTGCAGATTATGAATATGATATCAGAATTTTAATCAATGGCAGATTTTTATTTGTTTGATGTCAAAAATGAGATTTTCCTATATTTGGGGTATTTTGGGCTTCTTTAATATGGGCAGAAACAAAATTTAAATATAGAGAAACAATCCTTATTAATGTAAGGCGTGTGATTTTTTTTAATTTTGTGTTTTTTTAAGTTATAGGTTTTTGTCATAAAATCCGTTTTTTGATCCTTACTTGGAAATAAATTGCATATATGTTTTCCTGAAGAATCTAAATATGCCAATAGATTTTTTGAAAATTGATATTTGAAAAATTTTGTTTTTTTTGGTTCAAAAAAATTAGAGGCATTGGGCCTGGGATCGTTATCGCATCTAAACCTAAAAATCGTTTATGTTGTTTTTTTTGTTGTCCAGTGCACAAAACAAATTTAACGAAAACTTATAAAAACTAAAACGGCTATTGACACAAAACCAGCAAAAACGCCGGTTTTTATTTGTTTTTGTATGTCGAATCTTATCATATAATATATTCCTTTGTAGCTAATTGACATGCAGCATGATATTGAAAATATACTCGCTGCCCCTGTTTCAGTGACCGATCAATCACTAAACGATGACACAGTCCTCATGGATGAGCTGGAAAAGGAGCTTCAAGAGTTGATAGTTGAGCAGAATTCAGGTGAGAACAAAGCTCCTAATAAAATATCTACACCTGCCACACCAAATCTTTACCCTAAATTGCCTCAACAACCTTCAACTAGTACACCTACCGGCCCAAGCGGCCTCAGCGATGCGGCATATCAAGAACTTATGGATGACATCTCCCTTGAAAGTTTTTAGCATTTTGACATTAACTAAGGGTTTTCATTTTTTGAGCTCAGGGCTAGGTTATTTGCCAAAATCTCATATATATCTAGTGTAAAACACATTTATATATAAGAATTTGGATTGTTGTAATAAAAATTATTTAATAGTCCTTGTATATTTTTCATGAGTCAGGAATAATTAGATAATTAACCGCTAGTTGCCCATTTATTTTGTTATTCTTTATTCGGCTCGTTTAAAATTAAACTATTTTTCGAATAATTTTACGCAACATCTATTATACACACAGTAAAATCTTTTTTGCTACTTATACTATAATTTTAAAAATGTAAGGTTTTTAAATTTTATAATAAAAAACAATTACTTCAATCATCTTTCCTTTTTTGTCTTTAATTAATATTCATTTGATCATTAGCAAAGAATGTAGAGGCAATAATCTTCAAATTCGTATCCAACAATATATTTACAAATTTTTTTAATTGCTCGATAAACCTTAATTAACTTTTTTATATTCCTATTTATGTCACCTCTATAGTACTAACCATATTATATAAGACTTTCTTTAATTAAAGATCTACTCCCCGATATTCCAATGGATGAGCCAGGTGCAAAGAAAGAAGAAAGGTTAAAGATGGCCGCTAGAAAATGAAATGACATTATACGTAAGGACTTCTATAATTCTTATGTTAAATATTTCGTAATTTTTTTTCTCCCTATTTATTCCCCAATTATTTATTTTTTAATTATGTTTTAGATTACTATTTGGTTGAAATTACAAATTGCAGGAATATGAACGCTTGACATATTATTTGCAATTGTTTACATACTTAATTATATAAATTACAAATAAAATTATTTATTGATTCATTTAAACATATATTTTAATTTTGATATTATCCATAAAAATCATAAGTAATTTTTCAGGGACGTTAAGCCGGCTAAAAACTAACAAGTGACTAAATTAACGAAAGTCTACGAAAGTGTGGTGTTTTAGGTTAATTATGAGTTCACATCAAATAGTTTGTTAATAAAAATTGTAAAAGAATTAATGGCCGAATTCTTAAAATTGAATTTTTTTTAAACCATAAGCCATTCTTTTAATTAATTAGTATTTCCTTTTTTTTAATTTTTGGAAAAAGTCAAATTTTAATTAAAAAATTTTTTCTGCTTTTTATATTTTGTCCAATTGAATATAACGAACTTAATCAAAAATAAATGTGAAATACTGCAAGCATATAATTAAAAACCTCGACAAATCTTGTATATAAATTAATTAGATCAAGACTGTTATCAATTCCATTTTAAATATCAAATATCGTTTTTCTGGTAAAATTTTGGCTATGAACTCTAATAACACTGGACAACAAAAAACAGCATAAACGATACATGGTATTATTAAGAATTTTTTGCATTGTCAACAAAGCTTTCTATTCCTATTCATATTCATTGATGCCTTAACCTATTACACAGGTCAACAAATATTGAGATTTTGGAATTAAATAGAGATCAAACTTGCCATCTTAGGGGTTACCAAATCCATTTACCTTTTTCTAATCAAACTTATTCAGCTATAAACATTAAAAATTATAAAAAAAAATGTCAAAAAAAAAACAACTAATTATTTTTGTATTTAATAGAGTTAAATGTACTGTTAAATTCAAACCTTATTTATAATATTTTTATTAAAAACCGATAATAAATTTTATTTTTTGGTTGGGGTGCCAATATTTTATAACAGAGGTCATATGAAAACATTAAAGAATGCATCCCCATGATAGCCTTATCTCATATATATTTCCCGTTTATATTAGTTTCTTCCGCCTTCGGCTCCAGGATCGGTCCATAACGAAAATTGTCTTTTTTGACCAAATATATTTATTTATTACACATATTTATTTATTCTAAAAAAACTGAGTTAAAAATTTAAAATAATACAAATAACATTGTCGATTAAACGACTTTAAATGATTTTCTCTTTTTATATTAATACTAGCTGACCCGGCAAACGTTGTTTTACCTTAATAAATTTGTAGAAATTCATACGATAGGAATTTTTTAAAAAATAAGATTTTAATGTCGCCATAAATAGAAATTAATTTCCTAAAATTTACAATAGAAATCAATCTAAATATGCAAAAATAAACAATTCCGCTTAAAAATAGCAAGGTAAAGTGCAGATATGAAAAGCGTTGTTGTACCAAACAATTTTTAAATTAGTTTTATTAAAACTTTAGAAATTCCTTTGTGAAATTTTTGATTTATAACCAAAGCAATTACAGAAGTTTTTGGCTATAAAATGGCACTTTAATTGTATAATTCAGAATTGTTAAAAAAAGTTACAGCTAAAACAAAATCCGTAAAAAGCATCAAATACATTTTCAAGTATGTGCTAAAGGCTATATGGCTGTTTTTCAAATCAAAAATACCGATTTAAATGCTACTCCGCTCTACAAAATTGATTAGATAGGCAGCTATTAAATGGGCCGTTATGTTGGCTCTAATGAAGCTGTTTGGCGAATGGCGCCCAAATTCCTTTAAGAGATCCCGCAGTTATTCACTTAGCCGTTTACTTTGAAATTTTTACAAATGAAATACAGGGAGCGAGCTAAAAATTCACCAAGAACTACGCTCATCATCCTGTAAATTATGCAATTCTACGGATGCTCTTGGTGCCTTCACATATTTAAATATAAGCTATTTTACATGTAGCTAACAAAATAATAGATACTTCATAGGTAAGGCCGACCGGTAAATACATTTTTATATTAAATCAGGCCCGATTCTAGCTTTTCCATTTTAGGGGGGCAAAAAAAACTCGTGGGGGGGCAGAAAAAAAATTTTTTGCCGCCTTCGGCGGCAAAATTGGCCGTGACCTTCGGTCACGGCAAAAAATATACATGTACAACAATAGAATCCATGTTCAAAATTTTTTAACAAATTAGTCGTAATTTATTATATTATTAAATTAAAAAAAATGAGTTTATAAATTGTATATGTGAATTAAAATTAATTGTTTTCACTAAAATCAATTGCTTAAAAAGATATTTGAATTAATTGTAAGTATAATTTTATTATTTGGTATCATTGCTGAAAATTAAAAATATGATATATATGAATGATAAAAATAAATTATATAAAACTTTGGATTTTAGAAAATGAAAAGTAAAAGATTGATTATCATGGAAACAAAATGTATAAGTATGCTAATTTGGAAGAATATATATGAAAACACTGGTTATATATAACTAGTTATTAATATTAGGGTAAAAACTAAATAAAACATGAACATAAACGTTAAATGCGCATAAAAAAAGTTTGCAACTATGTTAAAATAGTAAGCAATAATTAGCTGATTATGAGCAGTGTATTGTATTGATCAAACTATTTTATCTTAGAGGATTATAATTAAATTACAATATTCATCAAAATTCAACGCCTCTAGTTAATGATTTTTCGTGTTCTAAAAGAATCAAATCACCTTTAAGCAGGTCACTACTTGTCAGCCGTTATTATCCTTCTTAAAGAAGAAAATGTGGCCTCACTCGACGTTGAAGAGCCAATCAAACTTATAGGAAAAATGTTAAATAGATTAGAAAACGCATCATTGTAGTCATATAAAAATTTACAAAATCAATAGTAACACATTCTTTTTAATTATTAAGTTTCTAAAAAAGTCTTGGCTACGTCAATATCTTTAAATATGAAATTATTATCAATATTACTTATTTTTAAAAAAGGGTCTAATTTATTTATATCTAAAATAAAGGTTAATCAAATTTGTAAAGGGAATCTAAAGATTTTAAACAACTATTTTCGGTAATAACTCTATTATCAATATAAATAAATCAATAATATTAAATATATACTTTTTACTTCATCATTAATATTTAAAATATATTCAAACTTATGAGTAGAAAATAAATAAAAATCAGATAAATCTTTAGGTTTAGTTTTTCTTTTATCTATAGATAAATTATTGTCATTTAAAAAAATATTAATATCAAAACAATTTTGAATAAATCTTCAAATGTATTTTTATTTCTTAATTGTTTAATTTCTAACAAACAATGGTGTATTAAATCAGAAGTTTTAGAAAATAAATCGTTCTTCATTGAAATTGATCTATAATTATTTTTAATAAATAAATAATTTTTCAATTAACTACAAAAAAATAAATAGATGATTATAAATATGGTCATAAAACCCCAATTCGGCCCTAACTTGAAGATATAAAGGTTTTTTTATTTTTAATTTTTAAAAGAGTATTAAATATTTCTGTGTAATTTAAAAAAAAAATAATGGGCAGGGAGTGACTACACCACTAATGGGGCAACAGCCGGGGTATGGTCACGCATTCACTAACTACCTTGATTGCATCATGTTGAAAAAATTTATGAAGGGAAGAAAAAATATCAAAAAGACCTTCCCCATCACTTAAAATTTTAAGACCATCTTTTGCAACAAGATGCAATCGGTGGTAAGCAGGGAATATACGGGACATTGTGTCCAATAATTTTGCTCAGAAATACTTGAACACCACCTTTTTCCCCAGACATTAATTTCGCCCCATTGTAGCATTGTGCGATCAGGTTCTTTGGTTCTAGATTATATTCTAACAAAAGATTGTTGTTAACTGAGAAAATTTCTTAGGCATCAGATTATTATGAAGTGCTTTCACAAATATAAAGCTTTCTGTAAAATCAAATTTTTCTATATATTTCTGTTAGTTTGATCTCTCTTGCGGATGAGAAGTATTAATGAATAAAAACACTTTTAAAAAAAGTAAATATTTTTAAGATAATATTTTTTGGATATTTTTGACGGAGCAAATTTAATTATATTATGTGGAAGAAATAAAAATACTATGTATTTTTGGGGGGGCAAATTCAATTTTTTCTGGGGGGGCAAACATAAAATTACTATGTATTTTTGGGGGGGCAAATTCAATTATTTTTGGGGGGGCAAACAAAAACTTTGGGGGGGGCACTGCCCCCCCAAAAGGGGTCTAGAATCGTGCCTGTATTAAATTAAGCACCTTAGGGTATTTATTCACAATAATTTTCTTAAAAAAATTGAATGCAACAATATTTAATGTGATACTTGCCTTGCATACCCAAGCAAAGAATTTATGGGAGAATTACAATAAATTCAATGAGTGAGGATATATTGCCAAAACACCGCGCATGGATCAACAATTTACACATTACATTTAACCACGATATGTACAATGAATCCTTAATTGCTATCGAGGATTTTTGCATGGGCATTGTCAACCTTCCTTTGACTCAGCCTTTTGAATGCATCTGATTTAGTGAACATTGAAGTAAATGGTGAATTACAATATGATACTGTGGGAATGGCAGCAATAATCGGTATCTCCCACTGATGAATGAAGAATAAATAATTGATGGAATGGCAAAACATAAAATCAATTTACGCCAAAAAGAGTTTTTTAAAATTTATTATAGAACGACGAATTCTATGTAATCGCGGCTACACATAAGTTACATGCAGAGACGTATTGAAGGGTGGGGGGTAAACGGGGCCATTGCCCCCCTTTAATAATTTTATTTTTTATACCGTTAAAATTGATATATTAAACTCTAAAAACAATAAAAATCTTCAAATTAAAATTTTTAGTTAATATAATGATCCTTTATTTACTTATACACTAACAAAAGCACAGATACTTACTTCTTTTTCTTCTAAAAAATTTCTTGCCCCGCTTTAAAAATCTCTTGCCCTTAGGTAAGTTTCTGCATACGTCCCTGGATACATGTATAGTTATCATAGTCAAAGAAACACCATTCAATTAAGGTAATTGCCTGCATACCCTAGAAGCAATTGATAAATCAAATGCTAGAATATATATATAGTCTTTGTTATGTATAATTTAGTTATTGATATATAGTTTATTGTAAATAAAAGTTAATACCGATTTAAATGCTACTCCGCTCTACAAAATTGATTAGATAGGCAGCTATAAAATGGGCCGTTATGTTGGCTCTAATGAAGCTGTTTGGCGAATGGCGCCCAAATTCCTGTAAGGGATCCCGCAGTTATTCACTTAGCCGTTTACTTTGAAATTTTTACAAACGAAATATAGGGAGCGAGCTAAAAATCCACCAAGAACTACGCTCATCTCATCCTGTAAATTATGCAATTCTACGGATGCTCTTGGTGCCTTCACATATTTAAGTATAAGCTATTTTACATGTAGCTAACAAAATAATAGATACTTCATAGGTAAGGCCAACCGGTAAATACATTTTTATATTAAATTAAGCACCCTAGGGTGTTTATTCACAATCACTTTTTCAAAAAAATTGAATGCAACAATATTTAATGTGATACTTGCCTTGCATACCCAAGCAAAGAATTTTTG
This sequence comes from Acutogordius australiensis, assembly GCA_030555515.1. Classification (NCBI taxonomy): domain Eukaryota; kingdom Metazoa; phylum Nematomorpha; class Gordioida; order Gordea; family Gordiidae; genus Acutogordius; species Acutogordius australiensis. The sequence continues at coordinate 29,318,843 of CM060242.1, forward strand.
GGAGAATTACAATAAATTCAATGAGTGAGGATATATTGCCAAAACACCGCGCATGGATCAACAATTTACACATTACATTTAACCACGATATGTACAATGAATCCTTAATTGCTATCGAGGATTTTTGCATGGGCATTGCCAACCTTCCTTTGACTCAGCCTTTTGAATGCATCTGATTTAGTGAACAGTGAAGTAAATGGTGAATTACAATATGATACTGTGGGAATGGCAGCAATAATCGGTATCTCCGACTGATGAATGAAGAACAAATAATTGATGGAATGGCAAAACATAAAATCAATTTACGACAAAAAGAATTTTTTAAATCTATTATAGAACGACGAATTCTATGCGATCGCGGCTACACATAAGTTACATGCAGAGACGTATTGAAGGGAGGGGGGAGGGGTGGGGGGGGGGGAAGCAAAGGGGGCCATTGCCCCCCTTAATAATTTTATTTTTTATACCGTTAAAATTGATATATTAAACTCTAAAAACAATAAAAATCTTCAAATTAAAATTTTTAGTTAATATAATGATCATTTATTAACTTATACACTAACAAAAGCACAAATACTTCTTTTTCTTCTAAAAAATTTCTTGCCCCCCTTTAGAAATCTCTTGCTCTTAGGTAAGTTTCTGCATACGTCCCTGGTTACATGTATAGTTATCTTAGTCAAAGAAACACCAATCAATTAAGGTCATTGCCTGCATACCCTAGAAGCAATGTTAAATTGATAAATCAAATGCTAGAATACATATATAGTCTTTGTTATGTATAATTTAGTCATTGATATATAGTTTTTTGTAAATAAAAGTTAAATATTCGAATCGGTGGCTCAGTAGCCGCCGATCATTAAATAGTAATGTATTTCGAAATGCCAAATCAGATAAAAGCAGTAACAAATAAATTTTCAAAATGATAAAATTTTGAAAAAAAAAACCCAAATTATTTTAGGCAAGCGATAAGACCTATGTGTATGAAGAATCAATAACATCCTATTGTTCCTCCTATGGAATTCACATATAAATTTTATGGGTATTTGAGCCTTTACGGGAGAATAGTTAAAATTTTGCCCAAAAATTAAGAAAAGGCTATAAAATCTTATGGGTTTGGGATAGAAGAGTCAAATATTAGGGTTATATGTATTTTTTTATGCCAAATTAGATAAAAGCAAAAATAAAAAAAATAGCTAAAAATTGGCAAAAAATTCGGAATATAACAATATAAAACGATTAGGGCGGGCGACACATATGACCTAGGCGTTTGAAAGTTAAAAAAAATACTATTCTGACTACGGAAAATACATATAAAATTTTGTGGTAATCGGTTCACTCATTATGGAAAAATAATGGAAATTTCGCCCAAAAAATAAAGAAAAGGCTATAAAAACATAAGGGTTATTGGTAGAAGAGTCAAATTTGGGGATTGTATGTATTTTTATACACCTAATCAGGTGAAAGCAAAACCAAAAAATTTTGCCCAAAAATGGCAAAAAATTTATAAAAAAACAGTTTGAATTGCTTCTGGCGGGCGACTCATAGGACAATGTGGAAAAATTTTTTATAGCGTTATATGTATTTTTTTATGCCAAATTAGATGAAAAAATAAACAGAAAAGTTGTTCGTAAAAATCTGAAAAATTCATAAAAAAACAACTTCAAATGCTTAGGGCGGGCGAACCATATGACATAGGCGCATGAAACCTAGAATAAACATTAATCTGCCTCCAAGAGAATGTATATATAAAATTTCGTGGGAATCTTCAGTCGGTAGAAAGTTATCGGGGATCAAAAATTAAAAAACGCGATTTTTTAAATTGCTTCGGGCGGGCGACCCCTAGGACCTAGGCGCATGAAAGATACGTATGAACCGATTCTACCACCTAGAAAATCTACATGAAATTTCATAGGGATCGGTTTAGCCGTTTTTGAGCTTACTGGTAACAAAGATAATAAACTATCCTACTTTAAAAAAAACCTTTTTTCTTGATGTATTTTTTGGTAATTGGAAAATTACTATATTAAAGCCTTCACGAAATATTTTTTTTATAACATAAGTATATCATAATGTAGATGATTTATTATCGCATTGCATTATATAATTATATTTGAAAAGCTCAATTTATTTCGATCAAATGTCAAAGGCATTATTCCCAAATCACCATCAAATCGGTTTTTCGTAACCTAAATAGAAGAAAAACATTAAAAGAATATTTCGACCAATATAGATTTATAAGATAATTTAGGATATTAAATAATCTTTTGAATTTTCAAATGCGTTTATCGTTTTTTCTTGTCATTTGCAAGCTAAAACAAAAATTATGGAATTCAAACATTAAAAAAATTCATTTTTTTATATAAAATGGCAAAATTTTTATTCAAACATTAAAAAATGTATTTTTTTTTACAAACCGATAAAAAATTGTGTGCTTCGTGTTGCGGTGCAAAATATTTTGTTTAACCTAAATACGGATATTGGAGCTAATTATAATTGAATTTAAATATCTCATCATCTCAAACAAAAATGTTTGGTTGGAATTTTGAGGTCGCAAAATAAGTGATTTTTGTCAAACTTGGCCATTTTTTAATGGTCGTGAGGCTGTTTGTCCCATTAGTTCAAATACTGTAAATGTATTAGAAATATAGCCTACGTAGATTTCGCTGCAGTCATAAGTTTAAACGAGCATTCACTGATTTTTGTAGACTTGTGAATAAACCTTTTGCCTTAACAAAAAAATAACTACTTGTATATATTTCTTTTTTAACATTTGCGGAAATGTGGTTTTTTCTTGCAATATCATAACGTTATCAGCTTCTTGTATCGCTTTAATGCCCCCAAATATGGAATGATTAGTGAGTTCTTCGTTAATTTCCTAAATTGAAACATATTATTTCAAAATCTCAAACTATGGATGCTTTTAAAAACATCAAGCTGACTCATAAACATCTATTGATTGAAATATATCGTTTTACCATGTGCAAAAATAGGCTTATAATAAAGATTAACGGTTAAAAAAAAATATTTTGAGCGTATTTATCACTGGAAATACATATTATTTTGCTAATTAAAACTTAATGAATACAATTCCATTATTTTTTAATTAGCATAACATACATAATCCTACCTGACTCTTAATCATAACCTAATTTTCCCAAAGTAGCGAAAATTCGCCCATTCACATCTACCCAAAAATTTTCAGTGAATCAAAAAATATAGTGTAAACCTTTCTTGGGTGAATTATCAAGGTGATGTGAACATTATAAGCGGTCGCAAAGCGCCTGAAAGAAGCAATAACGCTATCCTGCTTCGCAAATCGATCGAAAGATGAAACGCTCGATTCGTCGCCCAACATGAATTGCAAGTTGTCTATGATGATGTGTGAGATATCGTGAATGTAGACGGCATGTGACATTGACTGTGATTAAGAGGTATAGAAAATTTAAATATCTATAAAACAATTTAGAGGTTTCCGCCATACCTTTTTTCATATAGGGACGCCCTACCCTTTTAGGGCTTTGACTTATAATAAAATTTGCTCACACGCTGGCTTAAATTATTAGGCTCTAACGTGAGGCACATTGTTTGGGCAACTGAGCAGCTTCAAAGTAGTTGCACATGTGTTTTATTTTCCAAAAAAAAGAGGCTATACACGGATTCGAACCCTCAACTTTCTGCGTGTAAGACAGGAAAGTTTGCCACTGAACTATCTGAGCCGAAAAATGATCTGCAAAAATATCATTTTTATGATGTATAAAAAGGGTCTGTTATAATTTAAATTTAAAAAAAATTAAAAAAAAATTTTCAATGTCATAATAAAGAATAAAATATACTTCAATGATAGTTTTGATGTTATTGGCACCCTGGTGAGTCATAAAATACAACGGAAGTTGTTCAAACGAATCAGCGTATTGATCGAAATATTTCAGGTTTTGTTCCAAATTCAAACTGTAGTCGAAAAAATATTATAGAATTATTGTTTTTAATAAATATATTAACTTAATTAACGCACACAATATCAGACAACTATTTATAACAATTTTGAGTTCAGAAGACAATTTCTTCAAAAATTATCTAATTTAAACAAAAAAGGGCTAACTTGGCAAATTGATGGAGCATAAGCCTGGCTAGACGAGTATTGGGTATTTCAAAACTTCCCCACAATGTATTCACCTAAAATATAATAAATATAGAATTAAGTTAGATGCAGGCAAATAAAATTTAAATAAATACACATCACATTAGAACATGACATTTTTAAGAGAGTTAATAGCAAGACATGTTTTGACACAATACTACATAATTTTTTTTAACAAAAGTCTCTTTTTAAGTTAAAAAGGCTTTACAAAAATTAACGATAAAACTTAAATAATGAAGTGGTGCCCTCTTTTTAAATCATGGTTTTTCGAAATTTTGTAGAACTCTTTATTGGCTTCAACCCCTCAAATATGTTGTTATACTGTACAAAAAAACTTTTTTTTATTGTGTTACTTTCTATTAAATTTATTTAGGTATTTTATTTGATAAAATTCATTTATTTAAAATATAACTTATATGTATTTTTCGGCATATTCATTGTGTAAAACTGCAATTTAAAATGTTTTTACACAAATTTATCAAAGAAAGTTTTAAATCCTGTTACAAGATATAGTACTAAAAACTTTCATAAAACATGCTTTGCCCTTTTCCATAACTTATTTGAGTAATAATGGCTATTTGGCCTATCAGCGAAAACGTAAAACGAATTTGAAAATAAGGTAATTGATATAAAAACAAAGTAATACTACTCTGTAAAAAATTTTGTAAATAGGTGTTATATTAAAAAATTAATATGTGGCATAGCTCACCCCCTGAATACAAAGGTCTAATGAATATTCGCTTAAATAAGTTGTTTTGCCTGACCCAGTGGGTCCAGTTAATATAGAAAGTTCACCCCTGCGATGTCCTTTGAGAATGTTATTTAGCATTGGAAATCGCCGCCACTAAATTCAAATAAAATATTTAGCTAGGTACAATCCAAATAATATGTTTGTCTAATAAATTTATAAAATAGATAATACAGGAGTCTACAGTTTAGCTATAAATTTCATATCAATTTACAAATATGCAATAGTCAAAATAAAATGTTCTTTCCCATCGGATTTAAGAAAGCATTTAAATACCAAAAAATGACAAAATTTAAGTTATGACACATAACTTAACTTGAAATTATATCTTTATTATAGGATAGAACATACTAATTTTTCTCTCAAGATGTAAAGATATAAAAATTTCAAATTTTTAATTATTTAAAATTTCCATCCATATATATGGGGTCTAGATTAGCGCTGTACCAGTAAAGGTTCAGCTAATTAATTAAAGCTACATAATTGTTGAATTAGCTTGCATTTTGGCTACCTAAGTTTTTTGGACTACGTTCTCATTTAAGGATATCGTTTTATGCGGACTAAATAAGCTGTTAAGTAGCTTCAAAGTGGTTGTTCAGGTGGTAATTTTTTTTTATAAAACTAAACAATTTTTTTGCTACCACCAAAGTCTGGGATGAACATTAAGGTATTTAAATTGGCTAGCCCAATATTAAATAGTTATTAGTACTCTATTGAAAAAAAAACAAATAGTTATCTTTATTTATTTAAATAAATTGTAAGTTTCAAGGTTGACACCCACTTTTGTTAGTGAGTTTAATGTTTATAGCATACTTAAAAAGAATGATCTAAGAAAAATCACTTGAGAAAGGGAGTGATAATTTGATTCTGTTTCTTGAAATTTTTTTAAATTATAATATAGGTAAAATTAAAAATCTAATTTGAAAAACAATTATATTATTTATTAATATACTTTGACTCCTTGAAACTTTTTGTGATTTTGTATCTGTGAAAGTATTTCTTGCCTCATATAGTGGAAATTTGTTATGGATTTGGAATGGAGTGGTATAGTGTATTTTGATAAGTCAGTCATATTTTTTATATTTTTTTCAAAATTAAGCTCTGATAAATTACTAAAGGCTAGATAATTTATAAATATTTATATACTTGAAGAAAAAACAACGTTCACTGTTCAATTTGTTGGAGAATGATTTAACATTATCCCAAGCCTTACGTATATCAGTAGAAGAATCTGACCAAAACATTATTTTTGTAAAAGGCTCTAAAAGAGGTATAATCTATAAAAATATCAGCCACTAAATTTTTATTAGGTCAGATTTCAAAATTTTAAGCAAATACCTCCTGTGATAAATTTTGAAAGCCATCTGGTAAGGTACATATAATGAGATGAGAAAACTTTATATTGTTGTAAAAGTGTTGTGACAATGATAAAGCTAAATTTTCAGAAGATGTTAAAATGATTTCCTTTTTAGTGGTATTCATATTATTCCATCCAAATAGACCAGAAAGCCCTAACCTACCGCATTATAAATTAAAAGGGGTTACTTCTTTTCAACCATTCCCCTGTTATTTAAGGGCATTTGTTTATATGAAGCAAGTTTATTTCCAAAATGATAATATGGAAAAAATATGTTATTTTCCATATATTTAATATGGTAATCTTGTATAATGTTATCTGAAAAATCACACTAAAACATTTTATAAATAAAAATAAATAATACATTTAATTTAAAATGAGTTTTAATTGCATTTTTTGTACTAAAATTTAAATCTGAAAATGGGAGTGCCTTTTCATAATCATTAGGTACATTACCATGATCCAAATATAAAGGGGTATCTAAATAATTGTGAACATTTTAAATACTTTTATCAGTGAAATGTTTTTTCAAGACATCTCCATCACCATGGCACAAACCTTTTTCACATGAGAACCAACCTTATTTAAATATAGTACCATATATTATTTATTTAACTATTAAATATATATAAAACCTGTTTTAGGGTTAATAAACATCATGTGATTTGATTTTTCTGGGCATAAACAATTTATTTTATAACAACACCTGCCATTATGAATTTTAATTGATTGAGATTGCAATAAGTTTTCTATATCATTGTTCTTTAAGTTCAAAAATGAGGAATAGGATCTTAACCAGATATTGGGCAATCTTGGTAACTAAATTTTAGGAAATAATTTTGATTTTACGTAATTAACGACGAACATTAAGTGACTTAAAAATTTGAAATTATTTTTACCGGGGCATTTAAAAACCGAACATATTAATCTTGTACCAGCTTTTATATATAAAACAACATAACCTTAAATTCTATAGATATCTATTATTTTTAAGTATTTTAGTGTTTTTAAATGTTGTATTGTAAAGCACTATCAAAAATTTTTATATCAGAGCAATAAAGTTTTAATGCTAAATTAAGATACGTCTTATTAATCTTTCAAAAAAATTTAAACGCATAAATTATCGTTATAAAAAGGTTTGCACAAAGTGTGTCATATTTGTTAAAAACACGGTTTTAAAGATAAAAAAATTTATCGTTTAAGTTTTAAAACAAACTTACTACATGATGTTGGGGGTCAGTAGCTTTAAATTATTATGTGGCGACGTTCATAAACCCAAATAAATCAGCGCGTGTCTCCACCAATATTAAACTATTCATTTAAAAGGCACCGCACTCTCCGATATTATAGCATGCAGGCTTTACAACCTTGACAAAAGTCGAAGGCCAGAGTCAATCACCTTCTAAATCAATGCCACCTTGCACTACAACTCTTATAGAAAACAGCATACCCGTCAGTGCATAGCCTTTTAGCCCTGTCGGGTACTAGACAATCACATAACATAAAACACTAGCTAAAAAAAATAGAGTATATTAAATATCTAAATAAATTAAAGTTGTATAAAAACTGCTAACAAATATGCAAATTTTGCATTTAATTTTAAAAACTGAGTTTGGCTTAGTATGGAATACATTAGGGCGTGAGACTCATTTCATTAGGGCACGTGCAAAGTGAGTTTTTATTTTTGTAAAATTTTCAAAATTTTGAAAAAAAAATTTTTGAAATAAAACGCAAATTTTTAAAAAGTTGCCAAATTTAATATATGCACATAAAATGCTCTTTCTAAAATAAAAAATTTTTGAAAAAATTTTGAAAAAAAAATAAATTTTCAAAATTTTCAGAATTTGCAAAATTTTACAAAATAAAAACTCACTTTGCACGTGCCCTTATAAAAAAAAAATAAAAATTTGGACTTTTTTATTTTTTACTTTTTTTATTTAAATTTTTTTGAAATGCTATAATAAACGGCAACTTTTTGTTATGCGTTCAATGTCAAAAGGTATAATATTTAAAGTTAATAAAATTTTAAAATTCTTTAAAAATAATGAAATAAGTCTGAACGCCCCCTTATACACTTTTTCTTATTTTCTAAAAATTACCTTGCATTAAATTTTTAGTTTCGGCTGCAGCTAGTGAAAAAAAAAGTTTTGACGAAAAAAAATTGCACTCATTTGAATAACATTGAGGCGGCTATTGTGAAAAAAATATAAAAAATTAAAAATTTAAAAAAAAAAACATTTTGTTAGGCATATCCTAAAACGACCAAAAAACCTAAATTCTTATTTTTTGATATTAGCCGCTAAAATTTTTTTTTATTTTAGAAATATTTTTTTTACAATTTTGAAAGAAGTATTAGCCGCAGCCTTCCTTACAAATTTTGACTGGTGTAATATAATTGTCAATGTAAAAAAAGTCTTCGACCGAATAACCACCTCCGTTTTTGCGGTTCCTACCGTCTTGCCAATTATGCCTGTGTATATCCATAAACCTGATAATGTTTTAAAACGTGCTCAAGAATTTATTGATGTGGGAAAGGAAGATCGTGCGTTGGAAGCTCTTGCTGGATTAATTAAAAACAAGCCACACAAAATTTGGCAAAAAACTCCTGAAAAAGTGCTGTTTGATTATTTTAACAAATTTTTGGAATTGTGCGTTAAACTGCGCAAATCTGACATAGCAAAAGAAGGGCTTTATCACTATCGCAACATATGTCAACAAGTATATTGTTTTTTTATTATTATTCTTAGGTTAATGTAAATGCTCTTGAAATAGTTTTCCGAAATTTTTTGAAATATGCTGAGGAAAGAACTATGCAGGCTTCTAAAGAGGCCTCTTATAATAAAGTAGATGTTGAAGATCTTGATGTTATTCAGTCACCAGAAGAGTAATTTTGCCTCTAATCTATTATTAATTTACCTTTTTGTTGATTATATCATTTTTATAAAGATTGCTCCTCAGTGCTGTTAGTGGTGAGGATTCAACTGATAGAAATAATCGATTGGTGCTAACCCCTTGGGTTAAATTTCTTTGGGAAGCTTACAGGCAGTGCTTGGATTTGCTGCGCAATAACAATTTGGTACAAAGGTTGTATCATGACATAGCTAATCAAACTTTTCAATTTTGTTTGCAATATTCAAGAAGAACAGAATTTAAAAAAATATCAGAGAATGTAAGATATTCTAATGTCTATAACATTTTAGTTAAGGAATCATATATTGCTTTTACAAAAGCAAAACAATCCATCTATTGCAATTGATTTAAATAATCCAGAAACTCAGCAATTGCAATTAAATACAAGATTTAATCAATTAGATGCTGCAATTACAATGGAATTATGGCAGGTTATTTAAAGTGCATTTTTTGTATTTTTTAATATTTATATTAGAGATAATTTTTATATTTTAAGTGAGACAAACTTTTTTTTCACTGTATATTCATAGATTTAGTTTAATATATGTTTTTGGTATATTCATATGTATATTTATCCTTCTAAAATGGAAATAATTGAGCTTATTTTATCAAAAATAAACCATATTGTAGGAGGCATTCAAAGTTGTTCAAGATATTTATGGTTTGATGCAAACATCCAAGAAGCAAGTTAAGGCTCCTGTTAGAGCCAATTACTATAGAAAGTTAGCTTTGGTTTTTTGGAAGGCTGAGAATAATCATTTATACCATGCTTGTGCATTGCATCGCTTATATACCTTGTTAAAAGATAGTAAAAAGAATTTTACTGCTGAAGACTCACAAAAGTAATTTGAAGTGAAAATACATTAAATATTTGTTTAAAATTAGCTTCTATTTTTATTAAATTTTTAGAATAAATTTTTAAATATATGTCAAATATGATAATTAAATGATTGAATCTTTCTTTACTTTATGTTAGGATGTGCACACTAATTTTAGTAGCAACACTGTCTATTCCCATACCACCTTCCAAAAATGACATTGACAAATTGTATGAAAACAATGATAAAAATCGAAAATTAGCAGCCCTTCTTGGATTGCCTACCCCACCCACCCGTAAATCTCTTATACAGGATTTGGTAATTTTTTTTAAATATTTTGTGCTACAATGCTTTCTATTACACAGGTCAACAAATATCAATGTCAGAAGCGTGAATTAAGAAAACATAAAAGAATGCATCCCCATGATGGCCTAATCTCATATATGTTTTTCGTTTTTCTTAATTTTTTCTGTCTTTGGCTCCTTAGATCCGTCTATAACAAAAAATGGCTATTTTTGATCAAATTGACCTATTTAAATATACCCTAAAAAAATTTAAAAATCTTTTTTGCATATGAAAATCCCTTGTAACTTATATTTTAAATCACAAAAAATGGAAAAAATATTTTATTAATATATAAGCTCTTACATTGGCATTTAGATAATACAAAATATTTCGCATCCAAATTTAAATACAACACGATATATCATCAGGTTTTAATGAAAATATAATTTGAAGTTTGAATTTAACAATTTAAATATTGTAAATATGCAAAAATATTTCAATTTATTTTTGTTTTTGAATCTTATTTGGTTTTTTGACCTTTTTTTCTAAAATTTCAATGTTTATAACTGACTAACTTAGTTTGTTTAGGAAAAACGGTAAACGAATTTGATATTCACTAAGATGGCAGGTTTGGTCTCTGTAGTTAACTCATAACTCTCAAAAAATTGTTGATCTGTATTATTTACCAAGGTTTGACACAATTGTTATAACATTTTTTCAAAAAGCATAATCCTTGGCAAAAATAAAAATTTGCCATAAATGAAAAAACTGTTATAAATATTTTTACATTTGTGATATATTATATATTTCAAACAAACATGTTATTAAAATTTAATAAAATACAATTTGCTCAATTGTGTTTAGCATACTTAAAAAGCTCTATTTGTAAAATCTTCGTATTTTGCAATGCGGTATGGGCAATAAATATTATTTCAACATTCCAGGTGAGTTATAACATGGTTGCAAATGTACCGCATGCTTTGCAAAATCTGTTTGATTGGCTCGAATCTGATTTCCATCCACTTAAGCTTACTCATAGGGTAACCTCTTGTTTCGCTTTTATCCGTGAAAACGAACCAGAGCTGGTTAAATACATCCCTTTCCTCGAGGAAGTTACATTGTTTAAGCTTTTACAACAAGTAATTCTTTCTTTTATTCAAATATAGTTTTCCTTGTTTTGTTTGTTTATTATGTTTTATAATATTTTATCAATCCCTTTCTTGTTTTCAATACGAATTTTATCCTTTTCCTGTTTTTTAAATTTATCTAATTTAGCCTGCTTTAAACATTAAAAGTTAGACACACCTCAATTTTTACTAGCATGAGACAAAAAATAATTATATAAAAAAAATTTTTAAATTATCTCTAAATTATTTCAGACTGATAAGAATTTACCAAAATGTTTTTCTTTGAGCTTATTTAAAAATTATGATTTTTATTTTTTCATTGAATTTAGAATGCTAAAAAATATTTAATTTAAGTAAAGTTTTGATTCTTTTAATTTCAAATATATTTTAATTTTTTTGTATTCGAGTCTTGTTTGTCCTATTTTGAATGATTAAGGTAGGCTAAATTGATTTTAAGAATGATATAAACAATCTAAAAATAGATATCATCTTTGCTTTAGCTGTTTTTAATATACCTATCGCTTCTATTTTTCCAAAGCAAAAAATTAATCTTTTAAATTGAACACTGGGTTAAAACGTTCCTTATTTATTTTTGTAACCAATATAGATTGCTCAAGTTTTTGCGACGATAAAGTTTGAAAGATTTTGCACGTTAGCGGCATTTTTGACACCTCATGATATAGAACGTTTTATTGTTAATGTGGCCAAAAACAATGATGTTCAAGTATGCTATTATTTACATCAGCCATGTTTTTAACATTGTTTTTTAATTTATATACAATAATACCAACATTGTTATTAAAAATAATATTATAATTATTTTAATTGTTTATTTTTTATTAGGGGCGCCTCTATCTAAACATTAGTTTTTTGGTGTTATTTTTGCAAAAAAATTATAATCAAATGAGTATCAACATTGAAAACGCCTATCGGAATTTAGTTTCTTACATAGTTTATATGCAAAATTACAACATAATTTTTTTTACTTTACTTTTGATGTAATTAAAAAACATACCTCCGATTTGACTCCCCCCCCCCCCCCCCCCCTTTCTAAATAATGAATATTAATCTATATTTATTGTACTTTAATTAAGGTTCGGTTGGACCACAAAAAGCATATGCTTTCGTTCGGGACCGATTATACCATTTCTGAGAGGGAGGATAATTTAGAGGGGAGTGCCCAGCTACAGCCCATGCCCACGGACAGAATTCGGGCTCAGCTGTTACTGCTTGGGCAAACGCTCGATGAAGCAGTTTGTCTCGTCTATCCAACTGATTTGATGGTTTGTGTTTTATATGACAAATTATTATCATATCTACATAAATTGGCAAATGGGAAATGTTTTGATTATTTTTTTGTTAAAGCTATTTTACATTCGTTTAATTTTAGAGTTATGTTTTTTACAAATTTTGTAATAAATTCATCCTCTAAGGTTGGGATTGAATCATTTTTGATGTGATAGGGAAAAGGTAATTACGTCGATGTTATATGGCTAAATACGAAAAAAAAATAATACATAATACGTATTTTTTACGATCTCAAATTTTTGAGATTTATTATAACATATCTATACTAGAAAATGAATGGTATTAATTTGCAATGCCCAACTCAGTTTTGTTTGCATGTTAATGTTGTTCGCTATTTTAGAAAAACGTGGAAACTGAACAACTTGTGCTCATTAAACGGTTTCAAGAAAGTGCATTGGAGGACTTTAACAGTATTGAGCAACGGCTTGGAGATATTGAGCTACGTAGGAAAAAATTGGAGGATATGCAAAAGGTACATTATTTGAAGAGTATTTTCATTATGCAGGTCGACATATTTTATTGAAAGTCACAAGACCCAAGAAAAATTATTTTTAACATTTTTATCCCTACAAGAATGTCGCACTGACGTTTTTTAAACTCGGGGTTTTAAATCATATTTGACATTTTCAAATTATTAAAATAATTTTATAATATTTTAAAAATATCAAACTTTTTTTAGGCAATTATGCTAAAATAAAATTTTTATCTTCTTTGAAAAATTAATGACTTATTAATAAAGATTTTAGTTTGAAGTTTTTTTTACTTTAACGTTCAAAGTTGTCACTAAAATAACCTAATGTAATGCCAAAAAATATTTAAAAAAAAACTTAATTGGTTCTGATCGGTTTTATCTACCCTTGTCGATTATAACATAAAAGATCGTTTTTTTGGTTTATTAGAGATAATTTGTATTGATTCGTGAATTTCCTGTCGAACGTTTGTTTATCTGTTTTAACAATCGTATATGTACTTAGGAATCGCTCAAGGAAAAGCACAAGCCCAAAACGGCTGAGGAAAAAGAATCCAGTAAGATTGGTGAGGGCAGTCGACCTGGTGCTGCAGTAGCCGAAAAAGAAGGCAGAACCTTTGGATCGATTACCAAAGGCACTCGTGGTCCTATTTCTGCTTCCAATACGTCCGATTTTTTGCCTTATCCCGGTACCAGTAGTAACCCTATGAAATTGCAAGTAACCACGTATTTTATTAATTATGCATTATTTATCTATTAATATTACAGTATTTATTAATTAACTAAATTATTATATCCTAAACATTGTCGCCATTTACAACTTTATCATCTCCCCTCTCAGTAAATAATCATCTAGGTTCTCCCCATATATTTTATCCTAATAAATAAATTGTTATCAATATTTATTTAATTAACTATTTCAGGAGCCACTTATAGTACAAGAACTCGAAGACCGTCGCAGGAATCAAGAGAAGCAAAATCAAGAGTTACAAGCCAAGCTTAAAACGCAATATAGAAAGGTTTTTTCGCTTATATTATGCTTATTTTTTTTGTTAAATTTTAATTTTAAATGTCGCCATTTGGTCCTTATCCTGATTAAGAATGATTATGTTAAATTATTTTGATAATTTAAATCTTATTTTAAACCTTGTTTAAACTTGCATAGAATCAATTTGAATTACAAAATACGTTTAACAATATTTCACTATACTTTATTTCTAAAATATTTGAGCCTTTAAGCTAGAATATAAAAGCGTCGTTTGTCCTAACACAGGTTGACCACTTGGCCCGTGCCATACACCAAGAGGAAATGGAAAAGCTTAAAGAATATACAAAGGAACTGATGTCGGCTCGCCGAACCAATTGGGAAAAGCTAGAACAGCAACGCATAGAAAGCGAGATCAAAATTATCAAGTTTGGCTTGAAAATGAAAACCCGTGTGCCGATGATTAAAAAGGATTTGCAAGACGTTATTACAACTCTTAAACAATTTCACCAAGCCGATTATGAAGTTTTAATTTGCTTTTAATTTTTTTTGTAAAGTTTATTTTATCCTTATTTCGTGGAAAATGATATGTATAATTAGTTATAATGGACATAAAAACCAGTGAAGTAGTCCCTTTTTTCTTTTTGAACGCATTATTTTGAGCTTTATTTTAGGTGATTTGGTTCCATTAAGAATTGTATAAATTAATATCTGTATACACTTTGTAGAAAGCCGTGATAGAATTTGAGGAGGAGCTGGTAAGAGAACGGGAACGTAGGCTTAAACAACGAGCCGAGGACCGGAAATTAGAGCGAAAGTCTAAATATGAACAAAAGAGTCGAGGTATTCCCTCGCAAAAACTTTATAAGTTACCTATTTAAGGGGGGCTTTTTTGATGTGCATATGAGCCCAACATTCTCCTTCACTTTTCATTTACGTTTTGTCATATCTCTTTACTAATTGAAGTATCAAATGTGTAAAACTATAAACATTTGTAATTACCCTCTCACATTTATATTTAAATATTAAGATAAAGCTCGGTATGAGGAAGAAGAAAAAATCCGTAAATACGAGGAGGAGCGAAAAAAGAGGTTGGAGGAAGATAATGTTAGGATGAAACATTACCAACCCAATCCTTACCCTTCTACTGCGGGTGCTCCCACCAAGACGGCTGAGAATGTGCCAAAGTCCTTTTCTTAAATATATATTTTTTAATTTTTAATAATACCTATAATTAAAAGGAATTTCAACGTTTTTTGACGAATATTGTTTTTTAAATACCCTTTTTGGTGTTGCCTCAATTTGTTTTAGATAAATGTAAAATTATTTTACCGATAACCTTTCACTTTAACTATATAATTTATATTATTTATATTTCAACACCCCTAACAACACGTACGTTTATGCCACGAACTTCTAGATGGAGTAAGATAATAGTTTTTACTATTTTTAAACTTCACGCTATATTAATTTTATTGTCATGTATTATACAAAAAAAATAATTTTACAACCTTGATTTATTTATGTATACATAGTTCAAGAAAAGCGAGCTACGCGCGGTGAACAAGGTCCATCATCCGGTGCTGCTTATCGCAATGACACGGACCATAACTTACCGCCCTACAGAGTTGGCGCCGATCGAGACACCAATAACACCAGATACGAACCCCCTGGCGTTAGGGGCGGGGAAAGGGAGGGACGTAGGTACGAACCCCCCGTGTACAGGGCTGCTGATGGGCAATCCAGCAGGTACGAACCTCCTTCTATGTCGAGACGAGGTCCCGCACCTTATGAGCCACGAGGAAGTGGGCGTTATGATCATCCCCCACCTCCGCCATCACAATAGTAATTTAAATTTATCGTTATTTTTGTTATGTTATTGCCTGTCTTATTTGTTATTTTTATTTATTAAAAGTTTTATATTGGCACAGTCTTAAAATGAACCTTTGTTTTGTTTTGTGTTAATTTAATGCGCTAGGAGGAAAAATTGGTCAAAGTCGTTTTTTTATTTTTTCAATCATATTTTAATATTGTCTTATTAGTTCTAGACAGGCACGATTCTAGACCCCTTTGGGGGGGGGGGGCAGTGCCCTCCCAAGAAGGTTCATATGGTATACATGTATAGCCCCACTAGTTTTTTTTTGCCACACTAAATTAAAAAAGCTAGAATCGGGCCTGGTTCTAGATAAGTAAAATTCACTTTTATTTTCAGTTAGTTATTATTTTAAAAATTAAAAAATGAGAAAGCATATATTTTTTGTGATATATCAATATTAAGCTCCAAAATTGAATTTTTAAGTAACAAAGTATCCTACTTGGTCTTTATTTATTTTATCGAATTATCCATTGACAACAAATTTCACCAAGTAATGTATTAATTAGTTATAATAGTACCTAATATATTACCTACTTCGTTTTTTTGCCTCATACGGTTATTTTTTGAGTTAACATATCGGATATAAATGCGCTATTCCACACTTTAAAACTCGGTCATTTTATTTCCAAATTTTAATTTGAATGTGCAAAATTTTTCTTAATCATAAGTTGCATTGTGTTCTTAATTTCGCTGATCTAGATTGGCAAAAATATACAAAGAAAAACCCTTGAATGGAGAAACAAAAAAGTGATATGTTATTAAACAATCTTCAAAAAGTTTGGCCATCAAAAAAAATATGATTGCGTACTTAACATAACATATTGGTCCAAATCATTTTAAAATTTTATTTTTTTGCAATATTGTTAGTTTGGTCAACCTATAAATAACGAAATATTGTTTTAAAATGAAATCTTGACGTGTAAAAAAGCGCAATCACATTTTTAAAGAGACACATGTTTAAGGCAAATTAGAATGTTTTATAAATAATTATGAATTTGTATAAATTGAAAAAAATTTTGTATTAAAATCAGTAATCGGAATGCACCGATGAGGGATGGCGGTTACCAGAGGCCACCACAGTATGCAGCTCCGAGAGAATTAACATGGAAAAAAGGTTTATCTTAATTGTATTCCAATATTTGTCATCATCCCAGAATTGTTACAAAATTTGTTTTAGGTTAAAAAAATTAACCTGTTTTAATTGACTAAATTTATATATCCACAAATAGATACAAGATTCTTTTTAAATGTTTATTTTTCTTAGTGTCCTAATTTTCTTTTTTCACACCTCAATTTTTGTCGACCGTGTTTTATTGATCCGTTTATGAATAATTTAGAAAAACTACATTTTTATATTCAAATTAGGTGTTTTTTCCGTCAGTTTTATATTATACAGGTCGATAATATCAATGTCAGAAAAAACATCTTTGACTTTGGAATTCCACATAATGGTCTTATATTTTCCATTTTTCGTAGTTTCTTTCGTTTGGAAATTTTGCTGCTCCCTTATTAATAAAATGGCGTTTTTTGACCAAATTGACAGATTTTGCTACTCTAAAGAGAAAAAATTTAATGTATGAGCTAAAAATTTTATTTAGCTCTTACATCAATATTTAGATGATAGACGGCATTCCAACCTAAATATGACACAATATTTATCGGTTTTTAATGATAATATTGTTTGTATTTAAAGGTTTAGCTGTTGTGAATATACAAATAATATTTCAATTTTTTTTTTGTTTTTATAACGATTTTTTAAAAATTTTTAACGTTTAAAGCTGACTAACAAAGTTTGGTCAAAAAAAACGCTAAATGGGTTTAAAAATCCCTTGGCAGGTTTGTAATATGCAATTAGCTAGATTTGGAGTTATTATTTTGGCATTGGAACAAAATCTAATCTAATATTCATAATCAGCCATTAAAACTTTAACCAACAACAATGATTGCTATTAATGCTTTATGAAGTGATATGTTTGTTGCCCAGTTTATTTTTTGTTAATAATATCCTAGAATTTAGCCTTTAAAATACATTTAAATTTTTCTAAATTTATTTATTGTATTTTTTTATTTAGCAAATCGCCAAGACAACCGCGAACCTGGTATATAATAATTTATGTATTATTTTTATCCATGAAAAAATTTCCTTTTAATAGATTTTATCATGCCCCTCCATACTATTAAATTTATTCATATGAATAGAGCCCATGCCAGCCAAGTATCCGCGTCATGACGATGGAATGTCGGACGCTGACGGCAATGCTGGTTTGAATAACGGTGAAGTTAACCAATGGAGAACTACGACTTATCGAAAATCATCGAATCGAAACGCGCCCCCTGCCCCAAATTATTAATTTTAATTTGACAAGCTTAAATTATTTAAATTTTAAATATTCCCCTATATGCTTTTATTATCTTATTTGCTTCAACGCCATCATATTATCACTATATATATTTGTTAACGTTATGTTAGTTTTTACCTATTACCCTTTTATTTATTTTAAATCAAAAAAAGTTGCCATTTAATTTTTATTATTTTTCCAAATTTGAAATAATAATTTTCTTGTTGAAATTTTGTTTTAAAATAACTCAATACACATATTCATATCATGTTTTATTGGTGGCTATTAATGAATAAATAAAGTATGAATGATGTTGAATTTTTTTTTAAAAAAAAAGAAAAGTTTAAAATACTAATTTACCTGCTTGCTTGTTTCCAGCAAATCATATTCTGGGTTGCTCCTTTTTTAAATATACCTAAATATTTTTTGAATAAGATGACACAATACACACTAAAAGATAAGCACGATGGTCAAGTATCCTTAGGTTATTATGCTGTTAATTTGCAACGTGTGAGGTGTTATATTTTGTGAAGAAAGCATTTCAACTTACTATGTTTTTCAGTTGTGAGCCACTTTTAAGAAGGTTTTGTTGAAGAAAACATTTCAACTTACCATGTTTATCAGTTGTGAGCCCAATTCAAGAAGGTTTTGTTTCACTTTTATAAAAGTTATTTTTTGCCATCCTATTAATTCAAAGACACTTATCATGTTGATAAGAACGAAGATTATGGAGAGCATACAAAAATGATATTGAAGCCAAGAATAAAGTGAGGCATTGTGTAATTAATTAGCTGTATATCATTTTGTTAAGATTCGCAATTTAACATTTAAATAACAAAACATATTGTGGGAATATTGATTGCAAGTTTAATACTACCATCTCTAAAGGATTTTTACATACTTCAACTTTGTAATGGCGTTTTTATTAGACCTGTTGTATCAAATGATGAAATAAATATATCTAAATCTTTTAGAGATACGTTTATGCCTAATTTCCTTGCCATTAGCATATTTATTGGGTCATGAAATTTAGTAACCAATTTTGTATAATCCTTTTTTATAAAATATGTGTAAAAAACATTTTGGATAAACTTGAAGAGGTTATATTTTGTAAAGTAACAATTAATTTTGATATCATCATTGAAAACGGATGTAAAAACCCGGCTAAAACTTTCTGTAAGAAGGTCTGGTGTCCGATCTAACATAATGTTCTGTCCTGTTACCGTATCCACCTCTGCTACCTTCGGTTCTGCTGTCTTGTCGGTAACTCGATGATTGTTGTTTGTTGTAACCGCTATATGAGCCCGGCCCTTCATACCTATTCTGGGCAGGGTAGCCTCGAGGTGCACCGCGTGATCGAGAGGTATAGGAATTGTCATACCCTCCTCGCCGGCCACGGCTCTTTGAGCCGTCTTCATAACGATGCGGAGCAGTGTCACTCGTGTTATATGGGGCAGGACGTCTAACAACGGGTCTGTAACTCCCGCGCTCGCCCTGGTCGGAGGCATATCTGTTTGAGGAAGAAAAAGAGGTACCGTAACCCCTAGGTCTTGAACGACCAGCATACCTTGAAGAAGGAAGATCATAACTTTCGGTATTGTACCTACTACTAGTATTACTATAGGGCGGGTGGTCAGATTGCTTACCCATAACTTCATGGGTGGGCGACCTTTCATAATGAATGTGTGGTTGACGGTACATTCTACCACCATCCCCATAGACATCTCCCCCCGCAGACGGTCTGAAGCTTTTAATAGGTCGGTCTTGTTGGTACCCGGAAATTTTGCTATTGTAACTAATCCCACTGATTGCTGTACCATCATTGAGGCTATAATGAGTAGCCCGTTGTTTAGTACCACTAGGAAAGTATTCCGTTTTGGTGAAGGGGGAAGGTGTAGATGGGGTCCGAGGTCTTTTTCTTCTAACGGGATAATCATTATTATCCCTATCACTAACATATTTGTAACTTTTCTCGTAAGGTGCTCCTTTCGATTGCGATAATAACCCGCTACTGTAAGTGGTGGCCTTTCGCCCATCACGAGACCGTTCTTCCGATGATTGACTGTGGAGGGAACGTTTCAAATGGCTGTTGTCATACTGAGTGAAAGTTGATTTTGCGTGGTGGGAATAAGCAGGAGGCGGTGAATGAGAAGTTCTTTGGCTCGATCTTATCACGCGCCTGTGAGAGCCATCTAACCTAGTGGAAATGCTAAAATTGTTGTTGTCGGTATTTGTTCGACTATCCCTAGGCAAATCACCGCTATCAAGCTTACGGCGGCGATAGGTGGATGATGTGGTAGCATATGGATCAGATGGCGGGGAAGACAAGAGTGGTTTCTTAGCCCTGGCATCGAAATACTGTTGTGTAGTTAGACTGTCTCGCGCAAATGGCCGTTTACGGTAAGAGGTCGCATTAGGTTCATCGCTATAATTTGCTCCAGGGCGCCTGGTACTAGTATATTCAGGCCGCGATGTGACCCTTTCAACTTTATAGTGCTGAGGTGATGTACGGTTGTTACTAGTAAGTCCTGCCCGGGTGCTACCTCGAAATCTTTTAGCTGGGGAATACCTTTCTCCCGATGGTCTATTACTGTCATTTTTGTACCGATCTTGGTTGTATCGTAACCTGGTAGAGCTTTCATTAAACACTGAACTTGAAGGGACATAACTCTGCGATTAGTAAATAATTTGGTAAATATGTGGATATATTAATGTTTTTTTATATTTGAAATATAACAATGGTATTGGATCTTTATAGAATGTTAATAAAGGGATATCCGTAGTCAGCGTGTGATGTTCCCAATAAAAGTTAAATTAAGAGGTTAATTCCATGCCAAATTTTTTTTTTGTTAAAAACTGAAATGGGTTGATTAAGAGGTAAAATTGTTTTTTATAGTTGGTAAGACACGCTTATATTTTCATGCCAAATTTGGTGAATTACGGTTTAAAGGACCAAGTCATTAATCATTTACTACCGCATCTCATTATTTATAAAGTATAAAACGCCATTTCATAATTCCATATTTCAAAAACTTGCAACATATCTAATGCCTATATCCTTTTTAATCATGTTATGTGGATCCAATTAATTAATAAAATGTATGTGCTAAGCCTGACGATTCCATTTTTCTAAACGCATATATAAACAAAAAAAACAGGTCAAAAAATCGAAAACATAATTATATCTTTACAAAATAAACAGGTATTATACAAGTCTATAAAATTAATTTTTGGTCGAATCAGATTTAAACTAAGCATAATTGATGCTACTTATCAATTCGCCATACAATTTTCACCCGTGTAAATATAGGAGTATATCCTAATGTCAGGAATGATTTTTTCGACCTCAAGATTTCTAGTAGCAAATTTTAAAAAACTTAAATGCATTTTTTTAGGCATAGAAATTAAAAAAATTATAAAAGCTAATAAAAATATTTTATATAACAAATCTATATTTGAAGGGTTGAATTTAATATTTTTATAAATCTTAACTTAAAAATGAAAAAAACCCTTTATAATTTAACTAAATTGAAAAAATATAACCCCAAAATGTTATGTAAGTTAAACAAAAGTGTTAAGTAATTAAAATAAGACCAATAGTAACAATTTGAGTAAAAAAACAGGTTTAAAATACGTTTATCATATATTTATTTTTTATAGTTTTACTCTTATTTCGATTATTTTAAAATATAATAAAGATGGCAAGAATGTTGTTTTTTATCGAAAAAAGATTTAACTAGTTTATTGGAAAAAAAATTGTTTTATGTATATTTTATTTTTGATTATCGACGTCGCATAAGATTCAATTTTAAATCTTTTACATATTCTTGACGGGTGAGACATAATATAATTAAATGAAGAAAAAACTATAAAAAACAACGTCTAAACTATTCTAAACAATTACGGTTTTAAATTTAGAATCTTTTGTAGACTTAAGTGCGGACAATGCCTATAA
The DNA here is from genome assembly GCA_030555515.1 of Acutogordius australiensis. Taxonomy (NCBI): domain Eukaryota; kingdom Metazoa; phylum Nematomorpha; class Gordioida; order Gordea; family Gordiidae; genus Acutogordius; species Acutogordius australiensis. Next base: position 29,341,158 of record CM060242.1, read on the forward strand.
ATAACTAATCAACTCACTACCTGATAGCCAGTGGTTCCTCGGAAACCACGAGGCCTATAAGCGGATCTAAAACCTCTCCCTCTACTCCGATAAGATGAAGTAAATTCTGTATCTCCATGTGGATGATGATAACTTGATGGATGTGAAGATCTCTCGTACGCGTTGCTTTGGCCATAGGGTCGACCTCTCGCTCTGAAATTACTATTGTAGTAGGAGGTGCTGCCTCCTGCTCCTCTCCAGTTTGCCCGTCTAAAGTTCGGTCTCCCACGATACGACGAAGTCAAATACGTCGGTCTACGGGACCTGAAAGGCCTTCTTTCGTAAGAAGGGTACTCACGGTTATAATGTGACGGGGGCTGTTGTCTCCGTGCAGGAGCAATGCGTTCGCCACCCTCTTGAGCTTGTTCATCTACCAAAACGATAATATACATATTGAAAATGGCGATAACAAAACACAAATAACTAAGAGTGAAATAATGAATGGCAATTATAATGTAAATTACAAATTATCAATGGTAATAATTACACAAGTACACAACACAATTATAGATTAAAGATATAACCGTTCAAATTATCAAATTAATACATTACAATGCACCGACAGATGTAATCTTTTCTCATCCTTTTTACCAATCAACATATACAGCCATTCACAATTTTTTCTTTTGAAACTCAGAAATTTAAATTACTATATATGTTATATCTTCAGATCTTTAGGAAAGTAAAAAAAAGTAGTGGCGTTAAACAATAATATTTATCTTAAGTATAAAAGGTATGTGTTACACACCCTTTGCCCCTGCCAATATCCATTTCATTAATAATTAATTTCATTTTTAGTATTCGCCCCCATCCAAATAATTAAAATAATTAAAGAATGAGCTAAAAACTAAAATAGAGGAAAGTTAAGATGAAAAAGATATGGGGAAAGCGGGTTTTAAAAATATATTGCTTTCTCATTTTGCAAATATTAAATGAGATGTAAAAAAATACAACAGCATTTAACAATTTAATAAAATAAACTTTTTAATTATTTTTAATAATTGGCGACTTTTAATGGCTTATATCAAAATCTGATGATGAGAAAACGTGAAAAAGTTATAAAGACCAAATATTATTGAGAGGTGTTTTCGCCAATATCTGAAATACAATTTTTAATTTTTTCATTCTTTCAGATAATTTATTCTTATAACCAAGAAACGTGAGGTTTGCGACCTCAAGACTTAAATATTTTTTTTCTTCAAATAATCAGGCTCTCAATTTTTGTCATTTTCCACATTTATATGTATGAATATTTTAGTGAAAGCTTCTAAAAATTCTTTACCAATTTCACTAAATTTAGTAAAAATTTTGAAGGTAATTTAGTTTAATTAAATTTTGAAAAAAAATTAGGTTTTTCTCACGAAAATACAAAGTGTTTTGAAAAAACAAGACAATATAAAAATTACTAGTAATACGGTTCAACAGCTATTTTATGATATCAAACCTACTATCTTAGACATTATCAAACTCTTTTATGATTCTGGTAGCTAGCTACCATTAAAAATGTATGAAAAATGTAAAAAAAAAGTGAGATTTAAACATTTATATATATGAAAGAGCTAGTAAAGTGCAAACACAAAATAATAGATTTCTTTAAACAGGTAAAAAACTGTTATATAAAGTGGGGTGCAAAATATTATGTACAATGAATGTTAATGCATGACACATATTAAAATATAGTATCTCATTATCTCAAATAAAAATTTTAAGTTACAGTTGATTATAATATAAGAATAATTTTTTTTAAAAAAGATTGTGTTCTGGACCGTAATTTGGGCCAGACCTAAAATAAAAACCCGCCCGATTTGAACTGTAATCTATAGGGCTCTGTCCCATGGATGATTCAAAAAAGACAAAAATATTAATGATAAGGCCATAGGATCTAGTCTTATAGACATCTAAGAACATTCATTGATATTTGTAAACCTTGATAATATGTTTGCAAAGGAATCAGACGATTTTATTAAAATTTTGTCACACTTAAATTTAAAAGCATAATAAAACAACAACCGTTTTCGTCCTTTTGATGATAACTGGTCGAATGTGGTTTACGAAATGTTGATCCTTCATATTCACTAAATATTATATTATGGTTGGATATATACAACCATATACAAGAAATATTGCAATATAGTTTTATCAAAATATAGTGCGATAAAGGGTTTTGTAACAAAAAATGAAATTTAAATTTTATAAATTAAGGATTTACGTTCCAGCTTGGGTAATTGAATGATTTTGCTTTAGTCTATATAAAGATAAGGGTTAAAAAATACACATATTTTGACATGTTGAAATTAGACACATGCAGGTATACAATTAAACTGGATCAAGTTTGGAGCAGGCACGTATGATTGAATAAGGGACGCTAACTTCTAACAAGGTTATATATTAAGTCTCTAAAGCATAACATAAATAACCTTTTTTAACCTCTGGAAACTATAAAGTATTTAAAAAAAAATTTATGCAGACAAGATTTTATAAAAAAAAATGTATTTTAAGTTTAAAAAAACACATGTGCCTGATATAGGTACACTTTTATTTGCTCAAATAAATATCAACAAATTATAACTTTTGGTCAGATAGTTCAATTCCCTAAATTGTTTACATAAAAATTAGCCAAACTCTTATGGATTTTCCGAATTGGTTAAAAACACAAATTTTTTTTGAATCATTTCTATTCTTTTAAATTGTCCAATATTTTTAAAAATATGATAATTCGTAAAGTATATTAATTACACTTTAATAATTTTTCTTAATTTAGCAAAAAATCTTTAATCTATGTCAAAAAATGTTTTGCACATTTTAATAACAAAAATATGTAAATTGATTAGGTAGCAAATATAATGTGTGTCCATTTAACCCGTCCATATGAACCCCAGCACAAATATCATCAAAAATATTATATATTATGGTTCAAATTTTTGTAACTTTTTTCCTAAATATATAATAAACAAAACCAGCAATTAAAATTTGGTCTACATCTAATAAAAAAATTTGTTTAGAAATTAAAAATTTTATTGAGGTCCATATGGAACCCACACTCTCAATTTCACTGTTGAAAACCATGATATTGCCTCAATATAAATTCAAACTAAAAAAATTGCAACCTTATTTTCTTAATATTTTATTAGTTTTACAAATTAAGTATATAAAAAGTTTGTGTTGTATATTAATGATAATTATTTTTTTTCTCTATAAAATATCTAGTTCTAAGGGTAAATAATAGCCGAAAATAATTTTTTATTTCAAAAAAATTTTTTTTCATGAATTTTTTTAAAAATGTTCAACTAGACCTAAAACACCATTTAATTAATAATATTAATACATTTAATTAAATGACAAGATTTATCTAATATAATATCGAAAAATAAAAAATTTCCATTTTTCAGATTTTGTTTTACTTTGTGTTAAATATTCACGATATAACTTATATAAATTTCTAAAGAGCGCGTATTTTCTTTAAAAATAATAAAAAAAATAAAGGTCATAGCTATTAAACTCTTAAAGTTATAGAGGTTTAAAATTGAGGTCCATATGAACCCCAATGTGACATTAGCGTTACAAATTTCTCACCCTACCATTCGCGGGTTAAAAAGTGATATAGATCCTTATGAAATGGTCAACGTATGTGAAAACATGAAAAAGGTAAGGTACTACACTATTTGGAAAAATTCCTTGCCAATATGCGTTATTAATTTTAACCAAATAATTTTCAAACCCAATTAATAATTGAAAACATTAAGCCAAGAAATTAATTAAAACTAAATAAATATACATACAGATGTTAACTAACTAAGAAACAATAATCTACAAAAAATAATTGAAGGAAAAAAAAGAAAAATTCTTTTATCCTTTTTTAAAATTAATTAAATTAAAATAAATGTAAATAAGAGTTTGATTAATATAAACAAGGTGTTTTGATTTTACTCCTCAAGCTCATAAAACACTTTTGGCATTCTTGACTTTCATGTTAATAACAAGCCACATTATATGGGGTAAATGTAAGCTTATTCAAAAAAACCCTCAGGCAACTATTTTTAGAGCTAGATATAAAAAATGATTCAGAAATAATTGACCCAACGGCATAAATACTAATAAGATTTTGTAATTGATATTAATAAATCATTTCAAATAGAATTCCTTATAAAAAAGAGGTCAAAAAATTTTTGAGAGTTATCTACAGAAATTAAACCTGCCATCTTGGGATTTTCATATCCGTTTACAGTTTTTTCATAAAACTTAGTTAGTCATATAAACATTAAATTCAAAAATACATAAATTGAATTTTTTTTGCATATTCACAACTTCTAAACTAAATTAAAACTTCAAATAATATTTTTTATTAAATACCGATAAATCGTGTTGTATTTAAGTTTGGATGCGAAATACTCTGAATTATCTAAATGCTGATGTAAAAGCTGGATATACCTAAAAATTTTATTTCTCATTATATGAGATAAAATTTTTAAGTTAAAGGGATTTTTACATGAAAAAAAAATCTTAAATTTTTTCTTTTTATGGTATTCTAGAGGTCGCAAAATCTATTAAAAACGCCATTTTTCGTTATGGACAAACCCAAGTAGCCAAAGGCGGAAGTAAAAAATACGAAAAATTTATATGAGGTTAGGCTAGGCTATCAGGGGGATGCATTCTTTTATGTTTTCATAAAATACACTTTTCTGACATAAATATTTGTTGACCTGTGATATAAACAAGGTTTTTTTATTTTGCATCTCAAGCTTATAAAACGTAACTTTTAACATTTTTTGCATGTTAATAACAAGCCAAAAACATTAAATGGGGAAAATGTATGTAAGCTTGTTAAAAAAAACCCTCAGGCAACTATTTTGTAGAGCCAGATATAAAAAAATGATTCATAAATAATTGACCCCACTTGATACATAAATAAACAATTTTGTTATTAATATTCATAAAATCAATAGAAATATAATTAAAGAGAAACATGAACGTAAATGATTAGAATATTGAAGAAATATAAACATGTAAACCTATAGCTATGTGCCTCTGTTTGTCGTTTTATATACATTTGGCGCTTTTTTGCATAAAATGAAGTTTTCCGCAACTGGGCATCCCTAGCAAGTTTTTGAGCAAAAGCTTTTGATATATAAGAGTTGGTCTTCTTTTCCTTTATTATATATAAATTTAAAAGGTGCTATTTATAGTAAGAGTTTACAATAAGATTCATCAAATCAAATAATGTATTTGGGCTTTACCAGGAAATTATTGTTAAATATAAAATTTAAATAACATCTTGTTATTTTTGATTTCACTTTATTATGATTAATAAACTTAATGAATCAAAGGTGATTAAAACCCAAGCTGGGCAATAGAGCGAAAAAACCATTCCAATAAAAAAATTAAATTACTACCCACACTTTAAAGTTAATAATATAACTTATAAATATTTTTCTGCAGGCTCGTTTTGTATTAATTTAAAAAAAAATTTATAAGGAGAGGTTAAGTTGATTTTTTTGTTTAAAAAAAATTTTATAGCAAAAAAATACATTTTATCAAAAAAAAGTCAATCCTCATAATTAGCACTATTGTCTTTTTTTAATAATTTTCAAAATATTTCAATATAAATCAATATTGCAATGCTTCCAAATTGCCAAAAAAATATACAAAAAAGGAGTTTAAAACCAATCGATATATAAAATTTATACACCCCTACAATTTATAACATTTGTTAACCAATGTAATTTATCAAATAAAATAATCAAAGAATCAATCTTTTTATTATATGAAAAAATAGGTTAGAAAATCGAATGTTAATTAATCAATATACTTTAGTTCCCATCATTTTAGGTTTTTCAACATGTGTGATTCCTTGAAATAAAATAAATATATGATATTCTTATATGCAAGTGTAAAATAAGAAAATAAAAATATGAAATTTTACAATGTATCAATTAAATGTATTATTAGTTAAATTTTCGAATCTACAAGACATATGGTAGGCCATATAAACTAGATTTTTTAAATTTGTGACTTCTGCTTGAATCAAATAAAAATAGTTAAATTTGTTAGAAATTCGTAAATTATATAGAGGTTCATACAAATCCCACCTTAATTTTAATAAAAACCTAAAGCTTCAAAATAAGAATAATACAAATCAGCACCGAAATGAATGTTTTTAATACTTATATTACACAAGTCAACAAATATCAATGTCAGAAATTTTAAGTTTATGAAAACATAAACGCATTCCCCACGATGGCCTTATCTCATATATATTTTCGGTTTTTCGTAGTTTCTTATGACTTCGGCTCCTTAGATCCGTCCTTATAGATAAAATAGCGTTTTTTAAACAAATTGACCGATTTTGCGACCTCAAGAATACCCTAAAAAAGAAAATTTCAATAATCTTTTTTTTCATATGATCCCTTTTAACTTGTATTTTTCATCTCAAATAATAAGAAATAAAATTTTTTAGAATATCAAGCTATTACATCAGCATTTAGATAATACAAAAATTTTGGCGTCCATATTTAATATGACACGATGTACTATCAGTTTTTTTTAAATATTATTTGGAGTTTAAATTAAACAGTTTAGCAGATAAATATGCAAAAAAATACAATTGTGTTTTTGAAACTTTATTTTTTTTTGACAATTTATCCAAAATTTTCAATGTTTATGGCTGACTAACTAAGTTTGCATAGAAACGGTAAATTGAAAATCCCTGAGATGGCAGGATTGATCTCTGAAGTTAGCTCCTAACTCAAAAATTTGTTGATCTGTGTTATAAAGGTATATTATAATCATATAAAATACTATAATATGATTATCATTTTTTTATAGGACAAATAATATCCTTTTTCAAAGTCAATAACTAATTTATTTATAATAAGAATTTAAATTACTTTTTGCAAAGCACCAAATTGTGTGAGTTTAGAACTGTATATTTAATTACTTATTGCTCAATATATTTCAAAATTTTAAAAGCTATAAATTTGTAAAAATATTAACATTCATCTTTTAATTACGGAGGTTACAATACTTGGAGAGCTCAAACTCTGTGATCCTTTTTCGCAATGAAAAAAGCTGCGCTCACACTCATCAAAAAAAATCAAGTTTTGACAATAATTTTTTTAATTTTAAATTTTAAGGCATAATTATTTAATTTTTCCAGACTCATATCAAAAAATGTTACAATATACAATTTAAAAAATTAAAAGCAATGAATTGCAAACTAACATTTTTCAGCTCAACACTCACCACAAATATGAACCTCTGTTTAATAAACTTATAAGACATTTTATAAGCCAATTCTACAGAAAAAAAAATTTCTGCCTATTAGTAAAAAAATTTTGGGGCTGGTCAAACAAATAACAACATTTCAATGTTAATAAATTCTGGACAAGTTTGAAAAAAAAAGGTAAAAGGATTAAAAAATAAGGCTTAAAATTTAATATTTATAAAAAAAAGCCATTACTATCTTAATCAAAATTATATATATTTAACTTATTAAGTAATGTAAAAAAAACTTGTTTTTCAAAAGAAAATCTTAGGACTATTATTGATTATAAGGCATCTTGATTTTTCAGAACCCAATTAGATTATGCATACATAATTATAGGCCATAGTTATTTAAAAATTAAATATAATTAATATCTATGTATAATATAAATAATTAAATAATGATATTTAAATTTTAATTTTAGTCATTTATCAAGTTTTTGGGAATTTTCATACATAATACAGTTAATTATTTTCATTTGTCCTATTACAAATTTTAAGATTGCTTTTATGAATATAATGTTCTTAATAAATCTAATTATACTGTTATAGGCTATTTTATAGCCATAAGGAGAGAAAAAACATAAACAGACTAATTTTTAGGATATATAACTTTTGTTTATGCCATTTTATTGTTAATTAAATATCATCAAGCAAATTTTTTAAAATGAGCCTCTAAAAATATTAAAATAATTATATGCAAAAAGTATGTGATTGATAGGCAGGTGATATTTGTTTTAGGGCATGTGCAAAGTGACTTTAATTTTGTAAAATTTTCAAAATATTGAAAAATTCTATTTTGTAATAAAACCCAAATTTTTGAAAAGTTGCTAAATATGGTTTTTGCACATAAAATGCTTTTTCTGAAATAAAAAATTTTAAAAAATTTTTAAAATTTTCGGAATTTTTTATATTTTAAGAAAATAAAAACTCTGCACATGCCCTTAGGTATTTTATCGTCCTTACTAGTAGAAGATTTTAACCAAATAAAATTCTCAGGATATCTTGGCGTTCTTACTACTAGAGAATTTTTTACCAATAAAATTCTCAGAATACAACAAATAATACTAGAAATTTTTCAAAATAAAGGGATTCTTTCTTCTTGAAAAAATGGAGTTAGAAGTTAAATTTTTATTGAAGGTTGGATAAATCAAATCTTAAATTGTGATTACAAATTAAAATTTCAATAAATTAAAATTTACACAAACACAACTAGAGGATTTAGAGTGTATGACAATGACAGCTATTGAATTCATCAAACAAAGTCTTAATGAGACTGTGCATTATGAAAACAATACTGATAATGATGTTAAAGGGGCAATTATACAAGATATTGAATCCATTGACCTGTAAAACAAAAAGGTACCACCCTCTGGCAGGAAAAACGGACATAATATTTAATAAATTTTTCTGGCTCATCTTTATTTCTTGCATATTTTTAGGTGCAAAAAAAGGCAAAGAAAACTAATTTGTTTATTTTTAAATAATGATTACATTTTTTGATCATAAATTTTGTTTACATATTAATTGTAGTAATTGTGTTTTTTATAGTATAAATAAATAAATTACACTAATTTTATTATGTAATTATGGCAATTTAAATCTTAACCCATTTTTCATGGAAGGCTGTTATTTAAATTTCTAAGTTTAATTAAACAATTACAAGTATGGCATATTAATATCATGAACAAGTTTTCTTTATATATAATTAAAAAGAAATTCTAGATGAACTAAGTTAAGCTTCTGTCTTAAACTATTGTTAACAAGAACTAAAAAAGTAAAATTAACAAAAACAAACCTAAAATTGTCTTTTTAATAAATTGTCCTCAAAAACAAACTTTATGTAAAAGCTAAATTCCCCTGGAAATTGAAAGATAAATATATTTTTGTTAGGTTTGACCAATTAAATGTAATCAGAAAAGCAACAAATTTTCGTTTTATTTGCACTTTTTTATAGAGTTGTATAACAAAACGCTTTTTTTTAAAATGATTCCCTATGTTGCAGGTCGAAATCATAATAAATTCGGAAAAATATCCGTTTTATCCAAAAGTTAACTTTGACCACATATTACCCTTGCCTAATCTTAACTAGATCCTAATTTACTCAACATTAGCCTAGCTTAAACCCGTTTTAATTTTAGCCTAACCTTTCATCTGAAATACATTGCTAACATTCATCTCCATCTGTGTTAGTAAGGCTATTACATATTTTTTAATGTGCTTAAAAACAGTTTTACCTATTAAAATCCGCCTAGCCTTATTTGCGCTGCCTGGACGGATCGGCCATGGCTAAACACTTCTCAAAATTATTAACTTGTAATCAGTGGCACAAAATATAAAAAATCTAGTATAAGTTATTTTTTAAAAATGAATAAATTGTAATTTGTAAATTTCAAAAAATCTTCCATAAAAAATTTATGTTAAATTAAATTAATATTATTTGAAAAAAAAATTGCATATTATTCATAAAAATATTATTAAAAAATCTTCTTGTAGTATATATTACAGAATTTCTCAGAATTTTATATGGTTAAAATTCTCTAGTATTATTCATTGTAGAATTCTGAGGATTTTTATCTGGTTAAAAATTCTCTAGTAGTAAAAACAATGAAATATTCTGAGAATTTTATTTGGTGAAAATTCTCTAGTAGTAAGGACAATAAGATACCCAGAACAAATATCACAAGCCTGATTTGATACCAATTGAAAATATATTACTTGAGGATATACTGATTTCAGAATTTATTGCATCTATTGGTTTTGTTTTGATTTCTCCAGGAAGTTTAGTAATATCTTTTTCAGCCTAAGAATTTATAAGATTTAAAGTTAAATTAATTGTTTCTTGTTGTTGTTATATTGAGACAAATATATTACAAACAGCTAATAAAGAAGATTTTTATGTGAAGAGATCTTAAATAAAAAATTAAGTTAAACCATGGACAGGGTAATAACGTTATCATCAAACGTTGTATTATTCAATTTATCTAGGCATGATTTTGCCTCTTCTGCATTTGACATAGTTACCAATCCAAAACACTTTGAATCAGGCTGTGTAGATGTAGATATAACTTTTATGTCAATTACCTTTGTAAATATTTTAAAAATAAATTAACAATTGAAGTAAAGAAATTAAATTAAATAAATTAAAAAACTTTTCCATATTTAGAAAATAAATCTTTTAAATCTGCCGCTTTAGCTGTGGGAAGCAGACCAGTCACCCAAATGCTATTTTCATTATTTGAGGAATTTTCTTGATTACTATAATATTTGTGAAATTAGCAAAATAGATAATATTAAACATTTATGAAATCTTTATACATGGGAGTTGAGCTTAATAATATATTCAATGCATCTGTTGTAGATGAGATAAATTTTTTTTTATCAAACTCATCATATTCACAATCCTCAGCTTCTAATTGTTTTTGGTCAGCCGATGGAATATCTACATCTTCCTTATTATCAGGGTTAAATAGTTCATCATCGTTTGGGTTAATCGTTAAATGGTCGCTGCTCATTGCGCTTTTTTAAATCATATGCATTATAAAATAACTCCACAAAAAATATTATCAGGATCAATAAATTCTAAACTACGCTACATGATGTCCTTAAAAAAATCTTGTGGAAATGTATTTATTTAGCGTAATATATTATTTAAATAAGTTTAGAAATTAAATTGTCCTGGTTATATTTTTATTATAAATATAACTAACCTAGTTATAAAAACTAATTCCTTAGCTACATTTTTTATAAACATTAGACCTACTTGTAGTTCTATTTTTTACCTAATCTTTTTTTGAGTAATAATTTTTTTGACCCACGATTGTGTGAGCAAATTTAGGTACCCAAGAACTTTTATAAACAATTTTAAGGGCGCGTTCAGATTTATTCATTTTTTAAAAATTTAAAAATTTTCACCTTTTGACAGTGAACGCTTATTTACAAAAAGTCGCCAATTTTTGTTATTAGCATTTAAATAGTTTTTCTGAACCAAAAGTTTTAAAAAATTTTGAAAAAAAAAAAAATTCAAAAAATTTGAAATTTTTAGAGTTTTTAAAATTTTTCAAAAAAATGAAACGAGTCTGAACGCGCCCTAAAACAAGCAAATAATAAATCTGAATATTTTATAATATTTAGGTTTAATTTTTTAAGACTTTTTGGGATGACACCAAATATGTACGAAATCATTTAATTAGTCAACCAATCAAAAATTAGCATGGATATTATAATCATAAAACTAAACCTAAATTAGTCCAACGTTACCGTAATGCTAATCTCACTCTAATCTTAAGCTAACCACATTTTTGTACTAATCTATACCCACCCTAACACTAAGCTAACCTCAACCTAACCTTAAGACTAACTTACCCAAACCCTAAATAAACCTCACCAAAATCCTAAGCAAACCTCATACTAAGCTTATCCTAATCAAAATTTTACCTCAACCAAACGTTAAACTAACCGTAATCTAACTTTGCCCTAACCTAACCAATACAATGCTAGCATATTTTATGGATTTTCGTTATTTTATGGATCTTCGTTTCGTACAACTTTAGGTCCACCCTTTTTGGAATTAAATTTGCTGCAAGTTTTTGTGTAAATATAAATTTCTGTAAATTTGGGTGGAAACAAGCTATAACTACCTATGTCATTCAAGTTAAAAAATATTCAATATTTTTTTATAAGCTCAAAATATGGGTGAAGAAGCCTATGTTTGTAAGATAATTATGTCAATATTGTATTTATACATCAACTATGTCAAAACTCTCTTATTTGGATAAATATAAATTACAAAATAATTATATATGATAAAAAATTTTTAGATTTTTTCTCTTTAGGTTATTCTCGAGGTTGCAAAATCTAATTGGGTCAAAAAGGCTATTTTTTTATATGAACGGATCTAGGAGCCGAAGGTGGAAAAAACTACGAAACGGTAAATATATATAAGATAAGACTATCATGGTGTATGCCTTTTATTTTCCTTTTCTGACATTGATATTTTATGACATGTGATCTTTAATAGCTGGGTGATAATATAAAGTGGCTGAGTTTTTGCTCAATTTGTGAATCTACCTGGTTTAATCTGCCCCCACCTATCAATCCGTCTTCATCTAATAATAAATTTAAGCTTAGTTTTTATTTTGAATCTTTATGGTTTTTTAAATATTTATTTTAACACTAAAATTGTTTAAACCGCGATTAGCACTGTGGGGTCCATACGGACCACAGCACTTTTTAAAATTTAAATATCTTTAAAAATATAATATATTATTAGCCAAAAGTTTGTGGCTATGTTCTTAAACATATTATAAACAAAACTAGTAATTTAAATTTGGTCTAAGTCTAATAACAATTTGTTTAAAAATTAGAAATTCTATTGGGGTCCATATGGACCCCACAGTCAATTTTAATGTTAAGCCATGTTATTGCCTCAGAGTAAATTTAAACTAAAAAATTTGCAACCTAATTTCTAGGTATTCATAATAGTTTGAATTTATATAAAATGTTTGTAATGTATAATAATTATAAGAAATATCTTATTTTCTTTATAAAATTTTTTTAAGGTGAATAATAGCCCAAAACAATTTTTTTCATAATATTATTTTTCATGTATCTTTTATAAAATGTTCTACCCGACCTAAAAACACAATTTAATCAATAATATTGATGAAATTAATTTATTGACATGATTTATTTAGTGTAATATAAAAAATAAAAAATTTTAATTTTTCAGATTTTTTTTTCTTTGCAATATTCAATAATGATAACTCGTATTAGTTTATAATTAAAAAGCACGTATTTTTATTCAATCATATAAAAGAATAAAGACCATAGCTAAAAAATTTTTGAAGTTATAAAAGTTTAAAATTAAGCTCCGTATAAACCCCCTTATAGCATTAGCGTTACAAATTTCTTACCCTACCATTCGCGGGTTAATGTAACGAACGAAGCAATTTGTCGCTCGATCATTTCGCTCACCTACAACGGGATGAAACTTTGGGATAGAGGACGAATGGCTAAACATATTGCGTTATGAGCGTAAGTATCATCTAGGAATATTAATAAATTTGTCGTCAATTTCTCTTGTACGTGTGTCTTTTTCTATCATTAATGGGCTTAGGTCCGTTTGAACTTTAAAATGTAGTAGAGAGATAGACCAGGTTATAGGTAATTACGCTAGGAGTTATTTTCAGTTTTTAGACCTTTAAACCGCCTCGTTTATTTGTTCTTTCATGTTAATTTGGATTTAAAGCTACCCTTTTATTTGAATGCGAGGTCTAATCCCACTTATAAGTCGAGAAACTATAGCCGTTTGTCCATTTCAAGATTATCGTTAGGTTCCCTGATTATAACTCTTCTCGTGCGGCTTTTGTTTCTAAATTACAGTTCAATTTCGCTATCACTTGTTTGTACTGTATGCTTAGGTGTTCAATTATGTTTGTAAGTTTGAGCCTCGTTGTAAGGCTTGGCGTTAACTTTCTTGAAATCTTCGTTCTATACAGTTATCGTGTCTAGCTAGACCCAAATTTATTATTGAATATAAACCTGACATTCCTAAGATTTTTCAAATTTTCAAAACCCTTGAATCTAAATTTGTTGTTATTTATTGCCCCATTCGTTAAGTTTTTGGTAAGATTGAGCTTGAGGGCAGCTAGGGACGGATTGATCCAAAGATAATCTAAATTGTTGCCTATAATGCGTTCTCATTATTAAACATATGATATAATTTTCTGCAAACCCTGCAACTTCCTCTCAAATTACAGTTTATAACTAAATAATTTCTCTACATTACGAAATATATTATCTTTTCCTATAGACATGTCAACGATAGCATTTGTGAATCGGGTGATTCACACCGCAAGAAGCACAATCGTAACATGAAATAAATAACGCCGTTGCCGAGTTTCAAATATTTGTTGACCCATCAATGTAGGTTTTCCAAAAAAAAATAAAAATATAATATACCTGCATACCATTTTTATGCAAAAAAAATATTGTATTAGAAAATACATCTTTAATAAAATGGAATTTTCATTGACTATTATAAATGGCAACCAGATACAAATGGCCTAATCATTCCAAAAAGCTTATGTAAAAAATACATTGATTTAGCAATTTTTTTCTAAATTTTGATTTAAAAGCATTGAGTTTTAATATTCATAGAGGTTAAACATTTTTGCACGGACCCCAGCACATCTACTTTTTTCAAGTTTGGGGGGGGGGGGGGGGGGGGGGGGGGAGGGAAATGAGCTAAAAATTTATGGCTCACTGTTTATCCATTACTGGTTAGCTTCATTAAAGAATTATTAAATAGTAAAAATTACAGCGATGTTTTTGCTTTTTTTTAATACATATTAAAAATTTTTGTTATCTATCTTTTTTAGGGTGGATATTCAAAAAATAGTTTTTTGTTTTTTATTTTTTTTATGAGTTTTTCACGAAATGTTTAATAAATTTAAATACACAAATTAGTCAATACATATTTGAATATATAAAATAAAAATCATAGATTTTCTGCCTTGTGTCAAATACACTGCAGGATGCATTACCGATGACTTAAGTTTAATTAATGAAAGAGCACATCTTTTTTAGATTGATAAAAATTAAGTTTATAGCTAAAAAAACTCGTGCTTTAAGAGTTTCGCATAAAATATCTTATACCCTATCTAGGGAAATTTATTTTCTTTTTTTAATTTTATCTCATGCGCCATACAGATCCGAGAGTGACAAATTATGAAAATCAATTAACATAAATTTTCTTTTTATATAACACAGGTCAACAAATATCAATGTCAAAGACGTAAATTTTTTAACATAAAAAAATGCATCCCCGTGATGGCCAAACAGATATGTTTTTCGTTTTTCTTAGTTTCTTCCGTCTTTGGCTCCTTGGATCCGTATTTTGACCAAATTAACAGATCTAAATATACCCTAAAGAAAAAATATAAAAATCTTTTTTGCATATAAAAATCCCTCGACTCTTATATTTTTATTCACAAATAAAGAGAAATAAATTTTATAAATATATCAAGCTCTTACATCGGCATTTAGATAATACAAAATATTTCGCGTCGTTAAATACGACACAATATATTATCGGTTTTAAATGAAAATATTATTAGAAATTTAATTTAACAGTTTAACTATTGTGAATATACAAAAATAAAATTTTGATTTATTTTTGTTTTTTAATCTTTTTTGGTTTTTTGACCTTCTTTTCTAAAATTTTTAATGTTTATAACTGACGAACTAAGTTTGATTAGGAAAAACGGTAAACGGATTTGATATGCCCTAAAATGGCAGGTTAGATATCTGTTGTTAACTCATAACTCTCAAAAAATTGTGGACCTGTGTAATATTACACAGGTCAACAAATTTTTGATAGTTATGAGCTAACTACGAAGATCAAACCTGCCTCTTTAGGGATTTTCAAATCCGTTTACCGTTTTTTCTAACTTAGTTATTCAGCTATAAACATTGAAAATTTTAGAAAAAATGCCAAAAAACAAAAAAGATTCAAAAACGAAAATATATTGAAATTTTTTTTTCGCATATTTACAACAGCTAAACTGTTAAATCAAACTTTAAATAAAAATTTTATTAAAACCCGATAAAATATCGTTTCGTATTTGAGTTTGGACGCGAAATATTTTGTATTATCTAAATGCTGATATAAGAGCTTGATATATTATTAAACTATATTTCTCGTTATTTGAGATGATAAATATAAGTAACAAGAAATTTCTATATAAAAAAAAAAAAATTTTAAATTTCTTTTTAGGGTATTCTCGATCTGTCAATTTGGTCAAATAGGCCATTTTTTCAATATAAACGGATGTAAGGAGCCGAAGCCGGAGGAAACTAAGAAAAACGAAATATATGTATAAGATTAGGCCATCATGGGGATAAATTCTTTTATGTTTTTATAAAATTCATGGTTGTGCTATTGAAATTTGTTTACCTGTGTTATATTGAGTTTTTTTATCACGCTCCAAACCCACATATGGGTTAGGTTCCTCTTCTAACCTCAACATTTATACTGGTTATTGTGATTTGATTATTTTTATATAAGGCGACGTAATGTGGGTATTTATTTCGTATTTTGAAATTCTAAAAATTTAAAAAAAAATTTTAAATTTTATAAAAAATTTGTTATTTTAGAAAATGTATTTTTGTGCAATTCACTTTGGCAATTAAATTTGACAACCTTAATAAAAAAAATTGCATTAATTTAAAAAAATTAAATTTTATGAATTTTTGATAATTTTACGAAAATAACTCACTTTGCACGTGGCCTAATATAGATATTTTTAGCAGTTTTTACATCTCATTACAAATCAACAGATATTTGAAAGTTATGAGCTAACTACGGAGATTAAACCTGCCCTCTTGGGGATTTTCAAAATCGTTTACCTTTTTTTTAATCAAACTTAGTTAGTCAGCTATAAACATTGAAAATTTTAGAAAAAAATGCCAAAAAACAAAAAAGATTCAAAAACAAAAATAAAATGAATTTTTTTTTTGCATATTTAAAATAGCCAAACTGTTAAATTCAAACTTCTAACAAAACTTTTATTATAAACCGATAATATATCGTATCGTATTTAAGTTTGGACGCGAAATATTTTGTATTATCTAAATGCTGATGTAAAAGCTTGATATACTTTTGTTTTTCATTATTTAATATGATATAAATATAAGTTACAATGGATTTTTATATAAAAAAAAGAGACTTAAATTTTCTCTTTTTAAGGTTTTCTCGATCTATCAATTTGGTTAAAAAAGGCCATTTTTTTGATAAAGAAACTAAGTAAAACGAAATATATAATATGAGATAAGGCCATCAAGGGGATGATTTATTCTTTTATGTTTTCATTAAATTCACTGTTGTGCCATTGATATTTGTTGACCTGTGTTATAAATCTAAATAACACCTTAGTCATTAATTAGTTTATATGTTTAAAAAAATTCGTCAACTTGTATTGCAATTAGGCGATTTGCTGATGCAGGCAAGTTTTAAATGACACCCACGCGAGTAGTTGGAAATTGACATTATTAACAAAACGGACACTTTTTTCCGAGGCAATCTGGGTTGTTTAAGTTTTGTGTGATTTAAAATATTTCCGAAATATTGCCAACTGTTTGACAATAAATAATATTTCTGCAACAAATTTTATAAATTAAAAAGCAACTGGCATTTAATTTTTTTGATTTTTTTAATTTTTACCAAAGATTGCTGGAGTCATGATATTTAATATGGAATGAATATATATATCATTACCATCATAAAAATTTATAATTATAATTTAAAACGAAACTGATATATTTCAACCTTTCGATCTTCATCAAAATAATAAATAATAACGGGCGATATATGTTCTTTGATAGTATAATTTTAAATAAACAATGTTTAGTTTAGATGAATGGCTTAAGTGTAAAATCTTCCATTATAAAAAATGCAAAAATGTAACAAACAGGATATTTTCAGGTTCAAGGGTTTGCAATCACAGTAAATTAAATGCCTTTTATATATTTTAGAAAGTGATAAATTTTACCTATTTAATAATAACTTAGATAGAAAACTTCAAAATATTATCCAGTGGCGCCTAATAACCTTAAAATTGATCACATTAATTTTAATGACCCGGCACAATTGGCATTTTTGGCTACTCTTAATTTGAAGATTTTTTGGGGAGAATAATTAATATTTATAGATCAACTATTTCACTCAGTAAGAACAGAGTACAATTTTTATTTTTTTGTAATATTTAATTCAGAAAAAGTATTTTATTTGATTATAGAACTTTTTATTAAAATGCGTTTTTAGAAATAACATTTTCAAAAATTTAAATGATCAAAAGTTTATTTCAAACCTAGCCTAAAGCAAAGTAATTCAATCAAAGGCCCCCCAATCTTTAAATAAGCAGTCAGTTTTTCGTTTTAATAAAACCCCGTAAATGTGGTGACAAATCCTAATAATCTATATATCTTAAATATTATGACAACGCATCATTCTAGAACTATGCCTACTTACCCCTGTTTGTATGTTACTGGTCTTAATATTACTAAAGACTTACTATGTAATTTCTATGAAATGTCCCGTCATTGATAATCAATGTAAAAATTATAAATCTCATTCGGATTCACCCTTCGCAAGTGATGGTGATAGTAATTCTCCCAAGCACTCAAACACATTGGGCAGTATTTTACCGGCTCGTTACAGTGTTGGTCATGTTAAAAGGATACCTACAGCAGCTCGCCAAAAAGATTATTCTAACGAGACAAATAATGCTAATAATCAAACTGAATCTACTAACGATGACACGGTCGTTGACGTGGAAATTCAAACTGAAGAAGAAAGTTTGGGCTTGCAACTCCGGCATTGCGACAACGCCCTAGAAGATTCACTCAAAATTGTACAGATAACTAATTTGTACCCGGGCGAAAATGTTAGGACGTCACGTGCAAACACCTCTGCCCTCAAAAGACTTTTGTCGGGGACTGTAAAAACTAAAAAGGAACGGTATTCGCCCCAAGTCGATATGGAATATTCCGTACCACCAGACTATTCGAGTTACGCTATTGGATACGTTGATCCGGATAAGGGCACCTTCGACGGCATCGTATTTCTCGACGAACAAATCATATATATTGAGCCAGCTACAAATTTTGTGACCGATAGCTTGCCGGGCGAATTTAACGATGATGATTTGATCATATACAGGTTGGTCAATTTTTAGGAGGTTCAAATTCATATTTGTAAAAAACAAAAAAAAATTTTTTTTTTCATTATTTTTTTCTTATTCTGTCAAATTACATAAAAATAAACAAGTTTGTAAGTAAATATGCTATTTTACCTTTGTATACCTAAATAAATTGGGTTTGAGGTTTTACTCATACCTTTCCCCATATAGGGTGACTTTTTTTCCGAGTAGAGCAATTTGCCAATGGGATGTAAGACTTTCTCGCACGCCGACGACCAAGATACCCTAGGTTCTCACTTTATGCATATCGTTTAGGACCTTTTGCCTTAGCAAGCCACTCATCAGCTTCCAAGTGGTTGTACGCATGTTATATTTTTCAAAGAAAAGATCCATCCGTCTTTACACGGAATCGATCCCTAACCTACAGCGTGTAAATCAGGGCTGTTTGCCAATAAGCCAAACTTTTGTATATATCTATATTAATATCGTTCCTTGGCCTTTACAGCGGTTGTCATGATTATAACAAATTTGCCAGCCTCCGCTTACTCGCCTACTATCCGGGGACACTGTATATTGCTATTAAATTAAACATTTAGATTTAGAAGGATACCACGCCAAATTGCGAAAAAGGCTAACCAAATTTTACTTAAAACATATCGAAAAATTTTGCAAAACCGAGTATTACCTAAAATAATTTTATATTCACCGACCATATTTGGCTAATCGCTGATATAACTTTAGTTAATAAAAAGATGATTAGAGTCAATAATTATGTAATTTATTAAGATTTAAAATATTTAATATATTAGCACAAAAAGTTTTAAATATTTAGGTGGCGTTTATATTTGTTTTTTTGCTTTCGAATATTAAAATAAAATTTATTATTAAAAATATGTTTATATGAGTTCGGTCATTTAAAATTAATTTTAAACACAAGTTTGAACAACTTAAAAAAATTTAAAATTTAACGCAATAAAAAAATTTTTTATTGAAAAATATATATGATGCCAATTATTGAGTGTGTTTTAAACGAGATCTTGAAAAAAGTTAACGAATTCCAAAAAGCACATATTCTAATTTTGTTATTGTAAAAGTTATTATTAACCAAATAGAAATTGTATATATGTGATTAAGTACAAGGTCACTAAAATCATCTGAACACCACTTTAAACCTAAGAAACTTTCAACTCGACGCTGAACCATTCCAAAGCATTATTAAAAATAGTAATTACTAGATATCTAAATATATAGATTAATACGCCAAACAAAATTCATAGTTGCCCATTCAGCAGGTTATCAATTGTGAATGGTGTGTGCCGTTTATAAATCTCATCATTCTCGATTATATTTAACGGACTTGGTTGGGAGGGGTGGAATAGAGATAGCCAACTTGCATAGAATAAAGGGTGTAGAGCAAAAATAGAGGGCGATAAATGGGACATACCATGAGATTTCAGATGACCTGACGACTCATGAGATAAGGGTTGATATTCCCGAAAGTTTTGTTTCGTATCCGACGCTACGACCCCTATTTCTTGCTTTACGGTGGTGTTTCGTTTCCTTTTCCTGCGTTTGTAATTGTCATTCTCAAACATATCTTCTGAATCCGAGGCCATGGTCCAATAACTTCCTTTATTCCCGCCACGACTTTTATTTGTCGCCGTGAGAGAATCATTTGAAACATCGTCTTTGACAATCCTCAATGATGTTCGGGCATATGAAGGCTTGCTGTAATCATCATCACGCAAGGCCCGTAAATCCTTAGTGTTAGGCCTTTTAATTTTGCGGAAGCACTTGTTAAGGCTAAGATTGTGCCTTATTGAATTCTGCCAGCCCTTCGGGTCACACGTTTGATAGTAGGGGAACCTGTCCATGATGTGTCCGTATATATCGCTGAGTGTAGCACATTGCGTCGGCGAGCTCTTGATTGCCATAACTATCATCGCTATGTACGAGATAGGTGGTTTGCTGTACAAACCAGCTGGTTTTATGAGTGCATGGTCAGCATGACCTGTCGGTGAGGGCTGTTTAGGGCTTGTCATTCAAGAAGGAAAGTCTGGATGCGTTCAAATGTGTTGATACGAAGAATCACGAGATTTACCGTCTACCGAAAATTTAATGTATATCGCTGCTAGGTTTAATAAAGTCCAAAAAATTAATTGACACAATATATGTATACATTTCATAAAATATGGCAGAAAATAAATTTCAAATCAATAATTTTTTAATTAAATCAATTTTGTCGTATCTCTGTATTTTTATGTTTTAATTCATTATTATTTATAAGTAGGGCGCGTAAATTAGCTTAAATGTATATCAACGTTTCTATTTACATTTTTTAATTAAAAATGGCACTCAATTATAATAAAGATGTAAGCAAAGAATTGTATAACAAACACTGAATATTACAAAGCTATAAAGTTATCCGACAAATATTGATACATTTCGAGTTTGTAAATATTATTTTAACCCATTACTTCTAGAGTTTATGAAGTGAAAAAAAAATAATTAAAATTTGTCGATTTTTTTCCTCAGTAATAGTGCTCAGATTTAGTGCAATAAACTTTTGACTGTTAATTGGATACTATAAGTACAGATGGCGTTTATCACGTTAATGATTCATTCGACCCAGATTTGGGGTGAATTGCAAATTTTAGTCATTATTAAAAATATAAGGAAACAACAGGAAATATAGGGAAAAAATGGCCTGGCTTAACTGATAACTGCCTTTTCAACTTAGACCTGGCCCACCAGGCCTTTATATTTTGGCCCGATTCAACTATTAGATTGGGTGGCGGGTTTCGACCATAACCTCTATTTTACCTAGCTAACGATTGTAAAAATGTTTTATTATTATTATATTAATATTATTAGAATTGCACAGAATGACATATCAGTGTCAGAAATATAAAGCTTTTGACACTGAAATTAAATGACCCCTGGCCTTATCTCATATATATTCCGTTAAACAAAGTTTCTTTTTGGCTAATTTGCTACGTCCATTTCGAATGACCATTTTTGAACGAATTGACAGATTTTGTGACCTTCTGAATACCCTAAAGAAAAAAAAAACAAGAATTTTCATATTAAAATCACTTGTAACTTATATTATCTCAAATAATGAGAAAATTTTAAGTATAGCAAGTTTTTACATTAACATTTAGGATATACAGAATATTCGACACCCCAACCTAACCGAAAGATATACTATTGATTTTAAATGAAAATATTATTTGAGCTGTTTAAATATAAAAATAAATTTCTTGCATATTGTTTTGTTTTTAAATCTTCTTTTTTTATTAACATTTTTACAAAAATTAAATGTTTATAGCTGTCTACAAAGTTTGATTAGATAAATGGTAAACGGATTTGAAAATCCCTAAGATGATAGGTTTAATCTGTGCATTTAGCTCATAACTCTCGAAATGTTGTTGACCTGTGTTATAAATATTATTATTATGGTTTCGCAGGGGTGATGACGACGTTAACGGAACGTCCTTAGCCAACGATTACATAATCCCATGGCCAAGTCGTCAAAGGAATCGGATAGAATACGTCGGATATAAAAACAGGTGTCCGGGATTGGATCAGCAACCTTTCTATCCCGCCAAAAAATATCACGAAAATATGTCATATAATAATACTAAAAATGAACGTAATTTGAGCAGCGTCGTTGAAGACGGAGAAAGTAGTAAGGCATACAAAATCTGCCAGGTAAGGATGATAGTAGACCCGAGTTACCTGGAATTTATGTCATCTACCTTGGGCATCCCAATTGCTCCGGGCTACGAAACGACTCCCCTCTTAACCGAGCTCGTCAAAGAGTTTGCCATCATGATTGCCGGCGCAAATTACATTTTCAGTCAAATTGCGTTCCGAAACTCAAAAATGAATTATCAGCTCGGTATAGTTTTACACGAGGTTTTGATATTCGAGGCCGCTAATCACGCGCATTATTCATCGCTCCGGCAAATCTACGAAGATGCCGAAGGTTACGAGATTGACGATTACATAAGGAGGCTCCCGAAAGTTTTGTACGATATGGAACATGCGACAGGAGGAGGAGAAGGAACAACTTCTTTTTCAGAAGCTGAAAAATTGACGGAAAAAGTTCAAATAAGTGGGTCTGCCTGCGTCAACCTAGTGGCGCTATATACACGTTTTCGCATAGATACAACAGTTGGAATTGCCTTTCACAAATCTCTGTGCAACCATTACGATAACCTAGGCTGCTTCAATTTCCAACTCGCCGATGCTAAGTTTATAACCCATCGATTTTTAACTGTTTTGGCCTTACATTTGAAAAATCATATTCGACAAGGGTGTAGTTTTAATGTTCTCCAACAAGCCCTTTAGATGGGCTGGGCTTAAAAATTCAAAGCGTTAAATGGCACTGGTTTTATTCCTCTTCTTTAATAAATTATGTTCTTTGGAAAACCACACTTGGAACCTATTTACGCTTTGTTTTAACGTTAAATTTAAAATTTAGATAAAATAAAATTATTTTATTTGATTTTGCCCAATTTCTTCATTCAAAAAAATATAAACTGAATCGGGCATGCCCAAACAAACTCACAAACGGGGCCGGGCTATAAATCTAATTATATGACTGGTGGCCGGATCAAAAACTTTAGACGGGCAGGCCGGGCGGCTCGTGAATATAATTTATGCATAACTATTCGCTAACTTGTATTTTTTTACAAACATTTTTCCCCATGAGAGGCCACCTTACCCGTAAAGGTCCACTTTTAAATTTAGCAGTTGTCACTTCAGGGTTAAATGAGAGTTAACACACCGCATTGACCTAACATTAAGGCTTAGGCTTTCAGAAAAATAGATCGTAAGCTTACCCATTACCATTAGCCAGGTTCTGCGTTACTTAACCTGATTGCAGATTACAGCATAAACGATGTTTAGGGCTTACGACCTTAAAGAAACGGCCTGTACTGTATAATGTAGATGCTTTAAAGATGGTAATTAATCTGTTTACAATCTGCTGTTCTATTTTAAATATTTGTAAAATAATCAATTCAAAATTTAGAGCCCTATTTCCATCCTATTAATTAGGATGCGACGCGATAATGCAATGTTGGTAATGACACACGAACTAGGACATATATTCGGCGCCCTGCATGATAACACCAATCCCGAAGGCCATAATTGCCGCGATAGATGCTGCGAGGGGAAGGGTGATGATTTAGGCCATTATCTCATGTATTCCACGAGGTAAGGACATTTAACTTGTAACCTATCTTAGGACACGTTCAAAATAAACTTTTGTTTTTGTGCAATATAATTGAAATTGTGTTCAAGAAAAAGTCGTTCGTCGTTTTTTATTTTCGATAATTTTTTTACCGAGGTTATGGAACAAAATTATACCTGCATATAGTGTAAAATATCACATTTATTTTTGGTTAAATAGGTTATTCTTTATATGAAACAGGTTTACAGAAATTTCTGCACTTTTGATGAAGTTTATAAATTGCAGTGAAATAGTTTACGTAGATCTTTACCGTTTTTTCAAATGACTATACACCTCAAGAAAAGTTGGGAAAATGACAAAATTTGGCATTACAAATAAATTTTTATACTTAAATTAAGTTTAACCTCAAACTACATCTGAAATGATGAATTATAGAATTTCTAAGCTCCAAAATCCACAATTGGGCTGTACAAAATATCACTGCCCCATTTTCCCGGGGTGAAATAAAAATATTAAAATTTGAATTAACATTTTACGTATGAGACACTAAAATATTCAACCGGGGTAAATCCTCCTTGCCTAAGTCTATTTAATCTTTCTTAATATCCGTGAGAGTTTTATTGCCTACCCGATCTTTCTGTTTGCAAGTCCGGAGTTTAATCAAACAAATATATCTATGACCTCCCCCCCCCCCACGATCCATATATATCTATCAATACGTCAAAGTTTGCTATCATTATAAACAATACAGTTATAAACAGAATACGCTGGAGGTAACACCAAACCCCGTTTGATATTTTTTTAAATTGAGAAAGGGTCAAAATATTTTTTAAGATTACATAAATACGATTACATGCTTTAGTTTTGCGATGTTTAAAATTAGGTACTTTGCCATATTCTATTAAAATGGGAGCAGGAAAGGGTTGGGTAAATATTTATTTTATGAATTATCTTTATCTTACATCCATTTGTTTTGTGCAGGTAAATGTTAATTAATTTATAAATAATGCAAAAGGGGGTAGAAGATGTAGGAATAGTAGTTTTAAGCGTTGTTCGAAGCCAAGACTCCTTAAACTTTAGGAATTTTTGATAGGAATTTTTTTGTTCAATTATAAAGAGAGGCAAGTACCCGTTTGTTATAAATTTGGAAAGGTCTTTGAGCAGCAATTGTGCAGCCTGTCCAAAATAACATGTGCTAGTGAAGCAATAGTATCGAAGTGGAATCTGTTAGAAATGGTATTTATTATTTTTTAAGATTATGCAAGGGTTTATATGAATTTTCAGTGAGCGTTAGGGTCAACGCAAATGATGCCTCAGCCAATGGCATACCTTATAGGAACAAAATTGGGTGTTCTTCAACAGGTCTCTTTTTCTCGGCTACAATGCCGGGTTCTGTATGTTTATTCACGATGTTAATTTTTTTGAAAAATATAGCAGGGTTTGGCGCAGAAGCTCAATGCACCATAATCGTAACCTTCTCACCCCCACGCTTCCTTTAAATTTTAATATACAAATTGATAAAACATTCGTTAAAATGCCTTTAGTTGTTAAAAAAATTCTTTTTATTTCAAGTCAAAACGCTTACAAAATTAAGGCGTGGACGTTTTCGAAATGTAGCATCTGTGATATGATGGTTTACTTACCGGGTGTCAGTTGTTTAATTGATGCGAATGTCACCGAAAATTGTCACGTTAGAGTAACCGGAATCTTCCCTGCTCAATCAAGTAATTTGATATTTCACGACGTCTTATTTCGACCTCATATGCAAAAATTAGTGATTTAAGCGCGTTTTAAAAATTTATACTAATTTTTTATAATAATTGTTTTTAATTTGTTGTCGAGGTTTAAAAATTTAAATTGTAACTCCTTAGCCAAGCGATTAATTAATTTTACCTTTTACAATATATTGTTTGACAAACTATAATAAATTGAACTTCATTTCATACACCCCTCCATCTAGACATAAGTAAAATTTAATCCAAATATTCAAAGGAGCAAATAAAATGTAAAAAAAAATATTGATTTATAAAATATATTTGTGAAGATTTGGCCATAAATATTACTCAGGTTAGTTTTTTAACTATTATATCGCTGATATCATGATTTACTTACGTATTAATCCGCTAATGCTAGGGTAAGAAATTTGTAACGCAAATGCTTAATTTTAAACCTCTATAACTTAGCTATGGACTTTATTTTAATTGTTATTTTAAGGAAAAATAGGTGTTCTTATATAAATATCAATAATCATTAATGTATACTGTAAATTTAATTAATACACAGTAAAAAATCTACAAAATATTATTTTTCTATATTACATTATGTCAAATCTTGTCAATAAACTAAGTATTAAATATACAAATTTTTTTTTAGATCTAGAAGAATATTTTAACTCACCTTAAAAACTAAATATTTTATAGAGAAATAAAATGATTTATAACATTATTTTACAATTTATATACTTAATATATAAAACTATAATGAAAGAATACCTAGAAAATAAAACGACAATTTTTTCATTAAAATTTACATTGAAGCAATATCTTGGTTTAAAACATTGAAATTGACCATGTGGGGTCCAAACGGACTTCAAATAAAATTTCTAAACAAATGTTTTTATTAAATTTAGACCAAATTTTGATTAATAGTTTTGTTTATTAATTATTTAAGACAAAAGTCACAAAATGATCATTATATCTTTTCAAAATATTAAAAATTTAAGAGGTGCTGGGTTTCATATGGACCCCGCAGTGCTGATCGCGGGTTAAACTAAATTAAAACGATCATTACAATTTTCAATCTCTAGGAATACATGATAAAAATATTTGGTAAAGTTAATTTTTAAAGTAGCATAATTTTAAAAATATAGAGTATTATAACACAGGTCAACAAATATTTATGTCAGAAACGTGAAATTTATAAAAATATAAAAGAATGCATCTTGATGGCCTAATCTCATATTTTTTTCTTAGTTTCTTCCGTCTTTGGCTCCTTAGATCCGTCTATAACGAAAAATGACCTTTTTGACCAAATTGACAGATTTAAAGATACTCTTAAAGAAAAATTTAAAAATTTTTTTTGCATATTAAAATTCCTTGTAACTTACATTTTTAATCACAAATAATGGAAATTTTTGTTGATTTATATATCAAGCTCTTACATCGGCATTTAGATAATACAAAATATTTCGCGTCCAAACTTGATTACGACACGATATATCATCGGTTTTTAATGAAAATATTATTCAAAGTTTAAATTTAACAGTTTAAGTGAATATGCAAAAATAAAATTTCAATTTATTTTTGATTATCGGATTTTTAACCTTTTTTCTAAAATTTTCAATGTTTATAATTGACTAACTAAGTTTGATCAGAAAAAACGGTAAACGGATTTGATATTCCCTAAGATGGCAGGTTTAATCGTAGTTAACTCATAAATCTCAAAAAATTGTTGGCCTGTGAATAATCAGAAAAAATTCGTTAGGCCTAATTTACTGTTTTTTTGGGTCAAAAAAGGAATTATTTATATAATATGTTTAAATGATTTAAGTAAAAATAACATAATTTTCAAACTGTTTTTAAAACCAAAAAATATGCCCAAAGGGAAAATTTTCAAGTTAAACATTTTTTTCTTTAATATAACGTAAAACTAAATATTTATTAACTTTGGTCAATATTTCCTACTAAATACCTTTTAAAAAAATTTTTGGGCACCCTGTGCATTATGATAGTAGATGATATTTTAAAAAATTAAATTTTTTCCAAAATTAATAACATTTATGGAGTTATGATAATTTTCAAAACGGCTACAGATTTAGAAAACGTCCTCATGGCTATTCTCTATATGACAGTTGTTGGTTTGTGCCTATTATGCCTAGTGGGAATTGTATTGTACATGACTCAACCAACGCAAAAGCAACTCTATTACGGTGTTTGGGCAGACAAGCAAAATGACGTTAAGAATATATTTTACCAACGATTCAAATAGATCATACCAACTTTTCCTAATCTGATGTTATAAGAAGCCTTCTAAACTCAATATATTGCCTATGTGAACACATGTTCCTTCCCAATATCCTCAACTTTGGGTTTATTTATTATAGAATTTATTATTATTAATCCTAAGCAGTTTAAGCTTAAAACAAAAGAATTAGATCTCATAGGATACTATATATATATATTAGATTCTTAGTTATACATTTTGTGGCAAAATAGAATTAAAAAATTAATTTTGTAAAAAAGTTTTTAATATTTATTAGTTTCAAGTCTCGTGATGGCAAAAAAACTATTTATGCCATTTATTTACTTTTTATTGTTTTTAACAGGCTAACTCAGAGATAGGGATAAAACGAAAGAAATTTCAGAAACGACATACAATAAATTATGATCTAATCAATTATGTTTTATCTTGAAATCTTGTAAAACAAATATGTCTCGTAATATTTTTTGGTTATAATATAACAAAAAAACAGAGTTTTTAACAATTTTATTTATCTAGAAATTAGGAATGAAAGTAATATAGAGAAATAAAATTCATATAATAAGTTTTATAGCTGTATCTGCATAATGGAGGTGTTTGACAAAACGTTAAACACCGGAATAAGGTCCCGTTTGGGGTTGTGCGCTACCCAGTACACACCTAAAATAAATGATATGTCGCATTAAAAATGTATTCAATAACTAAAATCATTATAAAATGCAAATCAACCAACTAATTTTTCCCCGTTCAAAATCTGCAAAGGGAAATTATTAATTTACAAATAATTTTTCAACTACAATTGTAAATAATTTACTTGATGGTTAAATATATGACATTTAGGTTTGATCTTTTAGAAAATTTACAAACAAACGCATTATATACCATTTATTTCTAGCTGTTCCAGCCTCTTGCCGTACAAGCCTTTTTTGATCATCCAAATGTTGCTTTAGCCAGCTTAATATCTTCTCTTTGTAGCATAATATTTGGGTCAGCTCATACATCGAGGGTATGACTTTCAAAATCTTAATTTGAGAAATTTTGATTTGCTATTAATCAAAGAAAAAAAGAAACATATATTGGATGTAATAATAGCTTTACTAAATGGTGTATTTAATAAGCTAAAAATAATACGATATAAATGTAAACAAACAATTGGGTGTTATTTATTATAAATAAACTTCAATATATAATTAGCAAATATTTAAAAAAACACATATGTTTTTTAAAAAAGTATATAATAAAGCATATTAAACCATCGCCATATCTGCCGTATCCTGGGTCGAGCTTATACTCTCAATTAATTCGTTCAATTGTATGGATGTTAAAATATCTGGGGACTCTATCATTATTTCGCACACAGTCTGATAAATTGAATTCAGGTTGACGCCAGCTTGCCGGCATTTTAGTGTGTTAAGCATTAACGGAATAAACTAAATGAAAAATAATATTTGTAATTTTTTTGCCTGCATTAAATTATTTCGAAAAAACGAATAAGTTAAAAAGAAATGTGTTTATGTTTTATCAACAACTCTTCGAAAATTGTATATACTTTATGATAATGAGCCAGTTTAGATACATATGAAAGCCAAAACTGTAACTTTATGAATCCAAAAATACTTAAATTTATTATAACTTTTTTTATTTCCTCGCCAATAATTTTGGGATGTAAGTCCTTGAGTGCTTGCGACATTATCAAACATATTATGTGATTTGTATTCGAGTCTATAAAAATATGATTAAATTGAGAGCAATGCTTTAATATATAAAATACACAAGCCTAGATTTAGGTCGCATAATTGGATTCACCAAGCATAAATTATACTAAATTATAGAGGGATCAGCTCAATAAACTTTTCAGATGTTTAATCTAAAATATCAGATTAAGACTTCTAATATTCAAAATACCCATATCGTTTTGGTCAAACTTTATAAGCCTGCTATAAACGTTAAACATTAATTAAAAATGTTAAACAAATAAGATTGAAAAACTAAAAAATATTAACAGTTAAAATTTATATTTCAAATTCAAATAAATGTTTTTGGTAAAACCCTAAAAAATTGTGCCATTAAGTTAGGGTAAAAAATTTGTCGTATAACATAAATGTAGATGTAAGAGCTTGATAGAAAATTTATTATTAAAGAAAAATCTACAAATAATAATGAAATTATTTTTTTTTAGTTAAGGAGTCGCAAGTCGCAAAACCAGTCACTTTTGCCAGGTTTTGCCATTAATATCTTACCTAGGGGCGGGCCCTATTCTGACGTAAGTTGTAAAACGGAAAAAGAGTTTGAGATAGAATCACACTGTTTAGAATATTTTACTGCTATAAACTTCATCAAATTTTAATAATATTTTTTAGACCCGTTTCATTTTATGTTATTCATTTTTCCTTTTTTTACATTAATAAGATTATTCAAATGTTTTTATTCTAAATTTAATCCCATTATTTTAGTTCGCATTCATATTGTACATGATATTCCTCAATTTTATAT
The DNA here is from genome assembly GCA_030555515.1 of Acutogordius australiensis. Taxonomy (NCBI): domain Eukaryota; kingdom Metazoa; phylum Nematomorpha; class Gordioida; order Gordea; family Gordiidae; genus Acutogordius; species Acutogordius australiensis. Next base: position 29,371,833 of record CM060242.1, read on the forward strand.
ATCTATGTTTGTAAATATGTGTTAATGTATGCGTAATGAATAAAATTTTTATTCTAAAAAAAAAGATTAAATTAAATATGCATTTTCTTTTTACGATTTTAAATGATGACGAGAACAACGGTTGTGCACGACAATGTGAGGATGAAAAATAAGTTGCGACATTCTGTATGGCTTATTTTGTATTTATTTTAAAATTCTTTACATTTACAATAATTATAAAATCTAATAAAGTTAGGCTAAAATAAATTTTTTATTGAGAATGGTATTTTATATTTGACCTTAAATATTCAAATAATTTATTAAAACATATTTCTTGATATGTTTCAGTTAAGCCTCCAGGTCACAAAAATTTTCACTTTTTACATATTATATTTTTAATATAACAGGTTGGGGTATATGCAAAAATAAAGAAAAAAAAGATAAAAAACTAATACGCATAGTGGAATAAACGAGATAACAATTTTTGAGTTTAAAAATTTTTGTCGACCTGTGGTATATAAGAACAATCCTCTAAAATAAAAGAATAAATCAGGTATTTGCGTTTACTTATAATTTTTATATGTTAAATATATAATATAAAATTCAAATAATAAAATATATAGTGATGAAAATGCTAAAAACCAAAAAGTAAATGTCACAATTAAAACAGGCCCAATAAAATAAACAAGGAGGCCAACACAATAAAAACCTGTATTTTGAAGATACAGATCGTATAGACGTCTACAAAATTGATTTATGAGCTGTTGCTTTAAGATAGATTTGTAGTAATAACCAGCATCTGATTTAGTCAGGTCAAATTTAAATAAATGGGCAATTGTATTGATTAAATATGGTGCAAAAGCGGGATATTTGATCCAATCAATCACCTTGAAAAATGTTAAAATGTTCATGTGCATGTAATTTCACCATAGGATGAATAAAAAGTAAATAATGTTAGCTATAAATAGTTCTCAATAAATACAACAACAAAATTAATATAAAATTAGAGCGTCAGAACATAATATTAAAAATATGTAACAAATCAGCAAAGTATAAAAACATTATAAAAAACATAATTAATCAAATTTACACCTGATCCAAATATTTGTTGGATAGGCGATCGTTTAAAAGGATAATGGAGGAGTTGCCAAATTTCATGAAATAATTTAGCGTTATCGTAAGTTTTTCATCATACATATTTGTAATTTTTGGGGCATCTTTCAATATATCCAGGCATTTGTTAATAGAAGCACCATATAATTGGTAAAGTTTGGTTGCGGAGCTATTTTCACCTTTAACAATCAAATATAAATATAAATTGAGCATAAAATATTCTAAAGGGATACGTTTACAAAAAACTTATTTTTATTTTGTATAAAAGTATAAACTTTTTCCTATATGGAAAAATAACTGTTTAAAATTTGTTCTATATTTACGACAAAATGCATTGAAATAAAAAGCTAAAGAACGAAATTACGATAAAAATTTTATTGGTTTAAAAATCTTTTATTTTCCGCTAAATAGGTTACTTTTTATACATCAAAAAATGGAAAAAAGAGAATAAAAAATTATTTTTAAAAATTTAACTTTAAAAGTGCCCTAGGTCAAATATAATCTACCCAAATAATTAGAAAGGAGAATCCAAACATTGCTAACGGCACTAAGAATCAAAAGATCTTCTGAATTTAAAGTGTCATTGTTGGTGAAACTGGTCAAAAATCGCAATATGTCTTCAGCAAGCATGACAATATTCAAGTCACTTATAATCTAAAAAAAATTGTAAAATAAACCCACTGCAAGAATAAATAAAAATTATGTAAAAAATAATTCTATATACATACTATATCAGTTTTTTGGACTGGGAAACACAAGGATGTAATAACGAGATCCCCTAATACTGTTAGCTATATAAGTTTGTATATAACTGCAATTTACTTTTGGAATATCGATATAATTATGCTTGTGAAAGTTATCAGCAATTTTTTTTGTATGAGCTTGAATTATGTCCAAAAATGAGTTTAATCTAATGAGGGAAAAACATAGAGATAAATAAAGATTATTCGTAGACATAATAAAATACAGAGCCTACAAATATGTTAAGATATTGAGAATAGCAAATTTCTGTATGAATAAAACGTTGTAAGCCAGCTTTTATAAAAATTTATAAAAAAAAATATTAAAAAAAAAACAAATAAGATTCAAAATAAAACATAAAATATTTTTATATATTTAAGTTGTCATATTAAAACAAATTAAAATATTTTAATGTAAAAAATCGTGTCATGAGAAGTTGAGGTGCAAAATGTTAGTATAAATTAAATACAGATGTTGGGGATTCATATACTTCATTAGTATTTCACGATAAAGAAAAAATCAAAGTAACATAAATAATAATATTTTAAGCTCAGAGTCTCAACTTTTGCCAATTGGCATTTGTTTAACTTCTCGAAAGCTAGGACTTGTGCCGATGACAATTTAAAGGAAAAAAGCCTAATAATAGTTACATAATTATTTAATCACATAAACTTCTTTACCTTGATAAATATTTGTAAGCCTGTGTAACACAGGTACAAATATCAATGTCAGAAGCGTGAATTTTATGAAAACATAAAAGAATGCATCCCAATAATGGCCTAATCTCATATATATTTTTCGTTTTTCTTAGTTTCTTCGGTCTTTGGCTCCTTAGATCCGTCTATAACAATAAATGACCTATTTTGACCAAATTCACAGATCTAAATATACCCTAAAAAGAAAAAATTCAAAAATCTTTTCTGCATCCAAAAATCCCTTGTAACTTTTTTTAATCACAAATAATAAAAAATAAATTTTATTAATATATCAAGCTCTTACATCGGCATTTAGATAATTTAAAATATTTCGCGTCCAAACTTAAAATACGACACGATATATTATCGGTTTTTAATGAAAACATTATTTGAAGTTTGAATATAACAGTTTAACTATTGTGAATATGCAGAATCAAAATTTCAATTTATTTTTGTTTTTGAATCTTTTTTGGTTTTTTGACCTTTTTTTTCTAAAATTTTTAATATTTATAACTGACTAACTAAGTTTGATTAGGAAAAACGGTAAACGGATTTTATATTCCCTAAGCTGGCAGGTTTGGTTTCTGTAGTTAATTCATAACTCTCAAAAAATTGTTGACCTGTGTAATATAACACAGGTCATTTGTGAGTTATGAGCTAACTATAGAGACTAAATCTGCCATCCTAGGAATTTCCAAATCAGTTTTACCAAAAAAATATTGAAAATAATTTCTGTATTTAACTGTTATATTCAAACTTTAAATAATATTTTCGTTAAAAACCGACAACATATTGGGTCTAGGTTGGGGTGCCAAAAATATTGTATAATCTGAATGTTGATGCAAGAGCTTGATATACTTAAAAATTTAATTACTCATTATAAAAAAACAAAAGTTACAAGGGATTTTAAAATGAAATTAGGACATTCTCGAGGTCGCAAAATCTGTAAATTGGTCAGAAATGGCCATTTTTCGTTATAAACGTAGAAAAATAGCCAAAGGCGAAAAATTCTACAGAAAACGAAAAATACATAAGAGATAAGGCCATCTTGGGGCTTTTTAAGAGACGAAATGTCTTTTTTATGACATTGATATTTGTCGACCTAAGTAATAAAAAAAACAAAAATTGTATATTTTGATAAAATATGGGAAAAAATGAACCTTTGCAAGCCTGTGTGGAATGTTAAAATTTATATAAAAATCAATATTAATTCTAATAATAAGACGGGGCAACAAAAATTTACATCCATTTGTGGAGCGTCTATGGTCACCATATTTCATGGTTAGATATATGATATTAACGAATATGAAATCAGAAACCATGCCTCAGATAAATTAAGTAGTGCACAAAATTTTTCACTTAAAATGGATAAAAAACACAAAGCATTTTACAAATTATTTCTTTTTATCATCATATAATTTTTATAGATTTACTAACTAGTTATTTACATAAAATTTGTTTTTGTCCATCAAAATTCAAACCTTACGTTTGCCAAAAATCAAAAATGCAAGATTACTTTTTTTAGTATAGTCGTGCCTAACACAAGATGATACTTAAAAGTTAGAAAATAGAGTTATGAATAATAAAAAAAATAATCAATAAATATTAAAATTAATCAATTTATCTCAAAAGTTCATTAACAAAATATAAATTTTTAAAGGCATTAGTTTAATACTTTTCTTTATGTGATTGCGTTTTTGCTCGTTGAGCTAAATAGCTCAAGATTTTAAGGTAATATTTAATAATTTGGGTTTCAGGACGATTAAAAATGCTACTAAAAATTTGTTGACAATCTTGAGGCTGCTCGATTTTAGTAATACATTGAATAGGTATGAAAGCTTGGACGATTTTTATGATTTGTTCAATTGGGTTTTTCAAAATTTCGATAAGTTTCAGAATCTTGAGGTCCAACATTTCATAATTTTCTTTACTTATATTTGGGTTTTCTAGAACGTTATTGATCTGTTCCAACGTATTTTTAATGATAAACAAACCATTTTTAATAGATATTTGGCAATTAAGGCTACAATTTCGTAAAATTCTATCCGACAGCTCGATTGATTGGCCAGGATTGGTTAAATATGCAATGACAGATACGATACCTACTTCTTCCAAAAAAGGTTCTTTAAATAAAAAGATATAAAACAATATAAACTTACAAATTATAAGAAAGAACATACATAAATGTGTTAAAAAATATATTATTAATGAATGAAACAAAACTAATTTTACCTAGGTTTTCTCCTTCAAATGTTGTTAGGGCATCGAAGACTTTAATATCATTAAGGTTCAGGATGTTTTGCAGCATCAATAAAGTTGAAGTACTAGATAAATCCAAAAAATTTCAGAAAATAAATTAAATGATTTAATAACTTATAGTCATATTATGTATATTTAATTTCCCTAATAAAAATTTATACACTTGAAATAAAAAAAGAGGTTAAAACAAAATGTAAAAATAAAGTTCAGTATATATATATATGGTAAATTCAACCTCAATTCTACAAGTCTAGGAGGCCCAACCTACAAGTGGTTGTACTTTGGCTGAAATTTTGTAAAAAGTAACCACTGTGCTTATAAGCTTGGTATCTTATTAAATCTGAAAATTGTTTTTTGACTCGGAAGTGATTTTTGACGGAGATAGGGGCAAAAGAAAAAAATTTGCAAGGTGATTTTTCGCATTTGATGCTAACTAATTGGGACGTATTTAGGAGCTCCTTAAATGTATTATGAGCTAGAGCACTTTGAATTTATTTTTTACCTTTTAAAGAGGATCCCAATAAATCCTGATCGGGTTTCATTTGTTGGTATTATTGTATTAAAATATTATTGTATATAAAATTTTACAATTTTAATATAATAATACGAGTTTAATATAAGTATAAATCATTTACTTTTAAATTTCTGTGAGAAAATTGCTAAAATATACTCCTTAATATTCTTCATAAATATTCGAACTCAAAAGTCTGGGACCGACATAATTTTTTTTAAAAAATTCAAAAAAATAATTTTTTTTATTTGATTTTCAGACACAAATTTGCTCCCTGCACCCTATTAAAATATTTAAGCCAAATTTGACTATATATAAGAAGTTAGACCTAGGGACAATTATGTTGGGCTATAACACTTTTATTTATTTGATTCATACTATTGTTATTGGAAAGAAAAGGGGAACTTCAGATTAAAAAAATTGGTAATTTTCAGTATTTTACTCCTATCTTCAAAGCCGACTTTCTGGGTCACTACCAAACCAATTTGAAAATTTAAAAATGCTTTTTATACATAAAACATCGCTATAACATAAATTTCCCCCAACATTTTTTAACGTACCCATAGCATTTTATGAAATAAAAACCAAAGTTTGCCAGGTTTTTTGAAATTTTAAGGTGTAAAAAATAAAAACTTAAAATTTGTATGCTTATATTTGTTAACTTCTACTAGTCCTTTTTAGTTTGATGAACAATATTAGAAAATGTACATAAAATTCAATATTTATCCTCGGCAAAATTTAAAAAATTTGTTAAATTTATTGTATAAAAAAAATATTTTGGGAGGATTTTAGAAAAAATAATAAGGTTAGATAATAAAAAATTCATTTTTTTCTTTTATTCAATAGTTCATAAATAAAACAGCCTCAACATCGTTAAATCGGAAAAAAAAGTAAAATAGAATATATTTGGCCTATTCAGAATATTATGATTCAGCAGATGTTCTTTTTTTATGATTATCAACAAACATAAAATAAGCGTAAAAAGTCAATTATTTTAAGAAACATAAATATATGGTTTTTTGATATTATCTATACATAAAAGAAGTCAGATTTAGGGTTAAACAACTTCAAATGATTTTAACGGGCATATTAGCTTCAATGATGATTTTTGGACTAAATATTAGAACGAATTTAATATAAATAAAATATAGACATTCAGTCTTTTTTACCAATTTTTACAAATGCCAAATATGTTTTTGAAAGGCTATTTAGAGCAAGGCAGACAATATCTAACCGACCTTAATAAAGTTTAAGAACCAACAATTTTAGTTCCATTTACATCTTAGTTTTATAATAAAGACGCACTAGAAATTAAAGTAAGAGGGAATATCACTATTACTTGATTCTATAAGCATATAGATTTGGGCATTGACCTAAAGTTTTTAACTAACTAAATGTGTTCTTAACGAATTTTTACACAAGAATATGTTTTTAATAATATAACAAATTACAAATTTAATTAAAATAATGGAATGATTTCATGATCTCCTTTTTTTGTAATTTTTCTATCTCGTTATTTTAAGATTTTCTATACATAACATATATACTATTTTTTTAACACTAAAACAGGCAAAACATGACTGATTTTATAGGTTCTAAATATTATTAGTTAATTATGCAAAAATAATAAAAAATGCTTGCACAGACGAATACAATCTGCGTTAGTTTTTTGACACCTGAAAATTTGCTGTTTTTTGGCAAATTTTGTTATTTTTATTGTAGAAGCGTCAAAATCGTATGAAAAAAACTGGGGCTATTATATGTTATTAAGCAATATTTTATCTATTAAATGAATGTTAAACATTAAAAAAAGATTAGCTAATTAACCAGAACGTCGACTTTAAAAACAGGCAAAATTTTCACTTTTTTCGATTTTAAGGTTCACTTTTTTATTGTAAATTTAATAATTGTAGTAATCAATTAAATCAAACTATTATGGTCTAACATAATTGCCCATATGTCCTGCTTTTTGAATACTGTTAAATTTGGCACATTGGCATATTCTAATATAGTGCAAAGGGCATAAATATGTCCCAAAATTAGGGCAAAAAATTGATTTTTTTAAATTTTGTAAAAAGTCATGCCGGTCCCACACTTTTTAAATTATATATTTATTAACATTATTAAGGGCCATATTATATAAATTTTTCAGAAAATTTAAAGATACGTTTTTAGAGCTATTTGTGTCTAAACTTGACTTTAAGTTTTTGGTCTTAAAAAAAAAAATTTAAAAATTTTTTATTTTAAAGGTAGCCCTTATTAAGATCTTTAAAATAAAAAAAAAATTATACTAGCTACATTATTTTTGATGATACATGCGCGCAAAGTTGCCTCATATTTTTTTTTGCAAAAAAATGAAAAATATTTTTGCTCATATATCGGTCAAATATCACTTCCGGTCAAAATAAATTTAGGTTTTTATCAGCACCCAAGGACCCTACCAGTGTACCAATTTTCAGCCAAAACTGAGACTTCAAGGAAAAAAGTTTGTCGATTTGAGGTGGAATTGACCATATATAAAATAAAAAGTTTTTGATAAAATACCTATTTCTATAAATATATGAGGCCCAACCTACAAGTAAAAAATTGTACTGTGTAAAAAAAATGAAATTAACTACCTGTGCTTATAAGCTTGGAATCTAATTAAATTTAAAATTTGCTTTATTTGGCTCAAAAAACTATGGGAATTGTAAAATAATGGGTCAATGCCACAAATTTTTGCATTGATGCTGATAAATAAACAGGACATATTTAGGAGCTCCTTGAATTGGTTGTGAGAAGAGCACAAGGTTTGAATATTATAATTTAGCCATTTACAAGAGGATTCCATCAAAATCTGAGCAAAGGATTCAAATTTGTTGAGGTAATCTTGTATTAATAAATCATGGTATATAAAATTTTACAAAGGTAAATTTAAATAAAATATTTTCAGATATTAAATTATTTACTTTTATTTTGTGAAGGCAGGCAATTGATATAGTGATATATAGTTTGCAATACCCTATTAACTTGATCAATATAATTGAATTTAAGCTCTAATTCAGAATTTATAATAGAGTCAATTAAAATTTTTAGAATATTAGTTAGACTTTCAACCACCGTTATAATATGTTTTGAAAAAGATATTAATATTTTTTCATCCTGGTAGTAACTAATACATCCTTGAGAATCAATATTAGAGATTATTGAAATTAAAAATTTAAGGGGACTGGTTATGCCATACGCTTGAGAAATTAATTTTTGTGGTATGCGGTTTATTGATTCAAGTTCTTCAGATGTCTTATTACTTTCAAAATCTGCAGCTATTCTTTCATTAATCTGATATAAACAGGCAATAACAAAAGATTCGACATGTTTATCTATAATCTCTAAATAATCTGTTTTAGTTGTTGAAAATTGAAACATGCTAAAAACTAGCTGATAGTGTAAAAGTTCAAAATCATTCAAATGCTCATTTTTATTTCGATATGGACATTGTATAATTAATGTATTGAAAGATATAATATTAGGCCAATACTGATGATTATAATACAATTCATTTTTTAACAACAGATCTGTAATTTCTGATATAATTTCTGGGGTTTCTTTATAATAATTGAACAAAAAATTTAAAAAAAGTGAATCAAAAGACACCTTGGAATATACTGTTTTAAGCAAATAAAGTGGTGCCTTTTTATTTTGTGACAAATAAGATTGAACTTTATCCAAAATAAAAGGTAAAAGGTATTCAACAAATTCAGGAGTGCTTGTGAGGCAATCAATAAGACTTTTGTCTAAAAGACTTGCTGTCACAAAGTTATATGACAAAATATCATTTTCATCATCACAAATTTCCTGAATAGAAAGATTTTTTTTAGAGGTGTCTGCATAATCTATAGGGAAGTAACAGGCAAGACTTTCAAATATTTCTTCACAATAATCTAAAATATAGCATCAAAATAGTGGAACTTAAAAATTAAGGTTGTACATTAAATGTATTTAAATAAAAACAAAATACATATAATAAAACATACTTTTGATAGAAAAATTTCTACATATATAAAGTGTTATCCTAAAAATTATAAGTAAATTTCGTGGATCTTTTTCACCCAAAACTATACTTAGGTACAAATTCACAAAATGCTTATTTTCAAACAAATCCAAATAAATCGATGTATCTGGTAATTTCTTCAAATATAACAATAATTTCATATAAATTTTATATTTTTCCTTAACATCATTGATTATAATTATTTCTCCATCATTGTTAAATAAGGATTTGATGAAAGAAGCAAAGTTATGATTTGAATTTTCAACAAGCATGTTTGTTGTCTTTAAGCATGCATTCATAGCTGTGGCTAGGGCTGCTAGTGCAAAAAAAAAAGTTTAAAAAAAATTGAGCACATTTGATTAACATAATTATTTCTAGTGTAAAAAAATTTAGGAAATTAAAAATTTCTGAAATTTTTAAAATAAAATTTTTTATTAGGCACATCGTAAAACGACCAAAAAAATATAATTCTCCTTTTTTATTAGCCGTAAAATTTTTAATTATTTTATAATTATTTTTTATATAATTTTAACCAGCAATTAGCACTGTGAAGTCCATACGGACCCCAGTACTTTTTATTTCTTAAATATATAATAAACAAAACTAGTAATTAAAATTTGGTCTAAGTCTAATTGTTAAAAATTTAGAAATTAAATTAGTCATTAAAATTTAGAAATGACAATCCTCATACAAATTTACATAAAAAGACCATTATTCAAAATTTTGTATTGTGAAGCGTTTTTACCAGTGCTGGAAAAACAATGAGCCAAAAAACTTTGGCTCATTTTTCCCCCCAAAACATAAAAAAGAAAGGGAGCTACAAATAAAGGGCCAAAATAAGAATTAAAAAAAGCCCTTACTAAGAAAAGGGGCAAAAACCACAAAAAGTGGCCTTTAAAAAGAGCCCCAAAAAGCCCATTTTTTGTTTTCTTTATAATAATTCCGAAAATTTTGATTTTTTCGTAATAATGATGGGTGGGTTATTTTTTCTTAAAACTCTTAAAAGTTTTTTTTTTAAGAAAAAGAGCTTTTTTTGGCTTTCTTTTGCCATGCCCACGAGTTTGTGGGCATTTGGGGACAAAATTTGAAAAACTTGTTAAAAAAAAGCCCATTTAGTTTTTTTTCCCAGCCCGGTTTTTACTACCATTTACACGAGTTCATTACCGATTAGACCTGCTAAGTCATTTAACCAGCCATCCTTTTTTACAAATTTAAAAATTTAAAGTAGTGATGAGATGCGCGAAATTCCGGCAGCAGAGTTAGCTCCGCATTAGGAGATAATAACCTAAAAATTTTGCACAACTTCAATTTTTCGCCAACATTTTGCTCATGAAAAATTTGTATGAAAGAAAGTTTACAGAAACCGGAAATCAACACTCACCTAATCTTTTAAATAGATAATACGAGTTAAACCAGTATCTAAACAAGGCAACTTGGCACTTTGTCAAAGAATCTCCTCTTTTAATTTAAAAATATACCAAAATACAGTGCTAGCTTCAATAAAGTGGCACATGTTAGAAATAGAATGATCAATAGACACATAAAATGTGGCCATCAGCTACTATATTTTTGATCGTTGTCACTAATTAAATGATCACGATCACAATTAAATGATCAAGATCACAATTAAATGGCCAAGATGATGTTTTCGTGATAAATATCACTATGTTGTGGCTAAATCACACAAATTAGTGATGTTTACCATGAAATCATCAACTTGGCCATTTAATTGTGACAGAGATCATTAAATTGTGATCGTGATCATTGTATTAGTGACCGCGAACAAAAAAATAGTGTTAGATGGTCACATTTTTTGTGTCTATTGATCATTCTATTTCTAACATGTGCCAAATTATTGAAGTGAGCACTGTAAAAGAATAATGTTAATTTTTAAAATTATTTTAAGCAAAGATTAAATTTTAAAATTATTGTTTATTATTATGTATGTATGAAATACTTATGTAGTTTTTTTAACTGAAGAATGTAACCTTTTGCCGAAATATCTTTTATTTCTTATTTATTTTTAATTTTTAATGTTTTATATTTTTATTAGTTCATTGAATGATTAATAAAATTGAAATCTATGTTAATCACTTACATTAAAATTATTCACTATAAAATAGAGCGTTAATTTAAATTGCCATGCCTTATTTCATTTTTTTTCCAAAATATTAGTATAAAATATTAATAATTGTTAATTACATAAATAACCGGAATGGGCCCGGCTTTGATTACATATACATTTTGCATTACCGCATCTGCTAGAACGCTTTTTAAACACGTTTTGATTGATGTGGCCCATTGTTATCAATTTTTTGAAAATAAAAAGACCATAAAATACGTTACAATCAATGAAACACCTAATATCCCATAGATTTAGGGCCGTAACTGAGGGGAGGGGCAGGAGTAGCTGGCCCCCCTTTACAAATTTATATTTTAAATAAAGATTTCCTTAAAAAAATATATAAATAAATTATTTTCTAAGCTTAAAATTTATTTGAAGAATTTCATAAATAAGAAAGCGCTCTAGATAAATTTAGTTAACATTTTCAATAGCGCGTTGACCTTTGACTTAAAGGACCGAAAAACTTAGAAATGAACCATGGGAACTCATATATTTTTAAAGGTAATGAATGTTTAAATGATCAACACAGGTAATAAATTGACATTTTTTACGAGCTGTTGATATTTTATTGTTAATATTTTTTCATGAATCTAATAAAATTATAAATAAAATTTAGGGTCACGACGGCACAATTAATAGTTTAATTGGACATTTTATGTTGTTAATTTTATGGTACCGCATCTATATGTAAAGTAATATAATTCATTTTTATAATTTTTAAAAGTTCTTAATGCGACATTTAAAGGTGTAATTAGAATTCTGTGTTTAATAAGTGATGTGTTTATTTTAAATTCTTTGTCGTGGCCAAAAAAATAAAATTTTTGCAATTTGCAAATACACGAATAGGGATTAAATGTTAAATATTTTAATAGTCGAATTGAACTTCCATGGGTCAATAATGGAAAAGGTGCAAAAGAGCTTTAGAATTTCTAAGGGATGGTAATGTTAAATAACAGTGTTTTTAATTGTTTGGCCTGCAAACATTTGTTTTTCAACTTAAATAAAAATGGCAGGAATTTGCTATTAATTTTCACCTGTGCTTTTTAGGGGCTTTTCCTGTTTACTACAGTTATTTAGACCTATCTAATGAGCTCTCACTTGCCTCAAAGCGAATATAGGACAAAAAGCAAAAAGGATTTTAACTTGTTGCCTATGACCAGGTTTGAGGCAATTTTATCGTTTAATCTTTGGTTATAGGGCCACCAAATGTACCCCTTGTCGGTAAATCATATAATTTTATTTTGAACGGAAAATTTTTAGCTTGTCAGATGTATGAAACTCACCGACTTTGCTTTGCTACTACATAAATTTTCACCAAGTCCTCAACCGTCAAAATAAAAATTGTAACAAAAAGATAGTATTTTCGAAATTGAAACACCTTAATGCAAATGCTGCTCGATCATTCGTAAAAACATTTCAGTGTTAGTATTTATTTCATTTTTTTGGGGTGAGGAGCATTAAATTGCTTTGCGGTGACGTTCATAACTTATGGGGTCATTAGAATTAAGTGCATCTCTCCGCCACCATAATATCATTGAAATGACGCCGCATTCTTCGGAATATTACAGCATGCAGGCTTTACAATCCTTGCAAAAGTCGAAGGCCAGAGTCATTCACCTGCTAAAACAATACCCCCTTTGCCCTACATCTCTTGATATAGACGGCATACCCGTCAGATCATAGACCCTTTTAGCCCTGTGGGGTATTACACTTAACCTAGACCACGAGTTAAAGAATTTTCGGCAAGCAAAATGACAATATTTAATTATATTTAAAATTTGAGACTGATCAGAAATCCCTAAATTTACAGTTAACAATATTTATCATCGCATTTATTTAAAGATATTGATTCATGCAGATATAAGCGTTGAAACTCATGCAAAGCAGATCAGTGAAGAAAAAAATGATCAAGTGGGTTACTGACTTACAACACTGACAGTCGAAGTCGCTTGTAACCAATCTTAATAGTCTTGCTTTTTTAAAATTCCACCAATTACCTGTTTTTATATGAAGCAAAAGTTTGCAGCCGAAAGAAAACTCTATGCAATCGTTACTAGTTTGTTTAAAGAATAATAAAAAGGGTTGATGTAAGATTTAAACAAATACTTACTTTCGCTAAGGTTTGCTTTGCCAAGGTTTAGACCAAATAATTTTGATATAATCTTTGGATCTCCAGTAAATGTATTTTGTTATTATTATAACCTAGAACAACAGGCCCACGTCCATTTCCGAGACTTAGGTTTTAATTGAATTAGATCTTTTATAAATGTTTTACTGTACTGAGATTCTATAAAGAAACGCACGAATTTTTTTTGTATATACGTCAAAAGTACTAATATTGAGGTCTAAATACAAGTGAAGTTTAGGCCCAATTAGTCTTTTTCCAATTATCTAGCGAATGGCTTGATCGTGAGAGTCTTAGAAAGCGGGGGCAATGATTTATTAGGGAGAAGACCAAATAATTCTGCTCCATAAATTAAATAGGTGGAATGACTGAAATATAAATATGAGATTTAACATTTATTCTTATGGAGCTGGGTCGCAGGATCGGACCGTAAAGATAAATAGGTTTCATTTCCCTTAACGCCCGCTCCCCGATAATCTTATCGATATAAAAGCGTAACATTAAAAGTGTATATTTAATTTGTAGACCAAAACACTGTTTTAGGTCTATTTTGGTGCCATTTTATAGCAAAGTTTAAATTGGTCGATTAATTTTAAGCTAAATTGAGTGATATCACATATAAAAAGTGTCTCAAATAATATTCATTTTATTAAATAATTGCCAAAACTGGAACAGTAATTCTTTTGGAATGCTGAGGTAAAGTGACCAATGTGAGTCCTTCGAGTTAAAACCAGGCCGTGATATTCCGGCCCAGCCTGCCATATATGTTTTTAATTTAGGTAGAACCCGGCCCGTAAATTGGTTTTTCAGTTTTAGATCCGACTCCACCCTGCCCAAATTTTAAAATACGGCCCTAAAGTTTTATATTACAAGCTTATTTTGTTTAATTATCATTAAAAACCCAGAGTGGAGAGGTAATATCCTTATTTGTGATAATAAATTTATCTTTATATATTATGTTAGTAACACAGGTCAACAATTTTTTAGATCAGACCTGACATCTTAGGAATTTTCAAATACGTTTACCGTTTTTTATAATTAAACTTTGTAAGCCAGCTATGAACATTAAAATTTAAAATAAAAATGTTAAAACAAAACAAAAAAGATTCAAAAACAAAAAAAATTGTAATTGTTTTTTATATTTATTGCTAGACTGCTTAATTTATACTTCAAATAGTTTTTTTTTATAAACCCGATAATAAATCGTTTTCTATTTAGGGTGAATATTCTGTATATAAATGTTATTTTAAGAGCTTGATAAACTTTAAATTATTTATATAAAAAAATATATACAAGTGATTTTAATATGTTCTTATATTTTTTTTCTTTCGGTTATTTCGTGGTCGCAAAATGTGTCACTTTATTTAAATTTGGCCATTTTTTAGATAAGTAACTAAGAAAAGAGCCGAAGACTGAAGAAACTTTGGATAACGGAAAATATGAGATATACCATCATGGATTATATCCCCTCAGTGTCATGGTTTTCTTAACTTATTCACTGATTTTCGTCGGCCTGTGTAATAGTTAAGAAAATCGGGCAATATGAGATTTAAAACTTTGGCCGTTCTTGGCCGGTAAACCTTTATTTGAATATAGGCCTGGTCCGGCCCGTTTTATGTGCGGCCAGCACCCGGGGGTGCGCTTTCGGGTCCCGCTACCTTCCATATGAGCAACCTAAGCAATTATTATTAGCGTCAAAAAATTTTTGTATAATACAGTTTTAAACCCATTTTAAAGAAATTTTGTGTTTTAAGCGCGTGGCAACAGTTTGCACAGGGGTAGGGGAGACTGGGGCATTACGGCCGATGGGGCAAATAGGCCACTTGCTATATTTCAGTCAAATATAATTCAAAAAATCTAAAATTTTCATCAAATATTCCTTTTAGTAATTAGTGAGCATACAATAAATTTTTATTAAGAAAAAATTTATTTTAAAAAAGTTAATTAAAAAAAACTGTTTTTTTGGAGTTTTTAACGATATTTTTAGGGTCATTGTTTTTCGTCTAATTTTTTTTTTTTACTATAGATAAAATAATAAAACTTAATATTTTTTGGTTTAAAAAACATCTAGCATTACAATGATATAAGTTTTACATGAAAAAAATTTAAATAAATATGTTTTATTTTAAAAATTTAGAGTTTACTCCAAGTGGGGCATTGCGGCCGGGGGCAAATCCGGCCACATTATCATATAATTTTCATTTGATATTTTTGATTTGAAAAATTTACATGGTGAGAAATTATTAATTAAAAAAGATAAAAAAGGTATGTGCCCAACATGATACTTTATATGTAAGTTTATCATAATTAACTTTAAATATTTTGCAAAATTTTGAATAAATAATTGTAAGTAGTCTTTGAAATGCGCAGTAACAATAGGAACAGCTGATTTCGGTGGTTTTAAAAGAGTTCTAAAATTTCCCAAAGCAATGTTCCACTCCGCCAAAGATCATTCTTTAAAAAACCTTTATTGACTTCTAAATGAAATAAATAGAGGTGGCCGAATTGCCCCTTACCTAATGGCCGTAATGCCCCCATGCCTCGACCGGTTCCCACCCCATTTTTTTTCTTTTTATTAAAATTCAAATAACTCCAAACTGATTCAATTTTTTTTTTTTTTTTAAAATTTATTTGTAAAGAAAGGTGCCCTGCATCTATAATTTCGTATAAAATTTTTTGTCCTAGCTATGATATTTCATTTTCTAGAAGACTTTAAATTTTACCTGGCCGCAA
This sequence comes from Acutogordius australiensis, assembly GCA_030555515.1. Lineage (NCBI taxonomy): Eukaryota > Metazoa > Nematomorpha > Gordioida > Gordea > Gordiidae > Acutogordius > Acutogordius australiensis. Next base: position 29,388,144 of record CM060242.1, read on the forward strand.
TGCCCCAGTCTCCCCTACCTATATATCAAAGGCCGGCCCTGAAAATGACCTTCATAGGCCCTTATCAAAAGGGAAAGACCCCTCCTCGCTCATATTAATACACCCACCACGTTGGATTAGCTAAATTCCTCAATCATTCCAATATATCTTTATGATAGAGTGGGTTTCGTATTTACATAATTATTATTATTATAATAAAGTCCATCCATTTTATAGATATTGTAATCTATTTGTTTGGTAATATAATTAGATAGTTTAAATATCATTATGTGCGCGCAGTCCCGCTTAGGATTAAGCTAACAGTTATTGAGTCGTATATCTTGTGCACCGAGGCATATAACTTGTCCTTAGATTCGAGTGCTAGAAAAGATTTCTTGCCATTTAGTTAAACATTTGTAACAAACAGTAATATATTTTTTTTTAATTCATTTCCTCGGTAGTAGTTACAACAATAAGATAAATTGATCAATCTCTAAAAAATAATTACTTTTCCTCTATAATGCGGCAACGCAGAGTTGAACTTCGAGCTGTTTTTGAATGTTGCAAAGGCATGTATATATCACTTTGATCTGCCTTTTAAATGATATTTAATAATTTACCCATGTCCTAATCTTTCAAATATATCAAAAAAAATATTATTCAAATCTTGCCCTCTATTAATATAAAACCTTATGATTCGGTGTCATTGCCCGCACCCTTATATAAAAAAATATACATTTTTTTGAGAGCGAGCTTATTATTCAAAATACCCTATTTCAATATTATTCAGTCATTTGTATGATTATTATTTATTATGGTTATTATATGTAAATATAATTATAAATAGTAGATTATGGAATTGTTTCTTTTTAAGTAGTCTTAAAAATGGTAATTCCAAGTTTTCGACTTCCTATCAAAATAATTTTTCTTATCAGTAAAAACTCTATTCTTTTTCTTATCTTAGCCCGCAAATCTACTTTTAACTTTCTAAACCTTTTTTACTTCTTCAAAAAATATAGTTTTTATAATTATATGAATATCCTAATCCCCCCCATTGACATCGACAATATGTCAGTGTGCTGTTACTGTGTATCCCTTTAATTTAAATAAATTATAATATAATTATAATAGCCGTGATATAATATAATTGCGGCCCGTACCAAGGAATTTGGAGATATGCCTTGGTGGCATCTTCAATTTACACCATAAAAAAAGGGATCATCGTTTATATAATAAGTTTACTTCGCTCGAAGTTAATCTCGATATTTTTATTTTTCAACTTTTAGGTCGTCTGAATTAGTAATTAAGGCGGATAATTTGATGAGACATAGTCTCCTCTAAAAATACTAACTTTGATGCGTTTTTTATTGAAGAATTTTATCAAAATCCCACGCGTTTAGTACCTCGTGGCTATTTTATCCGGTCATTGCTCGCGGCAAACTAAGAGTAATAAATGGGTTTTATGTGCAATGTGCTCTAATTTTTTTTTGTGCCCCCGAATAGATTGCTTTGGCAATTATTATCGTCGTTATTAAACGCTAATGACCCAAGAATCGGCAAAAATTTTAGACTAGCGTTCAGTGGCATACCCGGAAGAAGGTGAGAGGAGGTGATAAACCTGGTTACCAACCTCCACTTGATACATTTCGTTGTGAGACGCGCAAAATGCAATGAAAATCAGCCCGCAAAACAAGAACCTCTATTTCCCCCCGAAATATTTTTAAACAATTATTGCAATATTTTTTTATAAACATAGTTTGCGTATACCTTTGGCCTTTTATTCAAATAATAAATTGTAACTACGACCAAATAGAATATATTTAGTTAATGCCGAGAGATAGCATGAATTAATATTTTTTATTACTTTATAAAATTAAGGGTGAAACATATAAAAAGAGCCCAAACTTTTATCCACCTGAGTTATAATCAGTATTAAAATGAGCTCCTCAATTATAAAGAAATATAGGGAAAGAAAGAACTGAATAAAGGTCTACTTTTTTCCTGGGGGAAAATATTTATCAATATAAAAATTTTTACATACGATGTTCCTCTTATTTTTAAGAGTTTTAATTTTTTGTAAAAACCAAATTTGATGGTATGTATTGATGAATTTCAATTTTATATTTTGTCAATTGGCAAAATTTTAAAAGAGACGTTCTTAGGTACTTCTGGCAATACTTTAAAATTATTTGTTTAATTGGCTAAGCCCATATAAGTTCTGAAATTTAATTATCATTTTCAACATAAGTTAACACAAAGCCCAAGGCGCCCTCGATCTAATATTTTAATGGCCTGTTCAGCCCATTAGCTAAAATCGGTAGTTGGCAAAGCGTCTCCTACTCCCCAAATTTCATGGAAAACCTACCCCCAGGGACGTATTGGGGGGGGGGGCAAAGTGGGGCCGTTGCCCTCCTTTAGAAATAGTTTTTTAATTTTTTTTGTGCAATTTAACGCTAATTTTTATTTATTAAACAGAAATCGGAATATATGCTGGTATATTTATTATTTGGCAATTTTGCGGCTTTATAAAATATATTGTACAATTATAATATCAAAATTTAGCTTAAGTTTTTTATTCTTAAATTAAATCCTACCGTAAATAATTTAACATCTTCTATTAAAATATTTTATAATTTAAAAAATTTAGAATCAGAAATATTAATATGGAAATCATATTGGGAGTCTAGATCTTTTTCTGATGACATTACGATATCTCAATTGATATCCAACACAACTATTCTTCCTAGCATAAAAAGGGTTCTGCTTATTGCTCTTTCACTACCAGTAACCACGTGTACAATTGAACGAAGCTTTAGCACCATGAAGCGCATAAAAACATATTTAAGATCTTAAATGAGCGATGATCGATTATCATCCTTGTGCTTGCTTGCCATACATAAGGACATAATGGATAACACTGAATTAATAGATCGAACCTTAGAGTGGTTTTCAATAGATCCTAGAAGAATATCAATTTCTTAAATATTTTTATTTTCTTTATATAATTTTTCTTGAATTTATGTCATACATTAATTTAATTATGATGCAATATAAATAAATATTTTATGCTAGTCATAATATGATCATTCATTAAGCAACAATGTAATTCATTAATTTTTCTCCTAAAATTTCTTGCCCCCCTTTAGAAAAAGTTCTGCCTACGTGGCTGGCTACCCCCCTCGACAAAATCTCGGGGGTAACTTTATTCCCCTCCCACCCAATTTTTTATCTGATTATAAGCAGCCACTTTAAATCAATTCAATTTTATTTATTATAATGAATTATTATAATGATATAAATGTTTAAAATTATTGATAATTAAGTCATTATCTAATTGCAATAAAATGTCCTCTTCGGATTTCAACAAAAGGAGATTTTGTAAAAACATATCCCCCATTTTGTTACGAAGAGAAGTTTTAATTAATTTTATCTTGCTCATTGATCTCTCAGCGCTACAGCTGAAGATCCTTATTGTGAGCAAGATTTTATATATTTTTTTAAGGTTTTCAAAACTGTATGTTTTATTTAAGGCCCTATAAGGTAGTAAAAAATTGTCTTCTGAACTAAACAAGGTTTCATCATCATCCTCATCACTTTTTTTAATATTTTATTTTTATTTTACAAATAAAAATATAGCTTATATTGTTACACTTTCTTTTATTTATTTAACATTTTTCGATCTAGCAACATAATTTATTATAATTTTAATATTTTAGAATACTACAAAAATAATCAATCTGAAATATATATAAAATAAAAAAGCTATAATTAAAAAAAAATATTATTATTTAAAATCACTTCTTAACCTACATTTACATATAAAAATTTTTATTTTTAAATAATTTTTTGATATAGTAAATTTAGGTAAAAATATGCCAAAAAGGTACTTTTTGACAACTTTAATAGCAAATAAAATGAAAACTAGATCAGGTAGGAAAAAACGAGCACCATGGTGTTTTAATAAAATGAAAACTAGATCAGATAGGAAAAAACAGAAAGCTCCATGATGTTTAGCAGAAAAAACTGCGCTAGAAAAATGTTCAAAGTTTTTGGTCTAAAATATGAAGTCATTTTTTGTCGACCAGTGTTATATAAGTTTTGTGTGTAGACGTGTAAAAAATTGGAAAAATATTATATTCTTGTTAAATAAATTACCTACTTTGACTACTATAGTTACCCTCCTTTTTAAAATACCCCCCATAACTATACCTACCCCCCTCGGCCGATTTTTTGGAACCGCTTGGTTCCTACCCCCCCCCCCCCCCCCCCCCCTACCCGGAGTAGGAGACACTGGTTGGCAATACTGACCTGGCTGGTTATTAGCACGGCCCAATTTAAGTCTTGTGTCAGATAGCTGATTTTTTAATTTTCGGGTCGTATTTGTAATTTCGAGCAGGGCCGAATAAAGCCAAAAATAAAAACCAAGATTCCCGTTCAACAGGTTCGGGTGCCAATAATTTTAAATGTCTGACGGAAGCCGGAATATTTATAGTCCTGTTTTTAATCATAAGTCGGACATTAATACTTTTCTAAAATATAATAACACGATCCATATGCCTTCGTGTTTTTAAGCAACAAATTAAAAAAAGGTTAGATCTAATAAAAAAGCTGCTAAAGAGCGAGTTATGCCTAAATTAGAGCTTTCTTAAATAAAATATACAAATCTGAAGAGATTAATTTTAACTCCACAAAAAACAGCTAAATTAGCCCTAGGCCCGGTTTGTACCGCCTGTTCAGACCGGGTCGCATTAGAATGAACGGTCTTTCAGGTAACATTTTTAGATTAACTAATTTGAGAAAAAAATATGAATCGCATAGTGAGTCGAATGGAGCTTTAAATTTGGATGGATAATTTTTACTAAGAATAAATTAATTTTTTTCACCCCGATAAAAAACCTATTTGAAATTCTTTATTCTATTAATGAATAGTTGTAGTAAATGAGTACAGGGTAAGTTCCTATTTATTGCTTAATGACGTAAATTGCTTTACACGCACAAAATAATTGCTCTACACGCAATAATCAATTGTCACATAGACAATTATTAATTGGTCTATGCCGCACTAATAAATTGCTATAGGTGCCGAAATATTATGTATACAATTAATTGTTCATACAATTAATTAGTTCGCATAATTGCTATAGGCTCGATATATACTATAATTTTAATCAATTGTTGCAGATATTATCGCACGTTTAAACATTAGTAATATGTGATATTATGCCACATTTTAGTGAAATTTTAGGTATAAAGTCTAATCTTACTTTCGAACAACAGATTAAACATGCGATTTTTTAAAGTTGAATCATACATACTATTAGTTTGCGGTTAAAGGGAATATCGACAGTCGCATTTATATGTAATATTCGGACTGCATAATCAATATTTGTCCTAGCCTAATCAATAAATTGGTTATAAAAATTTTAGCATATTCCCGTTTTAGTTCAACGTTAAATTAGAAGCAGAAAATCATTGACTGCCCGAAAAATATCACCAATGTCCGGTCGATTATCTGGCTTGGCATTAAACCACGATATTCAAAATTATAGTCGGCCCGTATGAAGCCATTAAAATAAGCAGGCTCAAAGCAGTTAAATTCCGGGCCGTCGAAAAATTTAAAAGTGTTTGGACCATTCGATGCAGGCCTTTATTTATTTCGAGTTGAACCGATAAATAAATAATAGAGATCTGGGATGAACTAAACCGGCCGGCTATTTTGGGCGAATAATTGTCAGCCGGGCTAATATTTGAAAATAAATCTGGCTGTATATTTCATATAAAAAAATCTTGGGGGCAAAAAGAAGTATGTTAGGCGTAAAAAAAAATTTTCGGACCGGAGTCGGGAGATCGATAATAAATAATTAGGAGTTGTTCCAGTCCGCAGATTTAGGTGGATACGCATGAGGGCGATCCCGGCTGGTAAAACATGTCTGATGGGTAGAGTTGTACTGGGAAAAATATTAACAAATAGCAGAGGCAATGATTTTTATTGGCTCAAAATATTAATTATGGATAAAAGCTTATAGCTGGGTCCACTCGCTCATGCGTATTCGCATAAATTTGAGGACAGAAACAAATCTTTATTATTTATTTTTCGGTCCTGCACAGCTCGATGTGAGAAAAATCTATATACGCCTAACCCAAAACTCCTATTTGTGTGGATTTTTTTTAATATAAACCATAGTTCAATCTTGGCGCACGGCAACGGCCTTGCTAGCCAGATTAGCCTGGCTTGCCCATTCAAAATAGCGGGTTGGTCCAGTCCGGCCCAATTCTCTGTTATTTATTTTTGGCTAAAAGGCTTACACGTAAGGCTATTTCCCGATCCGGGGTAATATCTGCAATATAAAGCAATTTTAAATCCCTGCCGTGGGGCCTGTCAGTCATATTTTTTTCATAAGGTGTGCCCATCCAACCTTTTTTTTAATTTTCGGCCCGCCCAGAATATTTTTAACTGCTTTAGGCCTGCATATACTATGTCTAAACCCAACCTACTTTTAACGGGTCGAGTATAATCTTAATAATGCACCTTGCCCGATGCCAGGCCACCAGATATGACCGGGCAATTGTTATCGTTTTCTAGCTGTTTATTTTTTGCCTCTAACCCAACCCTCTAAAACAAATTAAATGTGTCAAATTTTATATATGCAAGTTATAGACTAGGTTAGGACAAAAAATAAGTTACTAAGGGCAGTCCGAATATTACATAAAAATACCTCTAAAAATACCTTATAACCGCAAACATATATATGGTCAATTCCACCTCAATCCAACAAATCCGGGAAGGGTACCCCTTTTGATTTGGCTGAAATTTTGCATGGAGGTAGTATCTAAGGGTATCTCATAATCTGGAAATTTTTTTTGACCGAAAGTGATTTTTGACGGAGATAGGGGCAAAAGAAAAAAAAATTGCAAGGTGAATTTTCACATTTGATGCAACTTTGGGAGGTTATAAGTCAAAAAGTATTATAGCTAGAGACTTAATTTTTTTTTATTTTGAAGAGGACAATAAGGGCTATCTTTCATGTGTTTATTATTTTAAAATTATTTTTTTAAAATTTTACAATTTTGTAAAGAACATTTAGTTTGATATAACAAAAAAAACGTATTTTTGAATTTCTTAAAAAATTGCTGAAATACAGTCCTTAGTATTCATTATTAATATGTAAACTCAAAAGTATGGGACCGACTAGACTTTTTAAAAAATTCAAAAAACAAAAAATTTTTTTTTGATTTTTAGTCAAAAATTTGCTCCCTGTACTATATTAAAATATTTAAAAGTGCCAAATTTGTTTATATATAAGAAGTTAGACATAGGGGCAAGTATGTTAGGCTAAAACAGTTTTATTAATTTGATTCAAACTATTGTCAATTTTGGAAAGAAAAGGGGAACTTCAGAACAAAAAAATTGGTAATTTTCAGTATTTTACTCCTATCTTCTAAGCCGACTTTCTGGGTCACTACAAAACCAATTTGAAAATTTAAAATTGCATTTTATACATAAAACATCACTATATAACATATATTTCCCCCAACATTTTTTAACGTACCCATAGCTTTTTATAGAATAAAAACCAAAGTTTGCCAGGTTTTTTGAAATTTAAAGGTGTAAAAAATAAAAAGTTAAAATTTTTATGCTTATATATGTTAACTTTTACTAGTCATTTTTAGTTTGATGAACAATATTAGAATAAGTACATAATTCTCAATATTTATCCTCGGCAAATTCAAAAAATTTGTTAAATTTATTGTATAAAAAAAATTCAAGAGGATTTTAGAAAAAATAATAAGGTTAAAAAATTTGTAAAAATTTATTTTTTTTTATTATTTAATAGTTTTTAAATAAAACAGCCTCAACAATGTTAAATCTGACAAAAATAAGTAAAATAGAATATACTTGGCCTATTTAGAATATTATGATTTAACAGATTTTCTTTTTTTATGATTATCAACAAACCTAAAATTAACGTAAAAAGTCAATTATTTTATGAAACGTAGTGGTATGGTTTTTTGATATTATAATTACATAAAAGAAGTTAATTTTAGGGTTAAACAACCTTAAATGATTATAACGGGCAGAATTAGCTTCAATGATGAATAATAAGACTAAATATTAGACCCAATTTAATATAAACAAAATATAGACATTCAGTCTTTTTTACTAATTTTTACAAATGCCAAATATGTTTTTGAAAGGCTATTTAGAGCAAGGCACACCATATATATCTAACTGACCTTAATAAAGTTTAAAAACCAACAATTTAAGTTCAATGTACATTTTAGTTTTATAATATAGACGCACTAAACCTGTTAAAGAAAGAGGAAATATTACTGTTACTTGATTCTATGGCAGGCCCGATTCTAGCTTTTCCATTATAGGGGGGCAAAAAAAACTCGTGGGGGGGGGGCATAAAAAAATTTTTTGCCGCCTTCGGCGGCAAAATAGGCCGTGATCTTCGGTCACGGCAAAAAAATATACATGTACAACAATAGATTCCATGTTCAAAATTTTTTAACAAATTAATAGTAATTTATTATATTCTTAAATTAAAAAAATGAGTTTATAAATGGAATATGTGAATTAAAAATAATTGTTTTCACTAAAATCAATTGCTTAAAAAGATATGAGATTTGAATTAATTGTAAGTATAATTTTATTATTTGGTATCATTGCGCATGAAAATTAAAAATATGATATATATGAATGATAAAAATGAATTATATAAAACTTTGAATTTAAAAAAATGAAAAGTGAAATAAGATTGATTATCATGAAAACAAAATGTATAAGTATGCTAATTTGGAAGAATATATATGAAAAAACACTGGTTATATATAACTAGTTATTAATATTAGGGTAAAAAATTAAATAAAACTTGAACATAAACGTTAAATGCGCATAAAAAAAGTTTGCAACCATGTTAAAATAGTAAGCAATAATTAGCTGATTATGAGCAGTGTATTGTATTGATCAAACTATTTTATCTTGGAGGATTTTAATTAAATTACAATATTCATCAAAATTCAACGCCCCTAGTTAATGATTTTTCGTGTTCTAAAAGAACCAAATCACCTTTAAGCAGGTCATTACTTGTCAGGCGTTATTATCCTTCTTAAAGAAGAAAATGTGGCCTCACAACTCGACGTTGAAGAGCTAATTAACAAACTTATAAGAAAAATGTTAAATATATTAGAAAACGCATCATTGTAATCATATAAAAATTTAACAAAATCAATTGTAACACATTCTTTGTAATTATTAAGTTTCTTATTAAAAAATTTTTGGCTAAGTCAATTTCTTTATATAATAAATTTTTATCAATATTACTTATTTTTAAAAGAGGCTCTAATTTATTTATATCTAAAATAAAAGTTAATCAAATTTATAAAGGGAATCTAAAAATTTTAAACAACTATTATCGGTAAAAAATCTATTATCAAAATATAAATAAATCAATAATATTAAAATAAATACTTTTTTCGTCATTAATATTTAAAATATTTTCAAACTTATGAGTAGAAAATAAATAAAAATCAGAAAAATCTTTAGGTTTAGTTTTTCTATATCCATAGATAAATTATTTTCATTTAAAAAAATATTAATATCAAAACAATTTTTGAATAAATCTTCAAATGTATTTTTATTTCTTAATTGTTTAATTTCTAACAAACAATGGTGTATTAAATCAGAAGTTTTAGAAATATAAATCGTTCTGCATTGAAATTGATCTATAATTATTTTTAATAAATAAAATAATTTTTCAATTAAATACAAAAAAATAAATAGATGATTATATATATGGTCAAAAAACCTCGATTCGGCCCTGTGACCTGAAGATATAAAAGTTTTTTTTATTTTTAATTCTTAAAAGAGTATTAAATATATCTGTGTAATTTTTAAAAAAAAACAATGGGCAGGTAGCGACCACACCACCAATGGGGCAACAGCCGGGGTATGGTCCCGCATTCACTAACTACCTTAATTCAGTGTCTCCTACTCCGGAAGGGGGGGGGGGGGGGGGGGTAGGAACCAAGCGGTTCCAAAAAATTGGCCGAGGGGGGTAGGTATTCGAGGGGGGTAGGTATAGTTATGGGGGGTATTTTAAAAAGGAGGGTAACTATAGCAGTCAAAGTGGGTAATTTTTATATTATTTTTCTCAATTTTTTACACGTCTACACACAAAACATTTATAACACTGGTCGACAAAAAATGACTTCATATTTTAGACCAAAAACTTTGAACATTTTTCTAGCGCAGTTTTTTCTGCTAAACATCATAGTGCTTTCCGTTTTTTCCTATCTGATCTAATTTTCATTTTATTTAAACATCATGGTGCTTTCAGTTTTTTTATACCTGATCTAGTTTTCATTTTATTTGCTATTAAAGTTGTCAAAAAGTAACTTATTGGCATATTTTTACCTAAATTTACTATATAAAAAAATTATTTAAAAATTTTGCAAACTCCAAAGTCCATTGTTTGATATGGGAGCCACAATCTCTTTAATAAAATGCACTATATCAAATTTGAATAAATTACGAAGTTTGTTTTAATATATTAAAATGCAGATCAAGAAAACTTTGAAATAATCATTGGGGATACCTCTAAATTTTGTAAAGAAAACAATGTTGATTTTAGTTTAAAACAAAAACGCGGCGAGGTGGACGTAATCAAAAGGTAAAAATAGTATATAATTCATAGCCGTATTAAAACATATGTTGAAGCTTTGGATCTTATCTTGATGCAATTTCACGAAAGATTTAATGACGATACTTTACATTTTTATAAAGGAGTCTCGTATTTTATCACAGCTTCATTAAAAAAATACAATGAAGTAAATGTGGAAAATATAAACGAAATATGTGCTTCTTACGACCTTGACCCTTATTTGATTTCTGAAGAAATGAAAATGTTTATTCCGTTTTTCCGCCAAGCTTTAATAGATGGAATTATTTCTACCAAATATTTGAATGGTTAATATTTTTTTTAAATTCTAGAATCAAAAAATACTCCAGAGAATTTCTGTAACTATCCGGAGGACGACGTTGAAAAAAGTGATGAGGATGATGATGAAACCTTGTTTAGTTCAGATGACAATTTTTTACTACCTCATGGGGCTTTAAATAAAACATACAACAGTTTTAAAAATCTTAAAAAAATTAAAATCTTGCTCACGATAACGATCTCCAGCTGTAGCGCTGAGAGATCAATGAGCAAGATAAAAGTAATTTAAACTTCTCTTCTTAGCAAAATGGGAGATACAAAATCTTGTTTTGTTAAAATCTGAAGAGGACATTTTATTGCAATTAGATAATGACTTAATTACACTGGACAACAAAATTTGGACGACCCTAAGCATCATTTATAGCAACTATGGTTATTGGTCAATTTGGCGCTGATCACGAATATGAAATCAAAATTTTAGCCAATGCCGATTTTTAGTTCGATGTCAAAGTTGAGATTTTTCAATTTTTGGGGAATTTTGGGCTTCTATATCATAAAACCTATAGGTAGTAACAAAAGTTTAAAAATATATTTAGATAATGAAAACATTCATTATTAACGTAAGGGGTTTAAATTTTTTAAATATTTAACTTTTTTTTATTTTTTTCTCGTAAAATTAGTGGTTTTCGTCTAAATTCCGTTTTTTGATCCTAAATAACTTTTATGTAATAATCTTTTTTAGATATGTTTATTTTTATAAGGAATCTGAATATGCCAATAGATTTTTTGTAGAATTAATAGTAAAAGAAATTTTGTGAATTTTTTTCTGAACTTTGGACGCGGTTTAAAAAAAATTAGAGGCATTGGAAAAAAATCTAAACCCAGGATCGTTATCGCAAGAAAAGTCTCTACAAAACTCTCAAAAAATCGTTTTGTTTTTTTTTTGTTGTCCAGTGTTATCAATAATTTTAAACATTTATATCATTTCATTATAATAAATAAAATTGAATTGATTTAAAGTGGCTGCTTATAATCAGACAAAAAATTAAGTGGGGGGGGGGGGGGGATAAAGTTACCCCTGAAATTTTGCCGAGGGGGGTAGGTCTTCCATGGAATTTGGGGAGTAGGAAACGCTGCCTTAATTGCATCATGTTGAAAAAATTTATGAAGGTAAAATTATCAAAAAAATCTTTCCCTTCACTTAAAATAGGACAATCTTTAACAACAAGATGCAATAGGTGGTTAAAGCAGTGTAAGGGACATGGTGTCCAGCTATTTTGCTTAGAAATACTTAAACACCATTTTTTGCCCGGGCATTACGTTCGCCCCATCGTAGCATTGTGCGATCAGGTTCTTTGGTTCTAGATTATAGTCTAACAAAAGATTGTTGTTAGCTGAGAAAATTTCCTAGGCATCAGATTTATGAATTGGTTTCACAAATATAAAGCTTTCTGTAAAATCAAATTTTTCTATATATTTCTGTTAGTTTAATCTCTCTTGCGGATGAGAAGTATTAATGAATAAAAACACTTTAAAAAAAAGTAAAAATTTTTAGGATAATATTTTTTAAATATTTTTGACGGAGCAAATTTAATTATATTATGTGGAAGAAATAAAATTACTATGTATATTGGGGGGGGGGGGGGGGGCAAATTGAATTTTTTTTTTTTGGGGGGGGGGGGGGGGCAAGCATAAAATTACTATGTATTTTTGGGGGGGGGGGGGGGGCAAATTCCAATTATTTTTTTTTTGGGGGGGGGGGGGCAATCAAAAACTTTGGGGGGGGGGGGGGCACTGCCCCCCCAAAAGGGGTCTAGAATCGTGCCTGTTCTATGGGCATATGGAAGGGCATTGACCTAAAGTTTTTTATAACTAAATGCGTTCCTTACGAGTTTTAATACAAAAATTTGTTTTAATAAATACATTAAATTACAAATTTAATAAAAATAATGGAATGATTTAATAATCTCATTTTTTTATAATTTACCTATCTAGTTCTTTTAAGATTTTCTATACATAACATATATACTATTTTTTTAACACTTTAACAGGCAAAATATGACTGATTATATAGGTTCTAGATATTTTTAGATAATTATGCAAAAATAATAAAAAAATAAGTTTGCACAGACGAATACAATCTGCGTTAGTTTTTAGACACCTGAAAATTTGCTGTTTTTTGGCAAATTTAGGTATTTTTACTGTAGAAGCGTCAAAATCGAGTGAAAAAGGGTGGGGCTATTATATGTTATTAAGCAATATTTTATCTATAAAATGAATGTTAAATATTAAAAAAAGGTTGGCTGGTTAACCAGAAAGTCGATTTTGAAAACAGGCAAAATTTTCACTTTTTTCGGTTTTAAGGTTCACTTTTTCATTGTAAATTTAATAATAGTAGTAATCAATTAAACTAAACTATTATGGTCTAACATAATTGCCCATATGTCCTGCTTTTTGAATACTGTCAAATTTGGCACATTGGTATATTCTAATATAGTGCAAAGGGCATAAATGTGTCCCAAAATTAGTGCAAAAAATTGATTTTTTTAAATTTTTATAAAAAGTCATGCCGGTCCCAAACTTTTTAAATCATCAATTTATTAACAATATTAAGGGCCATATTTTATAAATTTTTGAGAAAATTCAAAAATACGTTTTTTGAGCTATTTGTGTCTAAACTTGACTTAAATTTTTTAGTAACTTAAAAAAAATATTTTTTAAATATTTTTTGCGTCTAAAGTAGCTCTTATTACGATCTTCAAAATAAAAAAAAAATTATGCCTCTAGCTACAATACTTTTGATGATACATGCGCGCAAAGTTACCTCAAATTTTTTTTTTTGCAAAAAAATGAAAAATATTTTTGCTCATATCTCGGTCAAAAATCACTTCCGGTCAAAAAAAATTTAGGTTTTTATCAGCACCCAAGGACCCTACCAATGTATTAATTTTCAGCCAAAACTGAGATTTGAAGGAAAAAATTTTGTCGGTTTGAGGTGGAATTGACCATATATATATATATGGTAAAATATAACTTCGAAAAATCGTAGTTTAAATCCGTATATGAAAGTAAGATTAGACTTAATGCCTAAAATTTCAAAATAAATGGTGGTATATTTTTAAACGTGCGACAACAATACCAAAAATACGCATGGTGGTATATTTTTAAACGTGCGACAACAATACCAAAAATACGCCATATAACAAACTTATAGCAATTGTGCACAAAAGCAATTATATGCAACTAGATCAGTTAATTTAGCAGAGCCATTTTTTCGTGCGCATTTAGCAATTAATAGTTACCCAATGTGACAATTAATTAATGTGTGTAATGTCAATAATTAGGTGCACATTGAGCAATTTATAGGTACTTACCCTGTAAATCAAAAACGTACCCAAGATTGGTAGTTAAGATCTTTCATGCAAGGTTATATTTAATCATTAAAGACTGAGCTAAAAGCGCTAAAACTCGACCAATATTGGAATTTTGGGCACCTTGTTGATCCATTTCCTTATTTTTGTTAACACCATTTTTAATAAAAGAATATAAGCATTACAGACGCATATACAATTTTATATTTTATTTTAAGGTTCACCATTTAAGACCCACACACGTGGTTGAAACTTTTTGCGGCCCGAACTAGTCGTTTAAAATGTGATCGATCAATATGGCCTGTTTTTAAATACAATACAGGTATGAAAAAATGATTGTTCGAAGAGGCTTACTGCTAGGCATTGGACGACGTCCTACAGCCTTACTACCATCCAAAAAAATAAACAAATTAAGCGTAAGTGACTAATGCACCCTTGAGAATTCTTAAAAAACGTTTTTTATATTAAAATCTTGTCATTTCTTGTATTCTTACATTTCTTGTATTCTTGAAATTTTATAATATAATTAAATATCAATTTGAAGACACAAACTTTTTATCACAAAAATGTATACAGGTCAACAATTTTTTGAGAGTTATGAGTTAACTACAGAGATCAAACCTGCCATCTTAGGGAATATCAAATCCGTTTACCGTTTCTCCTAATCAAACTTAGTTAGTCAATTATAAACATTGAAATTTTAGAAAAAAGGTCAAAAAACCAAAAAAGATTCAAAAACAAAAATAAATTGAAATCTTATTTTTGCATATTTACAATATTTAAACTGTTAAATTAAAACTTCAAATAATATTTTCATTAAAAACCGATAATATATGGTGTCGTATTTAAGTTTGGACGCAAAATATTTTGTATTTTTTAAATGCCGATGTAAGAGCATGATATATTAATAAAATTTATTTTTCATTCTTTGTGATTAAAAATATAAGTTACAAGGGATTTTCGTATCCAAAAAAGATTTTTAAATTTTTTCTTTTTAGGGTATATTTAGATCTGTCAATTCGGTCAAAAAAGGCCATTTTCGTTATAGACGGATCTAAGGAGCCAAAGACGGAAGAAACCAAGAAAAACAAAAAATGTATATGAAATAAGGCCATAATGGGGTTGCATTCTTTTATGTTTTCATAAAATTCACGATTGTGTCATTGATATTTGTTGACCTGTGTAATTTGTTTTGGTTATATTTTTTATATTAATCGACATGGCAAAGTGAAATTGAACAAATCGCAATTAAAATTTATCTTTCACTTTTAATAAGATTATGGCAGATATACCTAAAAAATGTAGAAATTCGCGAAGAAAATAAGTTAAACAAACCGCTGATAAAACACATAATATACGCACTGTTAGCAATAATACATTTATAATCTTTACTGATTAAACTCTACTCGACCACTTAGCCCATCTATTAAACTAAAAATTTTACTTCTTGTCGGCTACTTGACCGGATGTAAGTGAGGGAACCAAAAAAATTGTTTAGATGGTTATAGAAGTATTTACAAAATTAGGTAACCCTTGTTCCAATCATAAAATTTTAGATATGTTCTTTTTTACCTGTATAAAATGTTAGATGAAGGACACTGACTTTGCTTTGCTACTTCTTTAATTTTGAGTGAGCTCATAAGATTTCCGAAAACTAAATATATACGCTGCGCGATTGATTTATAAACAATTTTAATGTCAACAATATATATGTGCAAATTATTTATCTTCCACAAACATTTAATCCATTGTGGGTTAAATAAATTTAAACTTTTTATTTAATTCTATATAAAATTAGCCATAACAAATACCCTTTTAAAAATTGGCATATCCAATTGTTGTGTGGAAATTAATGCAAAATTTTTTTACTTAGGATTCTTGGCACCTTAAGACCAGTTCCAATTCTTACCAAAATCGACAGCTAGTGAACAAAAATTTTAGATATAAAGGTGTTTGGATTCCTCGTACTAGTTCTAAAATTAGTAAAAATAATTTTTTGCAACCTTAAAACTTACACACTAAATAAACAAAAATTAATTTTAAATTACACAAGTCAACAATATTGAACGTAGGTCTTTAGATTTTAAACTAATGATTTATGCTATTATTATAACTATTTCACTCTTTTTCTGTTATTTAAGTAGCATATCTTTCCTCTTGTACCCATTAATATGTCATAATAACGTGTCTTATGTTCAACTCAATAACTAAAAAATTTTTTTTAACAGGTTAATTAACTATAACTTAATTCAAATTTTTAATCTATTTTACTGATTGATAATAAAATTCCTAAATATAGGGTTGCGTCTCATCTTTTAAATAATGAATATTTAAGGCTAAATATATTTTTTTATCAAAAAGCTTAAGTTTAAATGTAAAATGAAATCGTGTAAAAGGTCATTTTACACGAGTTCATTTTACACCGAATAGACCTGCCGCTCAATATATGATAAATTTAAGTTACAAGGGGTTACATAAATAAAAGATTTTTAAATTTTTTTAGGGTTTTCTATCTGTTAATTTGGTCAAAAAAGGCCATTTTTTCGATACGGACGGATGTTAGGAGCCAAGGCCGAAAGAAACTGAGAAAAACGAAATATATTTATGAGATAAGGCCATTATAGGGATAAATTCTTTTATGTTTTCATAAAATTCACGGTTGTGTCATTGATATTTGTTGACCTGTGTAATTAGCAGCTCTTTCATTTAATTACAACTTTCGTTAAACAATGAGTTTGGACTACAAAAATACATATTCCAATATTTCTAAATAAGCACTAGAAAATAAAACTCCAAAACTCCGGAGCCGATGGACTCCTTTCCGACTCCCGGAGTTTTGACATGCCCTATTTGTGGTTATGCATGAATGGGCCGACCAAAAATGCTACTTTGAGATTAGAAAAACAAATGTTTTAAAAGGTTCTAATGGCTTATTTGTTTAATAAAGTGGTTGAACTAGTTAGTCAGATGTTCCAATTTAAAACTTTAATAAATTGCTAGTTGGATTGCAAATTAAGTAAATTATCACGTCCCGAGAGAAAAAGGGCATCTAATTGGAGTAAAATGAGGACTT
Organism: Acutogordius australiensis; assembly: GCA_030555515.1. NCBI lineage: Eukaryota > Metazoa > Nematomorpha > Gordioida > Gordea > Gordiidae > Acutogordius > Acutogordius australiensis. Next base: position 29,405,510 of record CM060242.1, read on the forward strand.
ACTTAATCATTGTATAGCACTTAGTTTAAAAAGCTGCAATATATTTCACTTTTTTTTTCTTTTCGATGTTATGTGAATAATTATTATTTGGTTTCCAAAGTAATTTCAAATAAAATTAGCGTAATAATAAAAACACGGGTCAATTTCCTTGACAAAATATGAATAATTTTTGAGATGGTTTGTTATGTTACGATTACGCCTAATTAGGCTAATAAATTATTAAATAGATGCTAATGCATGCGTTGTATCCAAATCGCATAAATAAGATTAACTGTTAGTGGTAGATAAAGTAGCTTAATTTATATTTCTAAATATTGTACTACTAGGAGTTGCCAATTTTTAGGGGCAAATAATTTTAAGTTAGATAATGGTAAAAACTTGCAAAGTTGAAAAAAATCCCCATAACCGGGGTTCAGTTGTTTACGGTAGTTTTCATTTTCAAGAATAATATAATTCGGGGCTATATATATGGTATAATTTATGGTTTTAGCCCAAGTATAGGTTTATGTTTTGATTTAAAAAAATAAAATTTACAATTTATAAAAAAATTTGCTTGGTCAATTAAGTCCCTAATTTAAAAAAAGTTAATGTTAAGATGATACAATAAAAATCATTTATACGATTTTTTGAATGCGTGGTATTTAACAGTATTTAGCTTAAATTTTAATTATTGGTCAACCAAAAATTCAGAGTAGACAACGAACGGTCGTACTTAGTTCTATAAATGTGAATTAATAATACAATATATCTTAAGAGGTCAACAAAAAAAAGTTGCAAAATGAGTACAAAGTTTAAGCTAACTAAATTTATTTGAAAAAACAATCGAATTATTTAGAATCTATCAATCTTCCTCTGGCTTAACCCGGTAATTTAACTATGTATAAGGCGTAAATGAAAATCGCCTTTCAATCAAAAAAAAAAATGTCAAAAAGGGCATTGACTCGTCACTGAAATCAGCTTCTAAAAACTTGCAAACGTGCATGAACTGTGAAACGGTCTATCTAGCCACTTATTTGACAATTTGGGCATAAGCATGATTATAAATTAGGGCTGCAACGAATCTGGTTCACTATTAAATACCACATTCAAATGCTGCAAAAATGCGGGGCTCCTTAGATTAATATTCTTATAATAATAATAATAATTACTAATCATCTAATTCATGTAAAATCTTTTCAACCCATTGCCTCTATTGTTATTGGCTATTCTTGTTCAATTATATCACATATAATAAAAGTATTTTCAATAGACATTATAAATATATATTAATTAAGTTAATTACATTCAATCTTTGAAGCTCGTGATTACATTAAAAATGCTAGTAAATTTATGAAAATCATACTTCTAAATTCTAATTAATGAAAATGATATTAAATTTATTCAACCGAGATCATACTCTTACAATTCCTAATCATATTAAAACACTTGTTGTATATAATTATATATGTATGCAGAACGGAGGCCCGCCCTTGCTTATTGGGGAAATAACACGGTTAAAAGATAGGAATCTAAATTATTTGGAATGTGGGTGTTTTTAATTTAACTCGGTCTTCCCTTCCAAAGCTTATGCCCAAAATTGGATATGGCTTTCTATACAATTAATTTCTAAAAAACGTAGTATTAAGATTATAAGATATTTATTAAAATATATATTAAATAATATAGAATAGGCAGAAGTTGCTGTAGGCATAAGTAATTTAGAATTACCCGACTTATAATAATTGAGGAATTTTTTAAGTAATAAATTTTTTAAAAATTTACAGTCAGATTTAAATGGGCAAAGCGTTTTGTCAACGAGTTAAAAAAAAGTCACTGTTTTTTATATTTAAAAGCGGACAAGCTATATTAAAAATTCTATTTATAAATTTACGCTCATCATTTGAACACCAAACATTCATGTAAAAGGGGGGCGGGGACGCACGAAGTCCTAAAAATATCGTTTGGATGGCAATTCTTCGTTTTCTTGTAAAAGTGCGAGACCTAAAGAAATGTCAGGTTTATCTGAAATTTGGGGGGGGGGGGGGGCGGATAGAAGTTTAAATTTAAAAGAATACTTTAAATTAAAATTTTTATAATAAGGACGCCCCAGTTTATCGCCTCCCCCAGATTGTTCTATTCAGCATCCGTTTTTTGTGATATGATATTAAATTATCAAACATATAGATTTTGGACCCACGGAGTAGCTTTAATTGCTATTTGATTACTAAAAATGATGCCCTTGAATTGCTAACGAGAAATTTAACCTTAAACTAGATAATTTGGCTCAAACCTTAACAATTTATCGCGTGTCTACTGCTGTTGGTCACCTCTCTAATCCCTTCCCCAAGCTAAGGCTGTCGTATATATTAAATTAAATGCCATTTGTTAGCTAGCAATTTCTCAAATTCATTTGTTCACTATCCTAACATTGAAAAGGTTTATATTCCATTCTAAGTAATTAATCTATAACACGATAATACTCATTGTCTTTCAGAAAATACCCCATGACCAACGATGCGAAAACCAATTAAGACACGAAATTAAAAATACGACTAACTAAATTGATCATATGTATGTCTTATAAAAATATCTCGCGTAATCCAACATTATAAGCAAGCATTCAAAATTTAACAAGTTCAAATGCAGTGACATAAATGAGAACTCATAACGTGTGAGGAGTAATTTAACTTAATTTTTATTCTATTTTTGCCTTTAAATCTCACGAGGCAAATGTACATTTTGCTAACATCGATTGGTTAACGTAAAAAGGCAGCGTTTAAAACGATTTTTATAAATAAGCTCCTAACCAGTTATTTAAGTTTTAATCCAAGGTAAAGGGGACAGAAAATATTCATAAAATTTAAGATTTTCTGCTTATATTCTGTATTTATTAATAATTGATTTTTTTAATCTGTCATAAAATTTTTAAAAAACAAAAATTTGAGTTTAGTCAAAAAATGGGTTTTTTCCCAGCTCTGTGAAAAAGAAATAAAGCCTTTGTTACAAAAATATTGCAAACCTTGACGTTAGGCGTCTTAAACATCGAATTGGTTTCGAGATTCCCCTCTAAGCACGATAATTAGGGTTAAGGTTGCAAGCGTACTATCATTAACCAAAAAAGTAGTATACCAGCAGAAGTAAAAATGTTTACATAAATAAAGATCACCCATTATCCGTTAAATGATTAGGTTAACCGCGTATGTTTTATGGCTGCCAAGGATAGGCTCGTTGAGGATCAATCCATTAGCCCGCCTCTAAAAACGGTCCTGCAGTGTCTAAGCTGAATATCCTGATGCCGCCTAACATCAATTTTGCAAATAATATATAGATAAAATTTTTTAAACAAAATATAGCTTCGGGGCAATGGGACACCTTGCGCTCACCAGGAGCAGAAAATTAATTTTATTATATTGTTAAATTTATTTTTAAAACACATTGCATGTAATGGCGATGGCCCAGGACAATTTGTAGACTGGCCAGGCCTCTAAGATATAAATTGGTTCTCCCAGCTATCACTTAAAGTTGCAACCTATAGAGTGAGTAGCCCTGCGTATGTAACTTGTCAAATAGTGTTATTGCACTAGATTAATTATTGGTCTCAAAAAGAAAAATAGGAGGGAGGGGGCGTTTAAAACTGCGTTTTTAAATAGATGCATAATACAGCATTTTTATGATCTGCATAAATTTTTCTGTTAAAAATGGTAATAAGCCTGGCTTGCCAGTGCCAATGGTAAAAGTAGGATATTTAAACCGCCGAAGAGTGAAGTCTCCGGATTCGCCTTATCTGGTAATGACCAATGTTACGAAATCGAAATGTTTTAAATGAATGTAAATTTAAACAATCCAAGTTTGGCCACACCAAATAATTTTGTCAAATCCTTCCTAAATTTTTATTTGAATTTATAATTCATTATTGTTTTAAAACTTACCTTCAACAAATGCAACTTTTAAATTGTACGGCCAATAATAAGGTGGTCTTATATGCCATAAAAAGCACGGCATAATGTCAAAAAGGAAAAGTAGGGGTAAAATAGTTGTCACCTTTAGGGTATTAACATTTATTACCTGAAAGAGCTGCGATACAAACAACTTGAAACAAAGGCTTCTTATACAATTAAATAGGCTTCTCTGCCCACTAAACATTCTGCGAATTTATCTATTAAAGATAAGTTCAGACATTTCGTGTGGTAAGTAGTAATTTGTAGGGACAAATATTAATATTAAATAGATTTAATTTATTTAAGTTTCAATTTTTTACACATATAAATAAGTATATATTCAAATATAATATCTCTCACAAGTATTATACCTCCTCTAAAAAACATCATCTTCAAAAAAAAACACTCATTCAAAATGCTAATAGAATTTTTACCACCGTAAGAGACTCTACCTCTATATACCTATTTTTCATTATATTTTTTTACACAAAAGTCATTTATTTTTTTGGCATCTTTTGTCGCAATAATTGTTATTTTTATTAAGGTGGTTGCGGCGCACATATCAAATGCGCCGCGCGAATAAGTTGTATTTTTGAAAAGAAGCGGCTTTCTGTAACAATTTTTTATATGTGGCAATTTTTGAGAGGGAATCTTGTTTGAAAAACAACATATCGCTGGTGGAAATTAAAAAATTAAAATCCCGCCTATGCCGTTTTGAGAAGACTTTCGTGTATATATATATATACAAAACCAAAAAATATTTTTTGACTTTTTTTTCGGACTATAAGCGCACCACAATGGTGGTTTTTTTTAAAGAGACGTTTAGAAAGCGGTAAAAGGTAGGTAGGTGTTTTAGTATAATATTGCGATGCGAAAAAACAATTATTGTTAAGGAGTATTATTATGTATACCTGTCGTATTTAATTCAATAAATCATATCACAAAATCTTCAAAGGAAAAGGGGAAAATTTATGCTCGGTTTGTCTTTTTACCTTCTTTAAATTTCTTTGAAAAGGTAACATCATGTTCTCGTCTTTATTTTTCGACCATCTACACCAGAATGGTATTTTTTTTTCCATGGATTTTAACGGAAAATACCTGTATGATAGTCTTTTATATTTGAGTTAATTAGCTATTAAAATGCTGGTCTGCAAGACGTATATAATATTAAGAAAGTTTGCTCATTTATATAAATTTAAAGTTGAGAAGAATCTACGAATGATTTAAACCAATGTTATTTTATCTAAAGCTAAGGATTTATTACCACACTTTTAATATATAATGGCAATCGAATGTGTCAAATTTAATGGCCATAATAATTTGCTACCAGCATGCGTTAATTTATTATTAAAACTAAGCTCGAAACTATTGCCTCTGTGCCTGCAAAAAAAAACTTTTAACCTTATTTGAGTTTCCAATGAAATTATTGATGAAGTACAATTCATGCCAATATAATTTGTGACACCAAGCGAGACATAACAAACAAATTTAATAATGAAAAAGTAATGTGTAAATAGTTCCAGGTCGGGTGAGAGTTAAAAACAATAACCCTGACTTCGCATTGAAAACTAAATAATTTGAACCATATGATAAAAAAATTAAAAGTATAGAAACTTATTTAGATTAAAAAAACTGCAATTAGAATCAAATGCAAATGTCGACAAAACAAATCCGGCGAAATATGATAACATTGAAAATGTTTTTCAACTTAAATAATTGGCATTTAAGTCTTTTACATTAACATATAAATCTGAAAGGTAATGTAATTATCACAACTCGTTGAACAGTTTTGTGCATAGTGTTGAAAAGTTCAAAAAATATTTTGCCAGCTTAAGCTACACTAACGTACCTAATCGTGGGGAGGGGGATCCGCTGTTTCATTGTAAAATGCTAGGTCACAAAATAATTCAGGATTAAAAATTAAAGGGGGGAGAGGGGGAGGGGGGGGGGGAGATAGCGAGTCATAATAATATCACCTTGTATGAAATAATAACAAATAAGAATTTTCAAAAAAAAGAAAGGGTCTGCCCTACCTGTGATTATGGCCCGTGCACCCAATATGAAGTTAGCGCAAATAGGAGAAATAGTTATTTATTATGAGCTAATTTATAAGAAAATTCGAAAAATTAAGCGTAATTTTATATTTTTCGACTAAAAAGTAGATAAATGTTTGTTTAGAAAGGTGAAAATCGCAAAACGCGTTTGTAAAAGATAAATTAAAAACTTACTATTTATTTGATAATGTTTAGACCTGTTCTAAGTCTAAAATATTATAAAAAAACTTAAACTATTCTTGGTTAAATTTTTTATTTTTTGTCTACCAAATTTTGCTATAAGTAGTATCTTAGGCTGCGGCTAGTGGAAATAAAAATTTTGACAAAAAAAAAATCGCACGGATTTGTATAACATTGAGGCGGCTAGTGTGAAAAATAATTTTAAAAAATTAAAAATTTTGAAAAATTTTTGAAAAAAATTATTTTTTGAAAAAAAATATTTTGTTAGGCATATCCTAAAACGACCAAAAAACCTAAATTCTCATTTTTTGATGTTAGCCACTAAAATTTTTTTTATTTTAGAAATATTTTTTTTACATTTTTGAAAGAAGTATTAGCTGCAGCCTTAACTACACACTGCCTTTTGAAAAAAATTATTAAGCTGTCAATCATTTTTTTATTGGTAAAAAGCTAAATTGATTATTGACATGTATTTCTTTCTCCCTCTCATATTTTTGACTATTTAATGTAGTTAATAAATATATAAATAAATTGGTAAATTATAAAAAATGCATAATTGGTATATAACAATAAATAAATAAATTGCTCTGAGCCACGTAGAAATATATATTTGCGCGTTAAAAAAATTTGTCATTGCCTTTTCAATATCCAAAAAAATATTTAATTTTGTTATATATAAATTTTTTTTAAAAATAAAAATTAGAAAATATGGAATTGTTAAAGCCTAATATCCTAATGAATGAGTTGAGTAACGTAGGAAATGTACAGATGGATCCCCTCACTCAATGCAATCGATTCATGTCTCAATTATTTCAAAAAAACTCAGTCCCTGACCCGATTGCCAAAGATCCTTCAACTAATAAGTCCGAAGATTTGTTAAAACCTGCCGAGACCCTTGATTCAGCACAAAGTATTACATTGATTCTACATAAAGCTAGTATAATGAATTATTTTAAATAAAATTATTTCTATATAATTCTTAATGTTTGCCAAGTCAGAATTTAAAAGCTATTAAAAAACGGCCCAAAGTTTTGAGATGTCTTAGCCTGTGTGCTGATCTAGACTGATTATATTAAAAATTTTAACAAATTTTGAACAAAGTCGTTTGATATCTTAGACTTGCTTAGCTCTCATATAGTCGTGCCTCTGAGGGCTCTTAACATAGGTGCCCACTGTAACCGACAAAAACCTTCATGCATCGTTTCTATAATTCTCACAATATCACCGGCCTTAGTTCATGGGTAGGGTAAAAATAAGCTGAAAAGTTAAACCTGCTATAAGAAGGGCCGAACTATTAGAAAGTTTGAACATTTTTTAAATTTAGTTAGGTCAGATTTTAAACATGAAACTTTGTTAGACCTATTTATCTCCCAAAATTCCAAATAAAGTTATATTTATTTCCACAATATGAACTTATTTTAAAATGGCGCAGATTGGTTGGGTAAAATTTCTAAATCAGCGGACCCAAACCAATACATAGATTTAACTAAGGGCAGGTTTTAAAAAACTAATCTGTGAAAAATTAACCCCGGGGCTATTCATTCTAAAATTAATTTTAGCAAACTAGTTGTCGAAATATTTACTCTAAAACGGTTAATCATACAGTTGAGAATTTCTCTCAGGTTGGTAGGCTCTCAATTCTCTCGTAACGGACCTGTTTTACACTGGAATAGAGGGCTAACTTAATACTAAAATATTGCTCATAGATGAATCTCGTTACATTGTCACACAGCAGTCCAAAAAAACGGGAATTCTCAAACGAAATAATGACATGGGTAAAGAGCCTTACTCCGATAATATTGACGATATTATGAAATATGTTTGCGAGAAAATGCTAAGCAACCAGCACACTCAAGGGCATCCGAGTGATGAAACCTTGAAATGTATCAACGGGAGAGAAGATTTAAATGGAATTGGGGTGAAACACAAAAAGGAGATGGCACATTATTCAATCAGTGGTGAATTAAACCACTCGACTCACCAAAGTAAACGAACTCGTACAAATTTCAGTAATTGGCAAATTGAGCAACTAGAAAATACGTTTTTGAAAAATCATTACCCGGATATGTTTATGCGTGAAATGTTGGCCAACCATTTAAACCTGGTAGAAGCAAGGATACAAGTAATCTGTTCATATCTTTAGGCAAACTGAACTTAGGAACTATCCTTAGTAGCTAAAGCAATGTGAATCTTAAAATTAAAATATTTCCTTAGTTTTGACCTTTAATCTAAATTTTAAAAATTATTGCTAACCTGGTTATTCAGGAGCATCGATAACATATTAGAGCCCCTGAGGCAGCGGGCGCACGAATCTCATTTAATATTATGATCTAAAAATTATTGGCGCCTTTAAACATCAAAGTTGCCCTTATAGATGGACCGACCCTGGCACTTAGGCGTCTCCAAGCAAAGTTTAATATATAAAGTTGGTGCCTCAATGCATTCAAGTCGGCATAATGCAACTAACCTAATAAGGTTACCACGTGCCGGAATTTTGGCCCAGACTAGTCCGTCAGATGAAAATTCAAATATTCTCCTCTCATAATACTATATAGAGACATAAGGTTTTAACAAAAAAGAGATAAGGAGTTTTTAACCCAATTACATTAAATATTTAAAAAAAAATTGGACCGGAATGTTATTTATTAGCCCAATGACCGATTCCGTGGTCTCACAAGGCCCCCGCTTTTTTGGACGCCCTTTGCCAGTATGACTTTTACCAAAAAATGACTACGCGGCAAATATTTATGACCTTACACTGTATTCTTTTTATATTAATGATAACTAAGCTCATTTTCAAAATTTTCACTAATTCTCAGGTCAGAGTGGAGACATTAACCTGACCGAGTTGACTTGGCTAAAATATTTTAAAAGTTTAATATCGCACCGATGGCTTTACTTTATAAAGTATTTAGGCTAAATTTATAAATCAAGCTTTTTCTAACATTTTATTTTTCATAATAAAGCCACAATTCTCATTTTTGCACTATTTGCATTAATAAAATAACCGGGCTGTGAAATTTTTATATTACACAGGTGTGTGTAGCCAACAATATATCGCTTAAGGGCGTAGGAACTAAAAATTCATATCGAAAATTATTTTTTAGATTTAAAATTAAGTTCTCCTGCCCCAGTATACCAAGAGTCTTAATTAATTTTAATACCTCAAAAATTATAGACTTGGCCAGTAGTATGTGGAATCGTCAATAATTTAAACACCACTTTTATAAAGTTAGTCGTTTGTTATTTTGAAAAAAGTTACAAGGCATCATAAAAAAATGTTGTATTTGCCCGACTACCCCACTGAACTTTAAAGACGGACGTACCTAAAAGACCAGTGAAACAGGATTATCCATGTCTCTATTATACAAAAATATGTGCAGGTATGGTTTCAAAATCGGAGGGCAAAATGGCGCAAAAAGGAACATACAAAAAAGGGCCCAGGTAGACCTGCCCACAACGCAAATTTGACAACTTGCAGGTTTTTTAAAATCATTTATTTTTTAATTTTTATCAGCAAATGGTAAATATGAAATAATTAAGAGTGCTCCTTAATTTAATATTAGCTTAATTAGGTGATTTTTTTTGATCGTGTCTATAACACAGGTCAACAAATTTCATGACACAACCGTGAATTTTATAAAAACCCATGATCGCCTTATCTCATATATATATATATCGTTTTTCTTAGTTTCTTCCGGCTTCGGCATTACATCCATCCATATCGAAAAAATGGCCTTTTTTGACCAAATTGACAGATCGATAATACCCTAAAAAAAAATTAAGATTTTTTTTTTTCACATAAAAATCCCTTGTAACTTATATTTATCATCTCAAATAATGAGAAATATAGTTTTATAGTATATCAAGCTCTTACATCAGCATTTAGATAATACAAAATATTTCGCGTCCAAACTTAAATACCACTATATTATCGGTTTTTAATAAAAATTTTATGTAAAGTTTGAATTTAACAGTGTAGTTGTTGTAAATATGCAAAAAATTTCAATTTATTTTTGTCTTTAAATCTTTTTTGTTTTTTTTTAATTTTTCTAAAATTTTTAATGTTTATAGCTAACTAAATAAGTATGATTAACGGTAAACGGATTTGAAAATCCCTAAGATGGCAGGTTTAATCTTCGTAATTAGCTCAAGACACTTATATATTTTTGTAGACGAAAGAACGAGAGTTTACCTGGTGGCCGTAAAATGAAAAGAGAAGTATTAATGTTATCAGTTATATACCTCTTTTATTCGGCAAAGCTGAGCGAAATGAAATGCTTTATATAAGCTGTTTAGTCTTAAAATTACTAGGAACATTATATAATTTTGCAAATTTTATAAAAAAAAACTCAGAAAATTTTGTTCACACTTTATTAGGTTATTTAACATTTAGCAATTCATCATCATTAAAATACTAAGCTCCTGGGCCAAGTTCGGCCTATTTCAACCAAATTAGTTATAAAATTATAAACATTTTTAAATACCAAAGCCGGTTATTAATATAGACGCATTAACAAAAAATTATAGTTTTTTAAGCTAAAATAATTATTTTGGACTTTTGCTTGCGGCTGTTTATCGGTTTTGGCCAATATATATCAAAAAATATTAATATACATATATATGCTAAATAGCGGTGAACCAATCGACCCCCTTGAACTCAAAATGAAGGAGGAAAAGAAGAGAGAAAAGAAGAAGAAAAGAGGCACGCAAGTTGATAACAAATCTAATAATAACCACTCGGACAAACACAATGATTCGGGGACGGCATGCAATGAAAATTCTCAGCAAAGTGTTGTTAATGCGAACGGCCACCTATTATTCCAGCAACAGGATGAAAGCTGTTCAGCGTCATCAAAAGATCACGACGAGTTAGGTGAAAGCCAGAGTAACGATGCGCTTATTTTTACGGACCCGCAAAATATAACAGCAGCGGATTTGGTAGATTTCAAGACCGAAATCAATAAAGACGACTCATTTCCGACCCCGAGTAAATTAAAAAACCATGTTTTTGATATAGATAACATACTTAAAACTGAAACGATCACTCAAGTTGTTACGAGTTCGACCACTACAACTACCGGCAGGTTATGCAATAATTCACCTTTCGCTGAAAATATTCAGAGGGCAAATTTTTCCAGGTATAAGCTGAACTCTAGGGCTAAGAACCTACAGAAAGCAAGAAACGAATGTCAAAATAACAGCTTTGCCTTCACAGAAGCAGCGATCGAAAAATCTCCAAAACAAAGTCTAGGACTTGTTGCGGAAAATGAACGCAATTTCACATTACTCAAAAATTTATACTTCCAATTTTACGTGTTAAACACGCTCTACAACAACGGATTGCCCGAATCTAAAAGCAGTAACAATCCACGATATCGTAGTGGAGACTATCACTACCTTATCACCCAGCCGCACCAACAAACGAATATATTCCAAACCACAAATAAAGACCTACAACATAATGGGATACCAAATTCACCAAAGGCTTCTTTAAAACACTTGCCATTGGCTAATAACAATAATAATCCCAGTGAAGAGTCCACATTCAGTAATAAAATAAAATTTCAGTGTTGCTATGCCCCATATTATAACCCTTTTTTAGTATTACCACTACCAAATAATCATAAAGGCGGCGGAGGGCCCATCAGCAATCAAAACTACAGATTCTAGTCAATCCGAATTCACGCGTCTTCTCAGCGTATAAACGTTCAATTGCTAAACATTAATGCGTTAGCCAAGGTAAAACTAATCTAATCAAACACATTAGTCATAACAAGGCTAAGATAATTAACGGTCAGCTACACTCAAAACTACAAATTATATATAAATTCAATGTAAAAATTAAATCCCACAAATTTAATATGGTCTTAAGGAAATCATAAATTTAAAAAATAAGCAAAACCCTTTTCAATATTAATATATACTCGCAATCAATTTCGATAGTCGTTTGTTAGACATAACTAAAGACATTTTATTATTTTATAAATGCATTTTTTAAAAGGACACAATAATTGTTATAACTTAATAAATTTGTGTGATAGAAAAATGAATAAATAACAAATATTATAGTGAGCACATCAATTGCTTGCATGCGAACTCCTAAGTTATGGGGGCCAGACTAAGTTGAGATTGAAACAGCCGTGAGGGCTGCAAAAAAAGCCTACCGTTTACTGTGTGGCTCCTAAGAATTTTGGGAGTGGTCTTTAAAGTAAATACCACAACACTTCGGCTCACATTACTAAACTCTAGGATGTTATAAATCTTTAAACCATAAGATACAAAACTTAAGGAGGTCAATTTTTTCTGTTAAAATAATGTTGATCTCACACTCCTCGTTTATCAGAATCAATAGCATTTCCAGTTGTTGGTTTTTTTCAAATTCTATAAATTTGTTTTATTCAACTCAAAAAATTAGGAGAATCTTCACTCAAGTTTTAATGAGCTAATACTCATCAAAACAGAGCTAACCCCTCTGAGCTCAAATTATAAATTCGTTTTTTCTTAGGAAGGTCAAATAATTTTATGTGTATATGGAACAGATTAAAAATTGTACTTTTACAAGTCTCTGGACCGGCTGCGTTTAGCCCTGCGTGGCGACATTAAATTGTAAGAAACGCCTTTAAAAAAGAAAAATTTTACATATTCCAATCTGAATCGTTCTTGTTTATTTTCATAAATTTTATGTATATAATAATTTTTGCAAATTCAAAAAAAAAATATATCACTCCTGAATTAATGCAAATTAAATTGAGTTTGTAACATATCCGGCCATAAATTTTTTTAAGAATTAAAAATAATGAATTCTATTGGTTTTTCAATAATATTTAAAAAATTAAATTTGTTTAGGCAGTGGCGCCTAATTAATCAGGTATAATGAACATTAACATAAACGCAAATTACTGCATTACTATTTATTTAACGTTGCTTGGTAAGAAAAATGTTGAAAATTTTTGCATTAAATGTGTCAGCATTTTATATGTAAAAATAAAATTAACTGTGTAACGACGTACAAGCTTTTAGTTTTCTTTAATAAAAATTATTTATGTAAATAATAAATTTAAAATAGAATAAAAAAAACTTTTTTGTGTTATATACTGTGGCCGATTCAAAAGATATTAAATTTTAGAGTATTTGGAGATAATAAACAAAGTATATTTTAAATTAATTTTAAAATTAAGAATACAATATTTCAATAAAGTTAGGAAGGGAAAGAATCAAAAGTTATATGGGTATAATTAACTAAATGAATGTAACATAATATACATTTAAAAAGGTTTTTGGTAAAAAGTCACAGAATAAAAATTCGATGGTATTTAAATTAGATGATAATATCGCAATATAAGAAAATTTGTCGCAACCCATTTTCAGCTAATATTTTTGTCAAAATAATCGAATATAATTGATTTAAAATTTATGTGGGCATTTTGATATCTCATTTTAGCAAATGTTAAACCATGATGATAATTTATTAACTTTAAACCATAAGTTTTCACATTTATTACAAAAAAAAATATTTTGAAATAGGACGTAAGCATTATTGACATTATATTAGCCAGCATCGCAAACAATTTCAGACTGCAATGTTAAGTGTTATATTTAAAATTAAGTTAAAATAAATGGCCAAAATGTGAGCTAAATAAAACATAGCTGGTAAAAGTGTAAACATGAAAATTAACAAAAAAAGAGACGTTGTTGTAACTTTAATTCTTTTTTTTAATAAAGAAAAGTACATTAACTCTGATAAGGTAAAACATTTAGTTTAAGATTTAATTGCATAAAATGTCAGTTACTTACCCATCAATGTAAGAATATATCAAAATACATAGTAATTGGCGTTATAATAGATGCGTTAAACCAAAAAAAAGTAAGCTCTTGCCCCATCAATAATTATAAAAAGCCCTTAATTTGGCAATATTAAGTTATTTTTCAAAAAAGTTTAATTTTTTTTCTCTAAAAAAGTATTTCTACAAAAAGTTGCCAGTCCTTATTATGAGCACTGAACTTTTTCTGTAAAGGAATTTGAAATATAAAATTTTCATAATTTAAAAACAATCACAATATTGTATGCGCCCCCCAAAATAAATAAAAATGTTATATAGCTAAAGTATAAGAGGTCAACGAGTTGTAATATATAATAAGAATAATAATAATATACGTATTATTATATAGTTTGAATATAAGTTTATTGTGCTATTTATAACAGTGTCATAGTGCCCAAAATAGGGATAAAATAAAGTGTGTTTTTGGAAAAAGCATTATTAATACATATTTTACATAAAGGACCCATTAAAATCGAGGTATTGATAGTGGTCGAGGTAACTTGCTTTAGCCGCTTCTTTGTAATCTTCGTAAAAGTCTTCGCGAATGACAGAAAATTCACATCGTAAACTAAAAATGGATTAGATATTAATTAATATTAATAATAATAATCTAGCACAGGTCTTCAAAATTCAATGAAGGTTGGGAAAGAGTTTTATAAAGATGCAGCAAAATAATCTACATGATGACCCCTCATATATTATTTTCCGTTTTTCAGTTCACCAAAAAAGCCCGGCTTTAGATGACAATCGACAGACTGGCAATTTCTAAAATACCTAATGAAAAAAATTAAACAACTTACAAAGTTTGATTAAACAAGGTTATGATAAAATCCCTAAAAGTAAGATCATATATATTCATAAATTGTGGGGTGTATTATACAAAACGAAATGTAAAATTCTTAAAATTTAATTATACAATCACATTTCATTTTATGATATATATATTTATTGTTACCTTTATTAACGAGATTAAATAATAAAATTTCAATAATATCAAGGCGTAATTAATTTTTCATTAATATATAACCTAGCTTTGGTAGATTCGCATTTTTGATCACAGATTTTCTTTAGCACGAGTCGTATCATTGGAACCAAATGCCCGAAAATCCATAATAAATCGCCAGGGAGGTAGGGAATCCAATCTAAAAACCTTTTACATAATAATATAAAATAAATTATAAAAATTAATGTTAGGGCAAGTGCAAAGTGATTTTTTATTTTTCCCAAATTTTTTTAAAAAAATTTCTTTCAGAAAAAGCATTTTATGTGCATAAACTAAAAGTGGCAACTTTTTTAGTTTAATTTTATAAAGATTTCACGAACATAAAAACACACTTTGCACGTGCCCTTAGGCAATAATATTCAAGTAGTTATTTACTCATTAAGCCAATGAGTAGGAAAACTATTGTTGTAACAATAATTCAAGAAAAACATAAACAAAATTAAAGATAATCTTTTTATAACACAGGTCAACATGAGCTAACTACGGATATCAAACCTGCCATCTTAGGGATTTTCAAATCCGTTTACCGTTTTTTCTAATCAAACTTAGTTAGTCAGCTATAAACATTAAATATTTTAGGAAAAATGCAAAAAAACAAAAAAGATTCAAAACAAAAATAAATTGAAATTTTTTTTTGCATTTCAACAGCTAACCCGTTAAATTCAAACTTCAAATACAACTTTTATTAAAAAGTTTGGACGCGAAATATTTTGTTTTATCTAAATGCTAATGTAAGAGCTTGATATATTAAAAAATTTTATTTTTCATTATTTGATATGATAAATATAAGTTACAAGGGATTTTTATATGAAAAAAAAGATTCTTAAATTTTTTCTTTTTAGGGTATTTTCGATCTGTCAATTTGGTGAAAAAAGGCCATTTTTTTGAAATGGACGGATGCAAGGAGCCACTCAAATTATATATATGAGATAAGGCCATCATAGGTATAAATTCTTTTATATTTTCATAAAATTCACGGTTATGTCATTGATAAATTGAAACTTTAGCTCTAAAAATAAAATAAATATTTCAATAGAATGACAGTAAAAATTTCACTGGGTTTGGATGCAAAACTTTTTATAGCCGATATATGGACATGAGAGCTGATATATAAATTTCAGATTATTATTTAAAAGTTGATGTTTCAGATGATTTATTTACAAAAATCATTTTGCAATTTTTTGATTTTGGGATATTGTTGTATTTTTATTTATTTAAATAATTTAAATTGGCTAACCATTATCTCAAAATGGAAAAAAAAATAATAAAATATTAATGTAATTCTTTTTTATTGCAATGATTTTGGTAATTTTCATTAAAATCAACGTAATATACCTAAGAGTTATATGCAAAAAGAGGTCCATAGGGAATAGGCATATGTAAACGTAGTAGGCAAACAATTTGATAGGAGGTAATTTAAGTATAAAGTTAAGGAGACCATGGTCCATCTTCTTACAAGCTGCAGTGAATGCTAAAATAGTTGAGATGAAAGTAAGTAAATTTGGTTTATCATATAAGTATAGCGGTAAAAGAGTTGATACATTAAAATCTGTACTAAGAAATCTTCAATGTTGGTAAAACGACTTTGAGTTTTAGAGCCAAAATACAATTTAATTATGATGAGTTAGAGGGGTTTAACAAAAAATTACCATCGGATATAGATGGGGGTAGTGTCTTGAATTGCATATACTCCGAATCAGTCAGGTTTAAATTAAGCGAGTCTAGTTGTGATGGCAAGGTTGAAAAGACGGGTGGACCACTCTTTGACATGGCAGGGTTTGCATTAGTCGCTGGACGAGTGTGTGAAGTGACTATGGAAAAATTAATAGTATTTGTGAAACACATGAATACAACGACAATTTATATAATACAGGTTTTCAAAAATTTATAAAAAAAGCATGGATAGTTCAGCTGTTAACCTTTTTAAACATATTTAATTTTTGAATCCCTGTTTTTTAAACATTTTTTTCATAAATTTTCAATGCTTATAGCTGGCTTACAAGTTTGTCCAGAAAAAAAGTTAAATGAATATAAAAATCAAAGTAAGTTTATCTGAAAAATTTGTTGCAATTCATATAAACAAAAATAACATTTATTAAATAATGTATACGTAATACAGCTTGAATTTTTTTTTCAATAATTAATCTGGCTAATATCAGATTTTTGATACTATGTATCCTTTTATGAAACTTTATAAGCCTCTTATAAAAATTACAAATTTAATGTAAAAACAAATAAAATCCAAAATGTAAAAATAATATTTTTGCTCCAAGTAAATGAATAATAACCATTGTAAGCACTGGCGCGTGCGGGTGAAGCATAGTAGTTGGTTATATCGTATATCCTAAGGTCGGTTGTACATAGTGGAATACGGCATTCAACGCATTTATCATTGGCATGCCTACTCCGCACGGCCTTCCTTTGAGGTGGCGGCGGCGATGGCATGGTCGGCGCATAATAAAATTCATTGGCCGAATGGTCACAGCAAGGTTTACTTTTACTTACTGGCGCGAGGCATTTTTTAAGTATGGATAAATTGCTAATCGTTGGTGAAGGAACATATCTATTATTACCACCATTAGGACTGTAATTTGGACCTGTAATAATTGAAATTTATATTGTAATTCTATATTTTTTATGTTTCATAGTAGAAAAGTAGATTAATTGTTTGGACGAACAAAAGAATAGAAAAAAATAAAAAATTATTCTCTACCCGTATTTAGGTAATGGTATGGTGTTGTGCTACTAATTGGAGGAGTTATGATGGGAACTAAAAGAGAGGATTCATTGTTAATGCAAATGTCTGTGCCATTCCTAATTTCAAGCATAGGCAAAGGTGTAGTGGTGATAAGCGTAGAGTCTTTCCGTTTTTTGTGGCGAGTTTTTAGACAAAGGCATCGAACACAAGATATGAGGCCTTTAAGAAAATAAATTGCAAATAGTAATTATAGGTGAAGTAATTCTAAAAATCAATTTTATAACAGTAATAATGAATACAATAATCCCATAACTAACAACTCCAATATTAATTACATTGTATATTATAAAAGTGTCATAACCTGAGGGTGTTATTTTTATATATAATTAATTTTATATCTATAAAATTACTTTTTATAATAAATATAACATTATTACTTAGGATTAATATATAAAAATAATGTATAAATGAGATATATAACTAATGTTAAAAATAGGAAAACTTTAAAATAAGGGAATCCCTTAAGCTAATATATTAATATGTAGAATATATTAAATTCATATAAAAATAACCCTCAGGTTATGACACCTTACCGCTTAATAAAATTAAAATAAAACAAAAAAATAAAAAAAAAATAAATACAAATTTTAGTTGAAATCTGATTCATCTATGACCAGGGCACCGAGCTCCTGTATCCACGTTTTTACTGGGTGAGATCATTAAAGGACAATTCGACAGAACTTTTGAATCATACAAATAATAATTTAAGAAGCGTCAAATACTTCCGTTCATGCCAGTCTCCATCAAGCAACTTTAAACATGCCGACGAATACGTAAATCATCAATACATGGTTGTTGAACTCGTTTCGTTCTTAACTATAACTCATCTATCCTTATGCGCTTATTTTACCGTTTTTCAATTCCGGATCTTTGATTTATATTACCTATTCACAAATCAACACATCGATGAACACAGCTTATTATTTTAAAATTTGCTTTCAATTTTCCCTCGACTTTTTATTAATTGGTCCTGGTAACTCACAATCCACTAGCGGTCTAAAAGACACAGAAGAAGTTCAAAGGAATAGTCATAGAAGAAGAGGATCCATATCCCAGAAATATATTTGTTAATGGTCGGGCTCAATGATTAATTAGTAAGTCTGCATCAAACAACAGTTGTTGTAGACTTCTCCACTGGCAACCAAAGACAAAACAATGTTAATACTTCAAAAAACTTTTTCCACTTAATTATAGATTAGGAAATTACTCTCATCTAACCAATAATATTTATAATTTTTATTTTGGCCTTTAATCATCTTGACTTAAATCCTTTAAATTTTTTTTTTTTTTTTTTAAATTTTTTTTGCTGTGCCCCCATCTTTATACTAACATCGATGAAGATTCTTCTTATCAAGAAAGCGAAAGTGGAGACCCTTGGTGATGTCATTCTCGTACGTAAAGCCCCTCCGGCCCATATATTACTACAACACCCAAATAAATTTATGAATGTAGTGGAAATTCCGGATGTCACGTGGGTGGATTTTGACAATAAGCTCTCCGACGCTTCCTTATTAAACCAGATGCAAGCCATTTTAAAACGTCTAGAAAATCCTACAACAAAGAAGAGGAAATGGGAGGAAGGAGAAGGGCAACAAGTGATAAGTCAGCAAACGACAACCCAACAAATGAGCAAATCTCCAATGGTAGAAGAAAACGATAAAATAACTCAACTCAAAATCACAGGAAAAAAGGATGACGAAGCAGTAAAAACGTGGATACAGGAGCTCGGTGCCCTGGTCATAGATGAATCAGATTTCAACTAAAATTTGTTTTTATTTTTTTGTTTTATTACAATTTTATTAAGCGGTAAGGTGTCATAATCTGAGGGTTATTTTTATATGAATTTAATAAAATCTACATATTAATATATAAGCTTAAGGAATTCTCTTATTTAAAAGTTTTCTTATTATTAACATTAGTTATATATCTCAATTATACATTGTTATTATTTATTAATCCTAAGGAATAATGTTATATTTATTATAAAAAGTAATTTTATAGATATAAAATTAATTATGATGATTAATACATATATATAATTAATTTTTGTGTTTTAGATAAATAAATTAATTAAACTTAATTTTGTGTAATTAAATTAAACAATTCCCTGGCCTAACCCCGTCCACAATAAAAAGTTATAGAGAAATATACAAAATTGTTAAAATTAACTAAAAGATAAAAGACACTAAATTTTTGAATAACAATATTTTTTACTTATAAAACATAATCTAATATAATTGCAGTACCATTTTATACAATAAAGCTTAAAACTACTATACTATTAATGAAAGTTAATTACTTCTTCTTTGTAAAAAACGTAGAGTATCTTCAAATCCTTGAGTACACATATCACTCAACATTTCTGCTGTTGGTGGAAAGAGAGCACAACAAAGTCTGTGTATGTTCCTACAAAAATATAAATGTATTGATTACAAGTCATGGATTTGTACTTAGACATCAACAAATTTGCAAGAAAGTTTAATTCTTAAATACCAAGCATTTATTGATAAACACAACATTTAGAAGGGAAAAATTATGACATGTTTATAGGCCAATTAGCTAACCAATATTTTTAATTTTACCTTGTATTAATTTGAATGTTTGTATTAGTAATGTCGAAGCTGAAAAAACTATTTGAAGCATCTAAAGGACATATATCTGTTTCTCCTGCAAATGGTGATATTGTGATAGTATCTTCATTAAAAATTGGTTGGTTATCTGTCATGCCCCCATCTAAATATCTCTATAAAAATAAAAAAATATAAATTCAAAGTTTTATATAACAATAAAAGAAATGCAATCATTACCACTCCTTGATAACATGGTGGTATTATGCCACAGTATATTGGTATATATGAACTACATATAAGGGCCTAAAATATAATTTTCTTTTATAAACTTGTATAAGATCATTTTTAGATTTGAACTCCGATATAATAATATTTTTAGTATCTGATACACGGGTAAGTGAAATAAATAAACGCCCAGAAGCAATCTCATGGGCATTATTTGGCAAAACCTGATTAAGTCCAGTTTTCAAAACCTTAGTAATGTTAAAGCTAGGATGTAATGGGCCCAGACTTCGTGATCTTGCTTTGGCAACAATATTGAGAAGACTTGTTATTGCCTCACCTAAAATAAATTTAAAAAAAACAATAAAAAACCTAAGCAACAGTTGCAGATAAGGCAACAACCGGCTAATGCACCTCCTGAGGCCCCATATATTTTGTTAACCAAATGAGGGGCATATTCTTTGAGACAACTAGCAACTCCAACATGATAAACGCCTAAAAATCCACAACCTGAAAAAGACCAGTCCATCGTTTTTCATAAAAGATCAGGTGATTATCGAATGAATAAAGAGGATAACTGGAAACAGAAAAAACCGTTAATCAAATTTAACCGCATTTACATATGTAAACCTATAAACTTATAAACATCTTATTTTTATATATTAATAGTTAGTCCTAAGACTAAATTTGTATAAGTTCTTTTTTAGGCAGTTTCTTATCCCGCGATTAGCATTGTGCGATATGAACCCCAGTACATCTTAATTATTAAATATCTTTAAAAATATTATTTATTATGGAATAAAATCTTGTGACTTTTTTTTGAATACATATTAAACAAATCTAATAAAAATTTGGTCTTAGTCAAATTACAAAATTGTTTTAAAATCATAAATTTATTAAAAGTCCGTGTGAACCCAACACTTCAATTTCACTGTTGAAAACCATGATATTGCCTTAATGTAAATTTAAAAGGTATATTTTTAAATAGTTTTACATATTAAGTAATCAAAACGTTTGTATTGTATTATAATGATAATAATTTTTTTTTTCGTTTTATAAAATATCTCAGGCACGATTCTAGACCCCTTTTGGGGGGGGGGGGGGGGGGGACAGTGCCCCCAAAAGTTTTTGATTGCCCCCCCCCCCCCAAAAAAAAATAATTGAATTTGCCCCCCCCCCCCCCCTCCAAAAAAAAAAATACATAGTAATTTTATTTCTTCCGCATAATATAATTAGATTTGCTCCGTCAAAAATATTTAAAAAACATTATCCTAAAAATATTTACTTTTTTTAAAAGTGTTTTTATTCATTAATACTTCTTATCCGCAAGAGAGATCAAACTAACAGAAATATATAGAAAAATTTGATTTACAGAAAGCTTTATATTTGTGAAACCAATTCATAAATCTGATGCCTAAGAAATTTTCTCAGTTAACAACAATCTTTTGTTAGAATATAATCTAGAACCAAAGAACCTGATCGCACAATGCTACGATGGGGCGAACGTAATGCCCGGGGAAAAAATGGTGTTCAAGTATTTCTAAGCAAAATAGCTGGACACCATGTCCCGTATATTCACTGCTTTAATCACCGATTGCATCTTGTTGTAAAAGATTGTCTTATTTTAAGTGAAGGGAAAGATTTTTTTGATAATTTTTCTTCCCTTCATAAATTTTTTCAACCTGATGCAATCAAGGTATTTAGTGAATGCGGGACCATACCCCGGCTGTTGCCCCATTGGTGGTGTGGTCACTACCTGCCCATTTTTTTTTTAAAAAAATTCCACAGAAATATTTAATACTCTTTTAAAAATTAAAAATAAAAAAACTTTTATATCTTCAGGTCACAGGGCCGAATCGGGGTTTTTTGACCATATTTATAATCATCTATTTATATTTTTGTATTTAATTGAAAAATTATTTTATTTATTAAAAATAATTATAGATCAATTTCAATGCAGAACGATTTATATTAAAAACTTCTGATTTAATACACCATTGTTTGTTAGAAATTAAACAATTAAGAAATAAAAATACATTTGAAGATTTATTCAAAAATTGTTTTGATATTAATATTTTTTTAAATGACAATAATTTATCTATGGATAAAAGAAAAACTAAACCTAAAGATTTTTCTGATTTTTATTTATTTTCTACTCATAAGTTTGAAAATATTTTAAATATTAATGATGAAGTAAAAAGTATTTATTTAAATATTATTGATTTATTTATATTTTGATAATAGATTTTTTACCAATGATAGTTGTTTAAAATCTTTAGATTCCCTTTATAAATTTGATTAACCTTTATTTTAGATATAAATAAATTAGAACCTCTTTTAAAAATAAGTAATATTGATAAAAATTCATTATCTAAAGAAATTGACGTAGCCAAAAATTTTTTAATAACTTAATAATTACAAAGAATGTGTTACTATTGATTTTGTTAAATTTTTATATGATTACAATGATGCGTTTTCTAATCTATTTAACATTTTTCCTATAAATTTGTTAATTGGCTCTTCAACGTCGAGTTGTGAGGCCACATTTTCTTCTTTAAGAAGGACAATAACGGCTGACAAGTAGTGATCTGCTTAAAGGTTATTAGGTTCTTTTAGAACACGAAAAACCAAACTAGGGGCGTTTAATTTTTATGAATATTGTAATTTAATTAAAATCCTCTAAGATAAAATAGTTTAATCAATACAATACACTGCTCATAATCAGCTAATTATTGCTTACTATTTAACATGGTTGCAAACTTTTTTTATGCGCATTTAACGTTTATGTTCATGTTTTATTTAATTTTTATCCTAATATTAATAACTAGTTATATATAACCAGTGTTTTTTCATATATATTCTTCCAAATTAGCACACTTATACATTTTGTTTTCATGATAATCAATCTTATTTCATTTTTTATTTTCTAAAGTCCAAAGTTTTATATATTTCATTTTTATCATTCATATATATCATATTTTTAATTTTCATGCGCAATGATACCAAATGATAAAATTATACTTACAATTAATTCAAATCTCATATTTTTTTAAGAAAATTTTAGAACAATTAAATTTAATTCACATATTCAATTTATAAACTCATTTTTTTTTAATTTAAGAATATAATAAATTACTATTAATTTGTTAAAAAATTTTGAACATGGATACTATTGTTGTACATGTATATTTTTTGCCGTGACCGAAGGTCACGGCCAATTTTGCCGCCGAAGGCGGCAAAAAATTTTTTTCTGCCCCCCCCCCCCTCCCACGAGTTTTTTTGCCCCCCTAAAATGGAAAAGCTAGAATCGGGCCTGAAATTTCTATTATTGTATATAATAGGTAAAAATAATTTTTTATTTCAAAATATTTTTTTTTCGTGAATTCTTCTAAAAATGTTAAACTAAACCTAAAAACCTATTGGATCAATAATATTGATACATTTTGTTCATTGGCAAGATTTATCTGATTGTTTATAGAAGAAAAAAATATCATTTTTAGATTTTTTTACTTTATGTTAAATTAAACTTACGATACATTAATAATAGCTCATACTAACTTATAATTAAAGAACATGTATTTTTCTTTAAATAATAAAAAAATAAAGCTCAAAGCTTTAAAATTCTTGTACAAAAGATTTGAAATTGGTCTGTATGGACCCCACTGCAGCATTTGCATTACAATTTCTCCCCCTATAATTTGCGGGTTATTATACTTTTATAAATTTTTACTAGATTAACCCGGGATCGGGTTAGTGTTGAATCTGAAGATCCCAACACATTTTATAAAATATATTTTCTAGACAAGTTGATATAAATGTTCAAAGCTCTATGACAAATAAAATGTTTTAATTTAAAATATGAAAAACAATTAATAAATAACTTTTTAAGAATATTGGTTTTCAGAGTGAATTTGAGGTAAATACATCAATAACTTTTTAAAAAGAATGGCAAGGCCTTTTATATCAAGTTGCCTTATATAATATATCTAAATTTATATTTATGAAAAAAATATCTTATAACACAGGTCAACATATTTCGATGGCATCCGTGAATATTATGAAAACATAAAAGAATATATCCCAATGATGGCCTTATCTCATATATGAATTTCGTTTTTCTTAGTTTCTTCCGATTTCGGCTCCTTACATCCGTCCATATCAAAAAAATGGCCTTTTTTGACCGAATTAGATTGAAAATACCCTAACATATAAAAATCTCTTGTAACTTATATTTATCAACTCCAATAATGAGAAAAAAAAACTTTAACCGCTTTTACATCAGCATTTGGATAATACGAAATATTTTACGTCCAAACTTAAATACGACACAATGAATAATCGGGTTTTTATAGAAGTTTTATTTAAAGTTTGAATTTAACGATTTAGCTGGTGTAAATATGCAAAATAAAAATTTTAATTTATTTTTGTTTTTGAATCTATTTTATTTTTTTGGCATTTATTCTAAATTTATAATGTTTACAGCTGACTAACTAATTGACTAGAAAAAACGGTAAACGAATTTGAAAATTCCTAAAATGGCAGGTTTGATCTCCGTAGTTAGCCCATAACTCTCAAAAATTTGTTGACCTGTGTAATACAATATATTGCTACATAAAAATATTGATACGGTATTTTATGCAGCTATATTAGGGTATTTAGACTTATTTCAAATTTTTGAAAATTTTTAAAAATTTTAAAAATTTCGAATTTTTTGAAATTTTATTTTTTTTTTTTCAAAATTTTTTCAAAACTTTTATTTCAGAAAAACTATTGAAATTCTAATTACAAAAATTGGCGACTTTTTGTAAAAAAGCGTTCAATGTAAGGTAAAAATTTTAAAATTTTTAAAATTTTTTAAAAAAACGAACGGAGTCTGAACGCACGCTTATATAAATTTTGGAAATAATTAATTATTTGAAGACAAAAAGACGATCAATTTATTTTGTTATATAATTCGTAATAATATTTGAGGACATAATTGTAGGAGTATTATGATAATGAAAAAATGTAAACTGGGTTCCCATAGTAGTGAAGTATTGGCTCGCTCTTATCGTTTTGTTTGAGTATCATTTTATCAGCTAACCAGTTCATGGACATGGTAATATGGATTAGAGTTTTACTTATATAGTTTTGATTATCAAGAACTTTCTACTTCTAGTCATACAAAGGTGTGGTTGCTTTGCTTTCAATTAAAACGGTTAAAATATTTTTATTTTATGCTCCCAACTAATAACCCTCGTTTTTAATATGCGTATAATTTAATTATACTTATTTTGTATACCGACTTTAATTCGTCGTAGCGGGTATATCACCATCAAGCGGGAAAACACACCATCGAACACAGGACGGAAAAGTGCGTGGAAATATATTAGTGGTGTTGTATATGAGTTTATATTCGTTAAGGTAAATAACATTTTTTTATATATGTAGTCTAAATATTTAAAAAAAAACAATTTTTTTCTAATATTTAGCCCAAGATTTTTTTTTAATGGGAGAAAAATTTTTATTTAAAAAGCCTACATTGCTTTTTCTTTAAATTATTCTACGTTATTTTTCAAGGTAATTTTTTTTATTACGTATATAGTCGTTGCTTTTTCTTTGAAATTTTCTGCATCAAGTTGACAAATTTAAAATACGGCCAAGGTGAAATTAATTAGTTCGGTCGGTTTTGATAAGAATAATTACTCAGTCACACTGTTCAAAGTATACAGTATGAATAACGCAGTCACACTGTTCAAAGTTTACAATTAAAATAACTACTCAGTCCCCACACTGTTCCAAGTGTTTACAGTATATTTTTCGGAAATTGTCTAATTTAAACACCCATAATTTTTGTAATATCGTGATGGTGTAAACTTTAAAAAAAAAGATACAAACCACATGGACAAAATCTTTCACAAATTGAACTCGCCAAACAACTAAGTTTGGCAAGTTTCCAATTTTTTCAGCCAATGATGCTCGCCCTACTATTAAAGCGTTGCGTCGAGCGTTAAGATTTTAGGAAGAAGTATTCAAACATGTTTTACAATTCAATAAAATTTTTATTATGATCGCGTACAATATAAAAATTTAATGACATGATAAATAAGTATAGCCTACCCCATTCCAAAGTACTGCAATTTTTAACAAATGCATTATTAGGTCAAAATAATAGCAGTGGACAAGGAAATATTATAAATGTCGTTATAATTAGACAGAATCCTTATGGATTAAAAATATAAACATCGCCAATTGTACGCAGTATTTTAAATATTTTTTTAAATCTTTTTAATTATTAAGTATAAAGAACCGTGACATTGTGTCCGAAGTTGGCGTGGACGGTCCAGAGTGTTGAGTCTGATATTTTTCCTTTTATAGGTTGCTTATTTAAACCAACGTTAGATTATCCCCAAGGTTCACCAATATTTGAAGACGAAAAGACTATAATTTATTTTGTTGTCTATAATTCATAATAATAATTAAGGACAAATAATTGTAGGAAATTTGTGATAATGAAAAAATGTAAGAATTAAGAATATAAATCGGGGCCAATTATTATATTCATAAATCAATTTTTAAGGTCATAAATTAATTAGTTAGCTAAAACTAATTTATGGAGGGCAAGTCACATTCCATGCAAGTATTTGTACCGTAATATTTTAAGACACCCATCAAGTAATTTTAATAATAAATCAATCTTAATCTTAACTAAGACATTAATCTACAAAGAAAATACTAAATTTAGTAAAACAAGAAACTTTTAATATAAAATTCATAGTAGATTTTTTGAATAATTTGCAGGCCCGATTCTAGCTTTTTTAATTTAGGGTGGTAAAAAAAACTAGTGGGGGGGGGGGGGGCA
Organism: Acutogordius australiensis; assembly: GCA_030555515.1. Classification (NCBI taxonomy): domain Eukaryota; kingdom Metazoa; phylum Nematomorpha; class Gordioida; order Gordea; family Gordiidae; genus Acutogordius; species Acutogordius australiensis. The sequence goes on from CM060242.1 coordinate 29,432,878, forward strand.
GAAATTTTTTTTTTCCACCTTCAGCGGCAGAATTAGCCGTGGGCAAAAAATATACATGTACACCATTTGAACCTTTTTGGGAAGGGACTGCCCCCCCCCCCCCCAAAAAAAAGGGGTCTAGAATCGTGCCTGGTAATTTGAGATATTTCATAATGCTTAAATTATTTTTCAACATTTTGTAATTTTTTTTTTATGTCTTTATTCAAACATGCTTGCAAAAAACCATATGACTCTAAAAATACCGCGTTTCGTCGTGAATAGCTCTGTTTTACAGAGACTACAAATGGTATTATATCTTCTCCCCCTGCGTCTTCAAAAAGCCATATGGCAATGGAAATTTTTTATTTTATAAATTTTTTTAATAAAACTTTTTAAAAATGTTTAACCAATTTGACATGATTAATTAATGCGCTTGTTGCAACTCTTTTTTGGGAATTTTTAGAATTTATTTGAAATTTTAAATATAATCTTATTTTTTGTCAAATTGTTTCTGTATTTTTTTGAATAAACAAAAAAGAATATCAGAAAAAAATGTATTTATATTGAAACTAAGAACTACTCATAAAAATTTTAATTGAAACATATTTTTTACTTAAATACTTCCTGAGATATGGAAGGTAAATTGGGGTATGCAGCCCATCTATTTTTTTTACGAACTGCGGGTTAAATATCTTATATTTTTAATCTCAATAATGACAAATAAAATAGTTTAGTAGATTAAGCTTTTACATCAACTTTTAGGTTAAACAATTTAACATCCCAATCAAAATAGGAGACGATATGTTATCGGGTTAGGATAAAAATTATGTGCAGTTTAAATTTAACAATTTATGAATTAAATATAAAAATAATTTTTCCAAGTTTTTTGTTATTTTTTTTTTTTGTTTTTTAATTTTTTTTAGAAATTTTTTAGAAATTTTTAAGGTTATAGCTGGATTGCAAATTTTGATCAGAAAATACAGTAAACAGATTAAAAAATTCTATAGCAGGTATGGTCTCTGAAGTTAAAATTTTATTGCCCAGTGAGATATTTATACGCATCATATGCATATATGATTTGTATTTATTTATCCATGCTCTTTAGGTGTATGAATATAATGACAGGAAAATGAGGGATAAATCTACATAACAGTCCTATGGACAATAGATCAATTAGCATCTCAAATGATCCATTGTCCCGTTAAAGTTCGTGATAAAAGTGCGAAAGCCCTAACGGGTACGGCGGCCTAAAAAGAAGAGGCTGTAAGGAGGTGGTTTTTTAGCAGTTACTCCTAGCCCTGCATGCACCGGTGATTTTTTAATGAAATACAGACATCATTGCGGACAATTTAATTTCTCATATCAACATACCTTTTCCTCATTAACGCTCTGATCCATCTGTCTTCTTATAAATTACTGGTGTGTTTGATGATCCCAATTTCAGTCTATTTATAGGCTAAACAAGCAAATTTTTCCAATCCCTTACTAAAAAAATGAATAAAATAATAATTTTATTTATTAAAAATTTTAAGTTAGAAGTCCAAAATGATTAATCATCTGGCGAATTAACAGGAAAACCCCAAAAATAATTTTAACACTTCTGATAACCGGCAACCTAAACCTTTAACGCTCCAGAGCCTCGTGTCAAACATGCCCGAGGAGAAAACCGATTAGGTCAGGGAGTGAGTGCACCAAGCAAACTTCACTCAACTCATGTCCTCCTTTTGGCTTCAGTAACCGTTGAAGGGGAACAAATATTGTGTACCCTCAATGACACTAAAAATAACTCCGGTCATCGTTCTAGTATATCCCTTCCTAAGCCTCCTTTTAGAAGAAAGGCCAGACAATTTTGTCCTCAGTCCCAACCTGTATAATTGGAGAGGGAATCCATCATATATTCAGATTAAATTATCCACGAACAACAATGGTCAACGGTTCTTTGCTACAAATTAAGGAGTTTTTCCTGTGACGCATATTTCGCCTAGATCCTTACCCGATGGAGAAAATAACAACTGTAGATGGCACAAAAAAGAAGAAGATGCGCAATGCTTCGTTCGAATAATCCCCCATCAAATCCTTCGAGAGAGCCACTAAGAAATAAAAAAATGATAAGAACATGACGAACGAATATATTTAGTTATGTAACTTGTAAATTACCTTTGTTTCTTCTATGGCTCTCTCAGGTGAGCTTCCCCTCTTCCAAAATAATCTTGAATGTCCTAAAGTATAGTTATAAAAATACCTGGGGCGCCTTTCCATTGGTTTTTGTGGAAGCTACTCCCTCTAGTAGCGATAGAAGAAGCGCCATGCTTCGTTCGAATGATCCCCCATCAAATCCTTCGAACGAGACACTAAGAAATAAAAAAATGATAAGAATCTGACGAACGAATATATTTAGTTATGTAACTTGTAAATTACCTTTGTTTCTTCTATGGCTCTCTCAGGTGAGCTTCCCCTCTTCCAAAATAATCTTGAATGTCCTAAAGTATAGTTATAAAAATACCTGGGGCGCCTTTCCATTGGTTTTTGTGGAAGCTACTCCCTCTAGTAGCGATAGAAGAAGCGCCATGCTTCGTTCGAATGATCCCCCATCAAATCCTTCGAACGAGACACTAAGAAATAAAAAAATGATAAGAATCTGACGAACGAATATATTTAGTTATGTAACTTGTAAATTACCTTTGTTTCTTCTATGGCTCTCTCGGGTGAGCTTCCCCTCTTCCAAAATAATCTTGAATGTCCTAAAGTATAGTTATAAAAATACCTGGGGCGCCTTTCCATTGGTTTTTGTGGAAGCTACTCCCTCTAGTAGCGATAGAAGAAGCGCAATGTTTCGTTCGAATGATCCCCCATCAAATCCTTCGAACGAGACACTAAGAAATAAAAAAATTATAAGAATTTGACGAACAAATATATTTAGTTATGTAACTTGTAAATTACCTTTGTTTCTTCTATGGCTCTCTCAGGTGAGCTTCCTCTCTTCCAAAATAATCTTGAATGTCCTAAAGTATAGTTATAAAAATACCTGAGGCGTCTTTTCTTTGGTTTTTGTGGAAGCTACTCCCTCTAGTAGCGATAGAAGAAGCGCAATGTTTCGTTCGAATGATCCCCCATCAAATCCTTCGAACGAGACACTAAGAAATAAAAAAATTATAAGAATTTGACGAACAAATATATTTAGTTATGTAACTTGTATTTTACCTTTGTTTCTTCTATGGCTCTCTCAGGTGAGCTTCCCCTCTTCCAAAATAATCTTGAATGTCCTAAAGTATAGTTATAAAAATACCTGAGGCGTCTTTTCTTTGGTTTTTGTGGAAGCTACTCCCTCTAGTAGCGATAGAAGAAGCGCAATGTTTCGTTCGAATGATCCCCCATCAAATCCTTCGAACGAGACACTAAGAAATAAAAAAATGATAAGAATCTGACGAACAAATATATTTAGTTATGTAACTTGTAAATTACCTTTGTTTCTTCTATGGCTCTCTCGGGTGAGCTTCCCCTCTTCCAAAATAATCTTGAATGTCCTAAAGTATAGTTATAAAAATACCTGAGGCGTCTTTTCTTTGGTTTTTGTGGAAGCTACTCCCTCTAGTAGCGATAGAAGAAGCGCAATGTTTCGTTCGAATGATCCCCCATCAAATCCTTCGAACGAGACACTAAGAAATAAAAAAATGATAAGAATTCTGACGAACAAATATATTTAGTTATGTAACTTGTAAATTACCTTTGTTTCTTCTATGGCTCTCTCGGGTGAGCTTCCCCTCTTCCAAAATAATCTTGAATGTCCTAAAGTATAGTTATAAAAATACCTGAGGCGTCTTTTCTTTGGTTTTTGTGGAAGCTACTCCCTCTAGTAGCGATAGAAGAAGCGCAATGTTTCGTTCGAATGATCCCCCATCAAATCCTTCGAACGAGACACTAAGAAATAAAAAAATGATAAGAATCTGACGAACAAATATATTTAGTTATGTAACTTGTAAATTACCTTTGTTTCTTCTATGGCTCTCTCGGGTGAGCTTCCCCTCTTCCAAAATAATCTTGAATGTCCTAAAGTATAGTTATAAAAATACCTGAGGCGTCTTTTCTTTGGTTTTTGTGGAAGCTACTCCCTCTAGTAGCGATAGAAGAAGCGCAATGTTTCGTTCGAATGATCCCCCATCAAATCCTTCGAACGAGACACTAAGAAATAAAAAAATTATAAGAATTTGACGAACAAATATATTTAGTTATGTAACTTGTAAATTACCTTTGTTTCTTCTATGGCTCTCTCGGGTGAGCTTCCCCTCTTCCAAAATAATCTTGAATGTCCTAAAGTATAGTTATAAAAATACCTGAGGCGTCTTTTCTTTGGTTTTTGTGGAAGCTACTCCTTCTAGTAGCGATAGAAGAAGCGCAATGTTTCGTTCGAATGATCCCCCATCAAATCCTTCGAACGAGACACTAAGAAATAAAAAAATTATAAGAATTTGACGAACAAATATATTTAGTTATGTAACTTGTAAATTACCTTTGTTTCTTCTATGGCTCTCTCGGGTGAGCTTCCCCTCTTCCAAAATAATCTTGAATGTCCTAAAGTATAGTTATAAAAATACCTGAGGCGTCTTTTCTTTGGTTTTTGTGGAAGCTACTCCCTCTAGTAGCGATAGAAGAAGCGCAATGTTTCGTTCGAATGATCCCCCATCAAATCCTTCGAACGAGACACTAAGAAATAAAAAAATTATAAGAATCTGACGAACAAATATATTTAGTTATGTAACTTGTAAATTACCTTTGTTTCTTCTATGGCTCTCTCAGGTGAGCTTCCCCTCTTCCAAAATAATCTTGAATGTCCTAAAGTATAGTTATAAAAATACCTGAGGCGTCTTTTCTTTGGTTTTTGTGGAAGCTACTCCCTCTAGTAGCGATAGAAGAAGCGCAATGTTTCGTTCGAATGATCCCCCATCAAATCCTTCGAACGAGACACTAAGAAATAAAAAAATTATAAGAATTTGACGAACAAATATATTTAGTTATGTAACTTGTAAATTACCTTTGTTTCTTCTATGGCTCTCTCGGGTGAGCTTCCCCTCTTCCAAAATAATCTTGAATGTCCTAAAGTATAGTTATAAAAATACCTGAGGCGTCTTTTCTTTGGTTTTTGTGGAAGCTACTCCTTCTAGTAGCGATAGAAGAAGCGCAATGTTTCGTTCGAATGATCCCCCATCAAATCCTTCGAACGAGACACTAAGAAATAAAAAAATTATAAGAATTTGACGAACAAATATATTTAGTTATGTAACTTGTAAATTACCTTTGTTTCTTCTATGGCTCTCTCGGGTGAGCTTCCCCTCTTCCAAAATAATCTTGAATGTCCTAAAGTATAGTTATAAAAATACCTGAGGCGTCTTTTCTTTGGTTTTTGTGGAAGCTACTCCCTCTAGTAGCGATAGAAGAAGCGCAATGTTTCGTTCGAATGATCCCCCATCAAATCCTTCGAACGAGACACTAAGAAATAAAAAAATGATAAGAATCTGACGAACAAATATATTTAGTTATGTAACTTGTAAATTACCTTTGTTTCTTCTATGGCTCTCTCGGGTGAGCTTCCCCTCTTCCAAAATAATCTTGAATGTCCTAAAGTATAGTTATAAAAATACCTGAGGCGTCTTTTCTTTGGTTTTTGTGGAAGCTACTCCCTCTAGTAGCGATAGAAGAAGCGCAATGTTTCGTTCGAATGATCCCCCATCAAATCCTTCGAACGAGACACTAAGAAATAAAAAAATGATAAGAATCTGACGAACAAATATATTTAGTTATGTAACTTGTAAATTACCTTTGTTTCTTCTATGGCTCTCTCGGGTGAGCTTCCCCTCTTCCAAAATAATCTTGAATGTCCTAAAGTATAGTTATAAAAATACCTGAGGCGTCTTTTCTTTGGTTTTTGTGGAAGCTACTCCCTCTAGTAGCGATAGAAGAAGCGCAATGTTTCGTTCGAATGATCCCCCATCAAATCCTTCGAACGAGACACTAAGAAATAAAAAAATGATAAGAATCTGACGAACAAATATATTTAGTTATGTAACTTGTAAATTACCTTTGTTTCTTCTATGGCTCTCTCGGGTGAGCTTCCCCTCTTCCAAAATAATCTTGAATGTCCTAAAGTATAGTTATAAAAATACCTGAGGCGTCTTTTCTTTGGTTTTTGTGGAAGCTACTCCCTCTAGTAGCGATAGAAGAAGCGCAATGTTTCGTTCGAATGATCCCCCATCAAATCCTTCGAACGAGACACTAAGAAATAAAAAAATGATAAGAATTCTGACGAACAAATATATTTAGTTATGTAACTTGTAAATTACCTTTGTTTCTTCTATGGCTCTCTCGGGTGAGCTTCCCCTCTTCCAAAATAATCTTGAATGTCCTAAAGTATAGTTATAAAAATACCTGAGGCGTCTTTTCTTTGGTTTTTGTGGAAGCTACTCCCTCTAGTAGCGATAGAAGAAGCGCAATGTTTCGTTCGAATGATCCCCCATCAAATCCTTCGAACGAGACACTAAGAAATAAAAAAATGATAAGAATTCTGACGAACAAATATATTTAGTTATGTAACTTGTAAATTACCTTTGTTTCTTCTATGGCTCTCTCGGGTGAGCTTCCCCTCTTCCAAAATAATCTTGAATGTCCTAAAGTATAGTTATAAAAATACCTGAGGCGTCTTTTCTTTGGTTTTTGTGGAAGCTACTCCCTCTAGTAGCGATAGAAGAAGCGCAATGTTTCGTTCGAATGATCCCCCATCAAATCCTTCGAACGAGACACTAAGAAATAAAAAAATGATAAGAATCTGACGAACAAATATATTTAGTTATGTAACTTGTAAATTACCTTTGTTTCTTCTATGGCTCTCTCGGGTGAGCTTCCCCTCTTCCAAAATAATCTTGAATGTCCTAAAGTATAGTTATAAAAATACCTGAGGCGTCTTTTCTTTGGTTTTTGTGGAAGCTACTCCCTCTAGTAGCGATAGAAGAAGCGCAATGTTTCGTTCGAATGATCCCCCATCAAATCCTTCGAACGAGACACTAAGAAATAAAAAAATGATAAGAATCTGACGAACAAATATATTTAGTTATGTAACTTGTAAATTACCTTTGTTTCTTCTATGGCTCTCTCGGGTGAGCTTCCCCTCTTCCAAAATAATCTTGAATGTCCTAAAGTATAGTTATAAAAATACCTGAGGCGTCTTTTCTTTGGTTTTTGTGGAAGCTACTCCCTCTAGTAGCGATAGAAGAAGCGCAATGTTTCGTTCGAATGATCCCCCATCAAATCCTTCGAACGAGACACTAAGAAATAAAAAAATGATAAGAATTCTGACGAACAAATATATTTAGTTATGTAACTTGTAAATTACCTTTGTTTCTTCTATGGCTCTCTCGGGTGAGCTTCCCCTCTTCCAAAATAATCTTGAATGTCCTAAAGTATAGTTATAAAAATACCTGAGGCGTCTTTTCTTTGGTTTTTGTGGAAGCTACTCCCTCTAGTAGCGATAGAAGAAGCGCAATGTTTCGTTCGAATGATCCCCCATCAAATCCTTCGAACGAGACACTAAGAAATAAAAAAATGATAAGAATCTGACGAACAAATATATTTAGTTATGTAACTTGTAAATTACCTTTGTTTCTTCTATGGCTCTCTCGGGTGAGCTTCCCCTCTTCCAAAATAATCTTGAATGTCCTAAAGTATAGTTATAAAAATACCTGAGGCGTCTTTTCTTTGGTTTTTGTGGAAGCTACTCCCTCTAGTAGCGATAGAAGAAGCGCAATGTTTCGTTCGAATGATCCCCCATCAAATCCTTCGAACGAGACACTAAGAAATAAAAAAATTATAAGAATTTGACGAACAAATATATTTAGTTATGTAACTTGTAAATTACCTTTGTTTCTTCTATGGCTCTCTCGGGTGAGCTTCCCCTCTTCCAAAATAATCTTGAATGTCCTAAAGTATAGTTATAAAAATACCTGAGGCGTCTTTTCTTTGGTTTTTGTGGAAGCTACTCCCTCTAGTAGCGATAGAAGAAGCGCAATGCTTCGTTCGAATGATCCCCCATCAAATCCTTCGAACGAGACACTAAGAAATAAAAAAATTATAAGAATTTGACGAACAAATATATTTAGTTATGTAACTTGTAAATTACCTTTGTTTCTTCTATGGCTCTCTCGGGTGAGCTTCCCCTCTTCCAAAATAATCTTGAATGTCCTAAAGTATAGTTATAAAAATACCTGAGGCGTCCTTTTCTTTGGTTTTTGTGGAAGCTACTCCCTCTAGTAGCGATAGAAGAAGCGCAATGTTTCGTTCGAATGATCCCCCATCAAATCCTTCGAACGAGACACTAAGAAATAAAAAAATGATAAGAATCTGACGAACAAATATATTTAGTTATGTAACTTGTAAATTACCTTTGTTTCTTCTATGGCTCTCTCGGGTGAGCTTCCCCTCTTCCAAAATAATCTTGAATGTCCTAAAGTATAGTTATAAAAATACCTGAGGCGTCTTTTCTTTGGTTTTTGTGGAAGCTACTCCCTCTAGTAGCGATAGAAGAAGCGCAATGTTTCGTTCGAATGATCCCCCATCAAATCCTTCGAACGAGACACTAAGAAATAAAAAAATGATAAGAATCTGACGAACAAATATATTTAGTTATGTAACTTGTAAATTACCTTTGTTTCTTCTATGGCTCTCTCGGGTGAGCTTCCCCTCTTCCAAAATAATCTTGAATGTCCTAAAGTATAGTTATAAAAATACCTGAGGCGTCTTTTCTTTGGTTTTTGTGGAAGCTACTCCCTCTAGTAGCGATAGAAGAAGCGCAATGTTTCGTTCGAATGATCCCCCATCAAATCCTTCGAACGAGACACTATGAAATAAAAAAATGATAAGAATCTGACGAACGAATATATTTAGTTATGTAACTTGTAAATTACCTTTGTTTCTTCTATGGCTCTCTCAGGTGAGCTTCCCCTCTTCCAAAATAATCTTGAATGTCCTAAAGTATAGTTATAAAAATACCTGGGGCGCCTTTCCATTGGTTTTTGTGGAAGCTACTCCCTCTAGTAGCGATAGAAGAAGCGAAATGCTTCGTTCGAATGATCCCCCATCAAATCCTTCGAACGAGACACTAAGAAATAAAAAAATGATAAGAATTTTGACGAGCCCATATATTTAGTTATGTAACTTGTAAATTACCTTTGTTTCTTCTATGGCTCTCTCAGGTGAGCTTCCCCTCTTCCAAAATAATCTTGAATGTCCTAAAGTATAGTTATAAAAATACCTGGGGCGCCTTTCCATTGGTTTTTGTGGAAGCTACTCCCTCTAGTAGCGATAGAAGAAGCGCCATGCTTCGTTCGAATGATCCCCCATCAAATCCTTCGAACGAGACACTAAGAAATAAAAAAATGATAAGAATCTGACGAGCCAATATATTTAGTTATGTAACTTGTAAATTACCTTTGTTTCTTCTATGGCTCTCTCGGGTGAGCTTCCCCTCTTCCAAAACAATCTTGAATGTCCTAAAGTATAGTTATAAAAATACCTGGGGCGTCTTTTCTTTGGTTTTTGTGGAAGCTACTCCCTCTAGTAGCGATAGAAGAAGCGCAATGTTTCGTTCGAATGATCCCCCATCAAATCCTTCGAACGAGACACTAAGAAATAAAAAAATGATAAGAATCTGACGAACAAATATATTTAGTTATGTAACTTGTAAATTACCTTTGTTTCTTCTATGGCTCTCTCGGGTGAGCTTCCCCTCTTCCAAAATAATCTTGAATGTCCTAAAGTATAGTTATAAAAATACCTGAGGCGCCTTTCCATTGGTTTTTGTGGAAGCTACTCCCTCTAGTAGCGATAGAAGAAGCGCCATGCTTCGTTCGAATGATCCCCCATCAAATCCTTCGAACGAGACACTAAGAAATAAAAAAATGATAAGAATCTGACGAACAAATATATTTAGTTATGTAACTTGTAAATTACCTTTGTTTCTTCTATGGCTCTCTCGGGTGAGCTTCCCCTCTTCCAAAATAATCTTGAATGTCCTAAAGTATAGTTATAAAAATACCTGAGGCGTCTTTTCTTTGGTTTTTGTGGAAGCTACTCCCTCTAGTAGCGATAGAAGAAGCGCAATGCTTCGTTCGAATGATCCCCCATCAAATCCTTCGAACGAGACACTAAGAAATAAAAAAATGATAAGAATCTGACGAACAAATATATTTAGTTATGTAACTTGTAAATTACCTTTGTTTCTTCTATGGCTCTCTCGGGTGAGCTTCCCCTCTTCCAAAATAATCTTGAATGTCCTAAAGTATAGTTATAAAAATACCTGAGGCGTCTTTTCTTTGGTTTTTGTGGAAGCTACTCCCTCTAGTAGCGATAGAAGAAGCGCAATGCTTCGTTCGAATGATCCCCCATCAAATCCTTCGAACGAGACACTAAGAAATAAAAAAATGATAAGAATCTGACGAACGAATATATTTAGTTATGTAACTTGTAAATTACCTTTGTTTCTTCTATGGCTCTCTCGGGTGAGCTTCCCCTCTTCCAAAATAATCTTGAATGTCCTAAAGTATAGTTATAAAAATACCTGAGGCGTCTTTTCTTTGGTTTTTGTGGAAGCTACTCCCTCTAGTAGCGATAGAAGAAGCGCAATGCTTCGTTCGAATGATCCCCCATCAAATCCTTCGAACGAGACACTAAGAAATAAAAAAATGATAAGAATCTGACGAACAAATATATTTAGTTATGTAACTTGTAAATTACCTTTGTTTCTTCTATGGCTCTCTCGGGTGAGCTTCCCCTCTTCCAAAATAATCTTGAATGTCCTAAAGTATAGTTATAAAAATACCTGAGGCGTCTTTTCTTTGGTTTTTGTGGAAGCTACTCCCTCTAGTAGCGATAGAAGAAGCGCAATGCTTCGTTCGAATGATCCCCCATCAAATCCTTCGAACGAGACACTAAGAAATAAAAAAATGATAAGAATTCTGACGAACAAATATATTTAGTTATGTAACTTGTAAATTACCTTTGTTTCTTCTATGGCTCTCTCGGGTGAGCTTCCCCTCTTCCAAAATAATCTTGAATGTCCTAAAGTATAGTTATAAAAATACCTGAGGCGTCTTTTCTTTGGTTTTTGTGGAAGCTACTCCCTCTAGTAGCGATAGAAGAAGCGCAATGTTTCGTTCGAATGATCCCCCATCAAATCCTTCGAACGAGACACTAAGAAATAAAAAAATGATAAGAATCTGACGAACGAATATATTTAGTTATGTAACTTGTAAATTACCTTTGTTTCTTCTATGGCTCTCTCGGGTGAGCTTCCCCTCTTCCAAAATAATCTTGAATGTCCTAAAGTATAGTTATAAAAATACCTGAGGCGTCTTTTCTTTGGTTTTTGTGGAAGCTACTCCCTCTAGTAGCGATAGAAGAAGCGCAATGCTTCGTTCGAATGATCCCCCATCAAATCCTTCGAACGAGCCACTAAGAAATAAAAAAATGATAAGAATCTGACGAACAAATATATTTAGTTATGTAACTTGTAAATTACCTTTGTTTCTTCTATGGCTCTCTCGGGTGAGCTTCCCCTCTTCCAAAATAATCTTGAATGTCCTAAAGTATAGTTATAAAAATACCTGAGGCGTCTTTTCTTTGGTTTTTGTGGAAGCTACTCCCTCTAGTAGCGATAGAAGAAGCGCAATGCTTCGTTCGAATGATCCCCCATCAAATCCTTCGAACGAGACACTAAGAAATAAAAAAATGATAAGAATCTGACGAACAAATATATTTAGTTATGTAACTTGTAAATTACCTTTGTTTCTTCTATGGCTCTCTCGGGTGAGCTTCCCCTCTTCCAAAATAATCTTGAATGTCCTAAAGTATAGTTATAAAAATACCTGAGGCGTCTTTTCTTTGGTTTTTGTGGAAGCTACTCCCTCTAGTAGCGATAGAAGAAGCGCAATGCTTCGTTCGAATGATCCCCCATCAAATCCTTCGAACGAGACACTAAGAAATAAAAAAATGATAAGAATCTGACGAACGAATATATTTAGTTATGTAACTTGTAAATTACCTTTGTTTCTTCTATGGCTCTCTCGGGTGAGCTTCCCCTCTTCCAAAATAATCTTGAATGTCCTAAAGTATAGTTATAAAAATACCTGAGGCGTCTTTTCTTTGGTTTTTGTGGAAGCTACTCCCTCTAGTAGCGATAGAAGAAGCGCAATGCTTCGTTCGAATGATCCCCCATCAAATCCTTCGAACGAGCCACTAAGAAATAAAAAAATGATAAGAATTCTGACGAACGAATATATTTAGTTATGTAACTTGTAAATTACCTTTGTTTCTTCTATGGCTCTCTCGGGTGAGCTTCCCCTCTTCCAAAATAATCTTGAATGTCCTAAAGTATAGTTATAAAAATACCTGAGGCGTCTTTTCTTTGGTTTTTGTGGAAGCTACTCCCTCTAGTAGCGATAGAAGAAGCGCAATGCTTCGTTCGAATGATCCCCCATCAAATCCTTCGAACGAGCCACTAAGAAATAAAAAAATGATAAGAATCTGACGAACGAATATATTTGGTTATGTAACTTGTAAATTACCTTTGTTTCTTCTATGGCTCTCTCGGGTGAGCTTCCCCTCTTCCAAAATAATCTTGAATGTCCTAAAGTATAGTTATAAAAATACCTGAGGCGTCTTTTCTTTGGTTTTTGTGGAAGCTACTCCCTCTAGTAGCGATAGAAGAAGCGCAATGCTTCGTTCGAATGATCCCCCATCGAATCCTTCGAACGAGCCACTAAGAAATAAAAAAATGATAAGAATCTGACGAACGAATATATTTGGTTATGTAACTTGTAAATTACCTTTGTTTCTTCTATGGCTCTCTCGGGTGAGCTTCCCCTCTTCCAAAATAATCTTGAATGTCCTAAAGTATAGTTATAAAAATACCTGGGGCGTCTTTTCTTTGGTTTTTGTGGAAGCTACTCCCTCTAGTAGCGATAGAAGAAGCGCAATGCTTCGTTCGAATGATCCCCCATCAAATCCTTCGAACGAGACACTAAGAAATAAAAAAATGATAAGAATTCTGACGAACGAATATATTTAGTTATGTAACTTGTAAATTACCTTTGTTTCTTCTATGGCTCTCTCGGGTGAGCTTCCCCTCTTCCAAAATAATCTTGAATGTCCTAAAGTATAGTTATAAAAATACCTGAGGCGCCTTTCCATTGGTTTTTGTGGAAGCTACTCCCTCTAGTAGCGATAGAAGAAGCGCCATGCTTCGTTCGAATGATCCCCCATCAAATCCTTCGAACGAGACACTAAGAAATAAAAAAATGATAAGAATTTTGACGAGCCCATATATTTAGTTATGTAACTTGTAAATTACCTTTGTTTCTTCTATGGCTCTCTCGGGTGAGCTTCCCCTCTTCCAAAATAATCTTGAATGTCCTAAAGTATAGTTATAAAAATACCTGAGGCGCCTTTCCATTGGTTTTTGTGGAAGCTACTCCCTCTAGTAGCGATAGAAGAAGCGCCATGCTTCGTTCGAATGATCCCCCATCAAATCCTTCGAACGAGACACTAAGAAATAAAAAAATGATAAGAATTTTGACGAGCCCATATATTTAGTTATGTAACTTGTAAATTACCTTTGTTTCTTCTATGGCTCTCTCGGGTGAGCTTCCCCTCTTCCAAAATAATCTTGAATGTCCTAAAGTATAGTTATAAAAATACCTGAGGCGTCTTTTCTTTGGTTTTTGTGGAAGCTACTCCCTCTAGTAGCGATAGAAGAAGCGCAATGCTTCGTTCGAATGATCCCCCATCAAATCCTTCGAACGAGCCACTAAGAAATAAAAAAATGATAAGAATTTTGACGAGCCCATATATTTAGTTATGTAACTTGTAAATTACCTTTGTTTCTTCTATGGCTCTCTCGGGTGAGCTTCCCCTCTTCCAAAACAATCTTGAATGTCCTAAAGTATAGTTATAAAAATACCTGGGGCGCCTTTCCATTGGTTTTTGTGGAAGCTACTCCCTCTAGTAGCGATAGAAGAAGCGCCATGCTTCGTTCGAATGATCCCCCATCAAATCCTTCGAACGAGCCACTAAGAAATAAAAAAATGATAAGAATCTGACGAACGAATATATTTAGTTATGTAACTTGTAAATTACCTTTGTTTCTTCTATGGCTCTCTCGGGTGAGCTTCCCCTCTTCCAAAACAATCTTGAATGTCCTAAAGTATAGTTATAAAAATACCTGGGGCGCCTTTCCATTGGTTTTTGTGGAAGCTACTCCCTCTAGTAGCGATAGAAGTAGCGCCATGCTTCGTTCGAATGATCCCCCATCAAATCCTTCGAACGAGCCACTAAGAAATAAAAAAATGATAAGAATTTTGACGAGCCCATATATTTAGTTATGTAACTTGTAAATTACCTTTGTTTCTTCTATGGCTCTCTCGGGTGAGCTTCCCCTCTTCCAAAACAATCTTGAATGTCCTAAAGTATAGTTATAAAAATACCTGGGGCGCCTTTCCATTGGTTTTTGTGGAAGCTACTCCCTCTAGTAGCGATAGAAGAAGCGCCATGCTTCGTTCGAATGATCCCCCATCAAATCCTTCGAACGAGACACTAAGAAATAAAAAAATGATAAGAATCTGACGAACGAATATATTTAGTTATGTAACTTGTAAATTACCTTTGTTTCTTCTATGGCTCTCTCAGGTGAGCTTCCCCTCTTCCAAAATAATCTTGAATGTCCTAAAGTATAGTTATAAAAATACCTGGGGCGCCTTTCCATTGGTTTTTGTGGAAGCTACTCCCTCTAGTAGCGATAGAAGAAGCGCCATGCTTCGTTCGAATGATCCCCCATCAAATCCTTCGAACGAGCCACTAAGAAATAAAAAAATGATAAGAATTTTGACGAGCCCATATATTTAGTTATGTAACTTGTAAATTACCTTTGTTTCTTCTATGGCTCTCTCAGGTGAGCTTCCCCTCTTCCAAAATAATCTTGAATGTCCTAAAGTATAGTTATAAAAATACCTGGGGCGCCTTTCCATTGGTTTTTGTGGAAGCTACTCCCTCTAGTAGCGATAGAAGAAGCGCCATGCTTCGTTCGAATGATCCCCCATCAAATCCTTCGAACGAGACACTAAGAAATAAAAAAATGATAAGAATCTGACGAACGAATATATTTAGTATGTAACTTGTAAATTACCTTTGTTTCTTCTATGGCTCTCTCAGGTGAGCTTCCCCTCTTCCAAAATAATCTTGAATGTCCTAAAGTATAGTTATAAAAATACCTGGGGCGTCTTTTCTTTGGTTTTTGTGGAAGCTACTCCCTCTAGTAGCGATAGAAGAAGCGCAATGCTTCGTTCGAATGATCCCCCATCAAATCCTTCGAACGAGCCACTAAGAAATAAAAAAATGATAAGAATTCTGACGGAACGAATATATTTAGTTATGTAACTTGTAAATTACCTTTGTTTCTTCTATGGCTCTCTCGGGTGAGCTTCCCCTCTTCCAAAATAATCTTGAATGTCCTAAAGTATAGTTATAAAAATACCTGGGGCGCCTTTCCATTGGTTTTTGTGGAAGCTACTCCCTCTAGTAGCGATAGAAGAAGCGCCATGCTTCGTTCGAATGATCCCCCATCAAATCCTTCGAACGAGCCACTAAGAAATAAAAAAATGATAAGAATTTTGACGAGCCCATATATTTAGTTATGTAACTTGTAAATTACCTTTGTTTCTTCTATGGCTCTCTCGGGTGAGCTTCCCCTCTTCCAAAATAATCTTGAATGTCCTAAAGTATAGTTATAAAAATACCTGAGGCGTCTTTTCTTTGGTTTTTGTGGAAGCTACTCCCTCTAGTAGCGATAGAAGAAGCGCAATGCTTCGTTCGAATGATCCCCCATCAAATCCTTCGAACGAGCCACTATGAAATAAAAAAATGATAAGAATTCTAACGGAACGAATATATTTAGTTATGTAACTTGTAAATTACCTTTGTTTCTTCTATGGCTCTCTCGGGTGAGCTTCCCCTCTTCCAAAATAATCTTGAATGTCCTAAAGTATAGTTATAAAAATACCTGAGGCGTCTTTTCTTTGGTTTTTGTGGAAGCTACTCCCTCTAGTAGCGATAGAAGAAGCGCAATGCTTCGTTCGAATGATCCCCCATCAAATCCTTCGAACGAGACACTATGAAATAAAAAAATGATAAGAATTCTGACGGAACGAATATATTTAGTTATGTAACTTGTAAATTACCTTTGTTTCTTCTATGGCTCTCTCGGGTGAGCTTCCCCTCTTCCAAAATAATCTTGAATGTCCTAAAGTATAGTTATAAAAATACCTGAGGCGTCTTTTCTTTGGTTTTTGTGGAAGCTACTCCCTCTAGTAGCGATAGAAGAAGCGCAATGCTTCGTTCGAATGATCCCCCATCAAATCCTTCGAACGAGCCACTATGAAATAAAAAAATGATTAAAATTCTGACGAGCCCATATATTTGGTTATGTAACTTGTAAATTACCTTTGTTTCTTCTATGGCTCTCTCGGGTGAGCTTCCCCTCTTCCAAAATAATCTTGAATGTCCTAAAGTATAGTTATAAAAATACCTGAGGCGTCTTTTCTTTGGTTTTTGTGGAAGCTACTCCCTCTAGTAGCGATAGAAGAAGCGCAATGCTTCGTTCGAATGATCCCCCATCAAATCCTTCGAACGAACCACTATGAAATAAAAAAATGATAAGAATTCTGACGAACGAATATATTTAGTATGTAACTTGTAAATTACCTTTGTTTCTTCTATGGCTCTCTCAGGTGAGCTTCCCCTCTTCCAAAATAATCTTGAATGTCCTAAAGTATAGTTATAAAAATACCTGGGGCGCCGTTCCATTGGTTTTTGTGGAAGCTACTCCCTCTAGTAGCGATAGAAGAAGCGCCATGCTTCGTTCGAATGATCCCCCATCAAATCCTTCGAACGAGCCACTATGAAATAAAAAAATGATAAGAATTCTGACGGAACGAATATATTTAGTTATGTAACTTGTAAATTACCTTTGTTTCTTCTATGGCTCTCTCGGGTGAGCTTCCCCTCTTCCAAAATAATCTTGAATGTCCTAAAGTATAGTTATAAAAATACCTGGGGCGCTTTTCCATTGGTTTTTGTGGAAGCTACTCCCTCTAGTAGCGATAGAAGAAGCGCCATGCTTCGTTCGAATGATCCCCCATCAAATCCTTCGAACGAACCACTATGAAATAAAAAAATGATAAGAATTCTGACGAGCCCATATATTTGGTTATGTAACTTGTAAATTACCTTTGTTTCTTCTATGGCTCTCTCAGGTGAGCTTCCCCTCTTCCAAAATAATCTTGAATGTCCTAAAGTATAGTTATAAAAATACCTGGGGCGCCTTTCCATTGGTTTTTGTGGAAGCTACTCCCTCTAGTAGCGATAGAAGAAGCGCCATGCTTCGTTCGAATGATCCCCCATCAAATCCTTCGAACGAACCACTATGAAATAAAAAAATGATAAGAATTTTGACGAACGAATATATTTAGTTATGTAACTTGTAAATTACCTTTGTTTCTTCTATGGCTCTCTCGGGTGAGCTTCCCCTCTTCCAAAACAATCTTGAATGTCCTAAAGTATAGTTATAAAAATACCTGGGGCGCCTTTCCATTGGTTTTTGTGGAAGCTACTCCCTCTAGTAGCGATAGAAGAAGCGCCATGCTTCGTTCGAATGATCCCCCATCAAATCCTTCGAACGAGCCACTAAGAAATAAAAAAATGATAAGAATCTGACGAACGAATATATTTAGTTATGTAACTTGTAAATTACCTTTGTTTCTTCTATGGCTCTCTCGGGTGAGCTTCCCCTCTTCCAAAATAATCTTGAATGTCCTAAAGTATAGTTATAAAAATACCTGGGGCGCCTTTCCATTGGTTTTTGTG
This sequence comes from Acutogordius australiensis, assembly GCA_030555515.1. Taxonomy (NCBI): domain Eukaryota; kingdom Metazoa; phylum Nematomorpha; class Gordioida; order Gordea; family Gordiidae; genus Acutogordius; species Acutogordius australiensis. The sequence continues at coordinate 29,450,812 of CM060242.1, forward strand.
GAAGCTACTCCCTCTAGTAGCGATAGAAGAAGCGCCATGCTTCGTTCGAATGATCCCCCATCAAATCCTTCGAACGAGCCACTAAGAAATAAAAAAATGATAAGAATTTTGACGAGCCCATATATTTAGTTATGTAACTTGTAAATTACCTTTGTTTCTTCTATGGCTCTCTCGGGTGAGCTTCCCCTCTTCCAAAATAATCTTGAATGTCCTAAAGTATAGTTATAAAAATACCTGGGGCGCCTTTCCATTGGTTTTTGTGGAAGCTACTCCCTCTAGTAGCGATAGAAGAAGCGCCATGCTTCGTTCGAATGATTCCCCATCAAATCCTTCGAACGAGCCACTATGAAATAAAAAAATGATAAGAATTCTGACGGAAGAATATATTTAGTTATGTAACTTGTAAATTACCTTTGTTTCTTCTATGGCTCTCTCGGGTGAGCTTCCCCTCTTCCAAAATAATCTTGAATGTCCTAAAGTATAGTTATAAAAATACCTGAGGCGTCTTTTCTTTGGTTTTTGTGGAAGCTACTCCCTCTAGTAGCGATAGAAGAAGCGCCATGCTTCGTTCGAATGATCCCCCATCAAATCCTTCGAACGAACCACTATGAAATAAAAAAATGATAAGAATTCTGACGAGCGAATATATTTAGTTATGTAACTTGTAAATTACCTTTGTTTCTTCTATGGCTCTCTCGGGTGAGCTTCCCCTCTTCCAAAATAATCTTGAATGTCCTAAAGTATAGTTATAAAAATACCTGAGGCGTCTTTTCTTTGGTTTTTGTGGAAGCTACTCCCTCTAGTAGCGATAGAAGAAGCGCAATGCTTCGTTCGAATGATCCCCCATCAAATCCTTCGAACGAGCCACTATGAAATAAAAAAATGATGAGAATTCTGACGGAACGAATATATTTAGTTATGTAACTTGTAAATTACCTTTGTTTCTTCTATGGCTCTCTCGGGTGAGCTTCCCCTCTTCCAAAATAATCTTGAATGTCCTAAAGTATAGTTATAAAAATACCTGAGGCGTCTTTTCTTTGGTTTTTGTGGAAGCTACTCCCTCTAGTAGCGATAGAAGAAGCGCCATGCTTCGTTCGAATGATCCCCCATCAAATCCTTCGAACGAGCCACTATGAAATAAAAAAATGATGAGAATTCTGACGGAAGCCAATATATTTAGTTATGTAACTTGTAAATTACCTTTGTTTCTTCTATGGCTCTCTCGGGTGAGCTTCCCCTCTTCCAAAATAATCTTGAATGTCCTAAAGTATAGTTATAAAAATACCTGAGGCGTCTTTTCTTTGGTTTTTGTGGAAGCTACTCCCTCTAGTAGCGATAGAAGAAACGCCATGCTTCGTTCGAATGATCCCCCATCAAATCCTTCGAACGAGCCACTATGAAATAAAAAAATGATGAGAATTCTGACGGAAGCCAATATATTTAGTTATGTAACTTGTAAATTACCTTTGTTTCTTCTATGGCTCTCTCGGGTGAGCTTCCCCTCTTCCAAAATAATCTTGAATGTCCTAAAGTATAGTTATAAAAATACCTGAGGCGTCTTTTCTTTGGTTTTTGTGGAAGCTACTCCCTCTAGTAGCGATAGAAGAAGCGCAATGCTTCGTTCGAATGATTCCCCATCAAATCCTTCGAACGAGCCACTATGAAATAAAAAAATGATGAGAATTCTGACGGAAGCCAATATATTTAGTTATGTAACTTGTAAATTACCTTTGTTTCTTCTATGGCTCTCTCGGGTGAGCTTCCCCTCTTCCAAAATAATCTTGAATGTCCTAAAGTATAGTTATAAAAATACCTGAGGCGTCTTTTCTTTGGTTTTTGTGGAAGCTACTCCCTCTAGTAGCGATAGAAGAAGCGCAATGCTTCGTTCGAATGATCCCCCATCAAATCCTTCGAACGAGCCACTATGAAATAAAAAAATGATGAGAATTCTAACGGAAGAATATATTTAGTTATGTAACTTGTAAATTACCTTTGTTTCTTCTATGGCTCTCTCGGGTGAGCTTCCCCTCTTCCAAAATAATCTTGAATGTCCTAAAGTATAGTTATAAAAATACCTGAGGCGTCTTTTCTTTGGTTTTTGTGGAAGCTACTCCCTCTAGTAGCGATAGAAGAAGCGCAATGCTTCGTTCGAATGATCCCCCATCAAATCCTTCGAACGAGCCACTATGAAATAAAAAAATGATGAGAATTCTGACGAACGCCAATATATTTAGTTATGTAACTTGTAAATTACCTTTGTTTCTTCTATGGCTCTCTCGGGTGAGCTTCCCCTCTTCCAAAATAATCTTGAATGTCCTAAAGTATAGTTATAAAAATACCTGAGGCGTCTTTTCTTTGGTTTTTGTGGAAGCTACTCCCTCTAGTAGCGATAGAAGAAGCGCAATGCTTCGTTCGAATGATTCCCCCATCAAATCCTTCGAACGAGCCACTATGAAATAAAAAAATGATGAGAATTCTAACGGAAGAATATATTTAGTTATGTAACTTGTAAATTACCTTTGTTTCTTCTATGGCTCTCTCGGGTGAGCTTCCCCTCTTCCAAAATAATCTTGAATGTCCTAAAGTATAGTTATAAAAATACCTGAGGCGTCTTTTCTTTGGTTTTTGTGGAAGCTACTCCCTCTAGTAGCGATAGAAGAAGCGCAATGCTTCGTTCGAATGATTCCCCATCAAATCCTTCGAACGAGCCACTATGAAATAAAAAAATGATGAGAATTCTGACGAAGCCAATATATTTAGTTATGTAACTTGTAAATTACCTTTGTTTCTTCTATGGCTCTCTCGGGTGAGCTTCCCCTCTTCCAAAATAATCTTGAATGTCCTAAAGTATAGTTATAAAAATACCTGAGGCGTCTTTTCTTTGGTTTTTGTGGAAGCTACTCCCTCTAGTAGCGATAGAAGAAACGCCATGCTTCGTTCGAATGATCCCCCATCAAATCCTTCGAACGAGCCACTATGAAATAAAAAAATGATGAGAATTCTAACGGCAAGAATATATTTAGTTATGTAACTTGTAAATTACCTTTGTTTCTTCTATGGCTCTCTCGGGTGAGCTTCCCCTCTTCCAAAATAATCTTGAATGTCCTAAAGTATAGTTATAAAAATACCTGAGGCGTCTTTTCTTTGGTTTTTGTGGAAGCTACTCCCTCTAGTAGCGATAGAAGAAGCGCCATGCTTCGTTCGAATGATTCCCCATCAAATCCTTCGAACGAGCCACTATGAAATAAAAAAATGATAAGAATTCTGACGGAAGAATATATTTAGTTATGTAACTTGTAAATTACCTTTGTTTCTTCTATGGCTCTCTCGGGTGAGCTTCCCCTCTTCCAAAATAATCTTGAATGTCCTAAAGTATAGTTATAAAAATACCTGAGGCGTCTTTTCTTTGGTTTTTGTGGAAGCTACTCCCTCTAGTAGCGATAGAAGAAACGCCATGCTTCGTTCGAATGATCCCCCATCAAATCCTTCGAACGAGCCACTATGAAATAAAAAAATGATGAGAATTCTGACGAACGCCAATATATTTAGTTATGTAACTTGTAAATTACCTTTGTTTCTTCTATGGCTCTCTCGGGTGAGCTTCCCCTCTTCCAAAATAATCTTGAATGTCCTAAAGTATAGTTATAAAAATACCTGGGGCGCCTTTCCATTGGTTTTTGTGGAAGCTACTCTCTCTAGTAGCGATAAAAGAAGCGCCATGCTTCGTTCGAATGATTCCCCATCAAATCCTTCGAACGAGCCACTATGAAATAAAAAAATGATGAGAATTCTGACGGAAGCCAATATATTTAGTTATGTAACTTGTAAATTACCTTTGTTTCTTCTATGGCTCTCTCGGGTGAGCTTCCCCTCTTCCAAAATAATCTTGAATGTCCTAAAGTATAGTTATAAAAATACCTGGGGCGCCTTTCCATTGGTTTTTGTGGAAGCTACTCTCTCTAGTAGCGATAAAAGAAGCGCCATGCTTCGTTCGAATGATTCCCCATCAAATCCTTCGAACGAGCCACTAAGAAATAAAAAAATGATAAGAATTTTGACGAGCCCATATATTTAGTTATGTAACTTGTAAATTACCTTTGTTTCTTCTATGGCTCTCTCAGGTGAGCTTCCCCTCTTCCAAAATAATTTTGAATGTCCTAAAGTATAGTTATAAAAATACCTGGGGCGCCTTTCCATTGGTTTTTGTGGAAGCTACTCCCTCTACTAGCGATAGAAGAAGCGCAATGCTTCGTTCGAATGATCCCCCATCAAATCCTTCGAACGAGCCACTATGAAATAAAAAAATGATGAGAATTCTGACGGAAGAATATATTTAGTTATGTAACTTGTAAATTACCTTTGTTTCTTCTATGGCTCTCTCGGGTGAGCTTCCCCTCTTCCAAAATAATTTTGAATGTCCTAAAGTATAGTTATAAAAATACCTGGGGCGCCTTTCCATTGGTTTTTGTGGAAGCTACTCCCTCTAGTAGCGATAGAAGAAGCGCAATGCTTCGTTCGAATGATCCCCCATCAAATCCTTCGAACGAGCCACTATGAAATAAAAAAATGATAAGAATTCTGACGAAGCCCATATATTTAGTTATGTAACTTGTAAATTACCTTTGTTTCTTCTATGGCTCTCTCGGGTGAGCTTCCCCTCTTCCAAAACAATCTTGAATGTCCTAAAGTATAGTTATAAAAATACTTGGGGCGCCTTTCCATTGGTTTTTGTGGAAGCTACTCCCTCTAGTAGCGATAGAAGAAGCGCAATGCTTCGTTCGAATGATTCCCCATCAAATCCTTCGAACGAGCCACTATGAAATAAAAAAATGATGAGAATTCTGACGAAGCCCATATATTTAGTTATGTAACTTGTAAATTACCTTTGTTTCTTCTATGGCTCTCTCGGGTGAGCTTCCCCTCTTCCAAAATAATCTTGAATGTCCTAAAGTATAGTTATAAAAATACCTGAGGCGCCTTTCCATTGGTTTTTGTGGAAGCTACTCCCTCTAGTAGCGATAGAAGAAGCGCCATGCTTCGTTCGAATGATCCCCCATCAAATCCTTCGAACGAGCCACTATGAAATAAAAAAATGATGAGAATTCTAACGGAAGAATATATTTAGTTATGTAACTTGTAAATTACCTTTGTTTCTTCTATGGCTCTCTCGGGTGAGCTTCCCCTCTTCCAAAATAATCTTGAATGTCCTAAAGTATAGTTATAAAAATACCTGAGGCGTCTTTTCTTTGGTTTTTGTGGAAGCTACTCCCTCTAGTAGCGATAGAAGAAGCGCAATGCTTCGTTCGAATGATCCCCCATCAAATCCTTCGAACGAGCCACTATGAAATAAAAAAATGATGAGAATTCTAACGGAAGAATATATTTAGTTATGTAACTTGTAAATTACCTTTGTTTCTTCTATGGCTCTCTCGGGTGAGCTTCCCCTCTTCCAAAATAATCTTGAATGTCCTAAAGTATAGTTATAAAAATACCTGAGGCGTCTTTTCTTTGGTTTTTGTGGAAGCTACTCCCTCTAGTAGCGATAGAAGAAGCGCAATGCTTCGTTCGAATGATTCCCCATCAAATCCTTCGAACGAGCCACTATGAAATAAAAAAATGATGAGAATTCTGACGGAAGCCAATATATTTAGTTATGTAACTTGTAAATTACCTTTGTTTCTTCTATGGCTCTCTCGGGTGAGCTTCCCCTCTTCCAAAATAATCTTGAATGTCCTAAAGTATAGTTATAAAAATACCTGAGGCGTCTTTTCTTTGGTTTTTGTGGAAGCTACTCCCTCTAGTAGCGATAGAAGAAGCGCAATGCTTCGTTCGAATGATCCCCCATCAAATCCTTCGAACGAGCCACTATGAAATAAAAAAATGATGAGAATTCTAACGGAAGAATATATTTAGTTATGTAACTTGTAAATTACCTTTGTTTCTTCTATGGCTCTCTCGGGTGAGCTTCCCCTCTTCCAAAATAATCTTGAATGTCCTAAAGTATAGTTATAAAAATACCTGAGGCGTCTTTTCTTTGGTTTTTGTGGAAGCTACTCCCTCTAGTAGCGATAGAAGAAGCGCAATGCTTCGTTCGAATGATTCCCCATCAAATCCTTCGAACGAGCCACTATGAAATAAAAAAATGATGAGAATTCTGACGGAAGCCAATATATTTAGTTATGTAACTTGTAAATTACCTTTGTTTCTTCTATGGCTCTCTCGGGTGAGCTTCCCCTCTTCCAAAATAATCTTGAATGTCCTAAAGTATAGTTATAAAAATACCTGAGGCGTCTTTTCTTTGGTTTTTGTGGAAGCTACTCCCTCTAGTAGCGATAGAAGAAGCGCAATGCTTCGTTCGAATGATTCCCCATCAAATCCTTCGAACGAGCCACTATGAAATAAAAAAATGATAAGAATTCTGACGGAAGCCAATATATTTAGTTATGTAACTTGTAAATTACCTTTGTTTCTTCTATGGCTCTCTCGGGTGAGCTTCCCCTCTTCCAAAATAATCTTGAATGTCCTAAAGTATAGTTATAAAAATACCTGAGGCGTCTTTTCTTTGGTTTTTGTGGAAGCTACTCCCTCTAGTAGCGATAGAAGAAGCGCAATGCTTCGTTCGAATGATCCCCATCAAATCCTTCGAACGAGCCACTATGAAATAAAAAAATGATGAGAATTCTGACGAAGCCAATATATTTAGTTATGTAACTTGTAAATTACCTTTGTTTCTTCTATGGCTCTCTCGGGTGAGCTTCCCCTCTTCCAAAATAATCTTGAATGTCCTAAAGTATAGTTATAAAAATACCTGAGGCGTCTTTTCTTTGGTTTTTGTGGAAGCTACTCCCTCTAGTAGCGATAGAAGAAGCGCAATGCTTCGTTCGAATGATTCCCCATCAAATCCTTCGAACGAGCCACTATGAAATAAAAAAATGATTAGAATTCTGACGAGCCCATATATTTGGTTATGTAACTTGTAAATTACCTTTGTTTCTTCTATGGCTCTCTCGGGTGAGCTTCCCCTCTTCCAAAATAATCTTGAATGTCCTAAAGTATAGTTATAAAAATACCTGAGGCGTCTTTTCTTTGGTTTTTGTGGAAGCTACTCCCTCTAGTAGCGATAGAAGAAGCGCAATGCTTCGTTCGAATGATCCCCATCAAATCCTTCGAACGAGCCACTATGAAATAAAAAAATGATGAGAATTCTAACGGAAGAATATATTTAGTTATGTAACTTGTAAATTACCTTTGTTTCTTCTATGGCTCTCTCGGGTGAGCTTCCCCTCTTCCAAAATAATCTTGAATGTCCTAAAGTATAGTTATAAAAATACCTGAGGCGTCTTTTCTTTGGTTTTTGTGGAAGCTACTCCCTCTAGTAGCGATAGAAGAAGCGCCATGCTTCGTTCGAATGATTCCCCATCAAATCCTTCGAACGAGCCACTATGAAATAAAAAAATGATGAGAATTCTGACGAACCAATATATTTAGTTATGTAACTTGTAAATTACCTTTGTTTCTTCTATGGCTCTCTCGGGTGAGCTTCCCCTCTTCCAAAATAATCTTGAATGTCCTAAAGTATAGTTATAAAAATACCTGAGGCGTCTTTTCTTTGGTTTTTGTGGAAGCTACTCCCTCCTGTAGCGATAGAAGAAGCGCAATGCTTCGTTCAAATGATCCCCCATCAAATCCTTCGAACGAGCCACTATGAAATAAAAAAATGATGAGAATTCTGACGGAAGCCAATATATTTAGTTATGTAACTTGTAAATTACCTTTGTTTCTTCTATGGCTCTCTCGGGTGAGCTTCCCCTCTTCCAAAATAATCTTGAATGTCCTAAAGTATAGTTATAAAAATACCTGAGGCGTCTTTTCTTTGGTTTTTGTGGAAGCTACTCCCTCTAGTAGCGATAGAAGAAGCGCCATGCTTCGTTCGAATGATTCCCCATCAAATCCTTCGAACGAGCCACTATGAAATAAAAAAATGATGAGAATTCTGACGAACGAATATATTTAGTTATGTAACTTGTAAATTACCTTTGTTTCTTCTATGGCTCTCTCGGGTGAGCTTCCCCTCTTCCAAAATAATCTTGAATGTCCTAAAGTATAGTTATAAAAATACCTGAGGCGTCTTTTCTTTGGTTTTTGTGGAAGCTACTCCCTCTAGTAGCGATAGACGAAACGCCATGCTTCGTTCGAATGATTCCCCATCAAATCCTTCGAACGAGCCACTATGAAATAAAAAAATGATGAGAATTCTAACGGAAGAATATATTTAGTTATGTAACTTGTAAATTACCTTTGTTTCTTCTATGGCTCTCTCGGGTGAGCTTCCCCTCTTCCAAAATAATCTTGAATGTCCTAAAGTATAGTTATAAAAATACCTGAGGCGTCTTTTCTTTGGTTTTTGTGGAAGCTACTCCCTCTAGTAGCGATAGACGAAACGCCATGCTTCGTTCGAATGATTCCCCATCAAATCCTTCGAACGAGCCACTATGAAATAAAAAAATGATGAGAATTCTGACGAAGCCAATATATTTAGTTATGTAACTTGTAAATTACCTTTGTTTCTTCTATGGCTCTCTCGGGTGAGCTTCCCTCTTCCAAAATAATCTTGAATGTCCTAAAGTATAGTTATAAAAATACCTGAGGCGTCTTTTCTTTGGTTTTTGTGGAAGCTACTCCCTCTAGTAGCGATAGAAGAAGCGCAATGCTTCGTTCGAATGATCCCCCATCAAATCCTTCGAACGAGCCACTATGAAATAAAAAAATGATGAGAATTCTAACGGAAGAATATATTTAGTTATGTAACTTGTAAATTACCTTTGTTTCTTCTATGGCTCTCTCGGGTGAGCTTCCCCTCTTCCAAAATAATCTTGAATGTCCTAAAGTATAGTTATAAAAATACCTGAGGCGTCTTTTCTTTGGTTTTTGTGGAAGCTACTCCCTCTAGTAGCGATAGAAGAAGCGCAATGCTTCGTTCGAATGATCCCCCATCAAATCCTTCGAACGAGCCACTATGAAATAAAAAAATGATGAGAATTCTAACGGAAGCCAATATATTTAGTTATGTAACTTGTAAATTACCTTTGTTTCTTCTATGGCTCTCTCGGGTGAGCTTCCCCTCTTCCAAAATAATCTTGAATGTCCTAAAGTATAGTTATAAAAATACCTGAGGCGTCTTTTCTTTGGTTTTTGTGGAAGCTACTCCCTCTAGTAGCGATAGAAGAAGCGCAATGCTTCGTTCGAATGATTCCCCATCAAATCCTTCGAACGAGCCACTATGAAATAAAAAAATGATGAGAATTCTGACGGAAGCCAATATATTTAGTTATGTAACTTGTAAATTACCTTTGTTTCTTCTATGGCTCTCTCGGGTGAGCTTCCCCTCTTCCAAAATAATCTTGAATGTCCTAAAGTATAGTTATAAAAATACCTGAGGCGTCTTTTCTTTGGTTTTTGTGGAAGCTACTCCCTCTAGTAGCGATAGACGAAACGCCATGCTTCGTTCGAATGATTCCCCATCAAATCCTTCGAACGAGCCACTATGAAATAAAAAAATGATGAGAATTCTAACGGAAGAATATATTTAGTCATGTAACTTGTAAATTACCTTTGTTTCTTCTATGGCTCTCTCGGGTGAGCTTCCCTTCTTCCAAAATAATCTTTAATGTCCTAAAGTATAGTTATAAAAATACCTGAGGCGTCTTTTCTTTGGTTTTTGTGGAAGCTACTCCCTCTAGTAGCGATAGACGAAACGCCATGCTTCGTTCGAATGATTCCCCATCAAATCCTTCGAACGAGCCACTATGAAATAAAAAAATGATTAGAATTCTGACGAGCCCATATATTTGGTTATGTAACTTGTAAATTACCTTTGTTTCTTCTATGGCTCTCTCGGGTGAGCTTCCCCTCTTCCAAAATAATCTTGAATGTCCTAAAGTATAGTTATAAAAATACCTGAGGCGTCTTTTCTTTGGTTTTTGTGGAAGCTACTCCCTCCAGTAGCGATAGAAGAAGCGCAATGCTTCGTTCAAATGATCCCCCATCAAATCCTTTGAACGAGCCACTATGAAATAAAAAAATGATGAGAATTCTAACGGAAGAATATATTTAGTCATGTAACTTGTAAATTACCTTTGTTTCTTCTATGGCTCTCTCGGGTGAGCTTCCCCTCTTCCAAAATAATCTTGAATGTCCTAAAGTATAGTTATAAAAATACCTGAGGCGTCTTTTCTTTGGTTTTTGTGGAAGCTACTCCCTCCAGTAGCGATAGAAGAAGCGCAATGCTTCGTACGAATGATTCCCCATCAAATCCTTCGAACGAGCCACTATGAAATAAAAAAATGATTAAAATTCTGACGAGCCCATATATTTAGTTATGTAACTTGTAAATTACCTTTGTTTCTTCTATGGCTCTCTCGGGTGAGCTTCCCCTCTTCCAAAATAATCTTGAATGTCCTAAAGTATAGTTATAAAAATACCTGAGGCGTCTTTTCTTTGGTTTTTGTGGAAGCTACTCCCTCCAGTAGCGATAGAAGAAGCGCAATGCTTCGTTCAAATGATCCCCCATCAAATCCTTTGAACGAGCCACTATGAAATAAAAAAATGATGAGAATTCTAACGGAAGAATATATTTAGTCATGTAACTTGTAAATTACCTTTGTTTCTTCTATGGCTCTCTCGGGTGAGCTTCCCCTCTTCCAAAATAATCTTGAATGTCCTAAAGTATAGTTATAAAAATACCTGAGGCGTCTTTTCTTTGGTGTTTGTGGAAGCCACTCCCTCTAGTAGCGATAGACGAAACGCAATGCTTCGTTCGAATGATCCCCCATCAAATCCTTCGAACGAGCCACTATGAAATAAAAAAATGATTAAAATTCTGACGAGCCCATATATTTAGTTATGTAACTTGTAAATTACCTTTGTTTCTTCTATGGCTCTCTCGGGTGAGCTTCCCCTCTTCCAAAATAATCTTGAATGTCCTAAAGTATAGTTATAAAAATACCTGAGGCGTCTTTTCTTTGGTTTTTGTGGAAGCTACTCCCTCTAGTAGCGATAGAAGAAACGCCATGCTTCGTTCGAATGATTCCCCATCAAATCCTTCGAACGAGCCACTATGAAATAAAAAAATGATGAGAATTCTGACGGAAGCAATATATTTAGTTATGTAACTTGTAAATTACCTTTGTTTCTTCTATGGCTCTCTCGGGTGAGCTTCCCCTCTTCCAAAATAATCTTGAATGTCCTAAAGTATAGTTATAAAAATACCTGAGGCGTCTTTTCTTTGGTTTTTGTGGAAGCTACTCCCTCTAGTAGCGATAGACGAAACGCCATGCTTCGTTCGAATGATTCCCCATCAAATCCTTCGAACGAGCCACTATGAAATAAAAAAATGATGAGAATTCTAACGGAAGAATATATTTAGTTATGTAACTTGTAAATTACCTTTGTTTCTTCTATGGCTCTCTCGGGTGAGCTTCCCCTCTTCCAAAATAATCTTGAATGTCCTAAAGTATAGTTATAAAAATACCTGAGGCGTCTTTTCTTTGGTTTTTGTGGAAGCTACTCCCTCCAGTAGCGATAGAAGAAGCGCAATGCTTCGTTCGAATGATTCCCCATCAAATCCTTCGAACGAGCCACTATGAAATAAAAAATGATGAGAATTCTAACGGAAGAATATATTTAGTTATGTAACTTGTAAATTACCTTTGTTTCTTCTATGGCTCTCTCGGGTGAGCTTCCCCTCTTCCAAAATAATCTTGAATGTCCTAAAGTATAGTTATAAAAATACCTGAGGCGTCTTTTCTTTGGTTTTTGTGGAAGCTACTCCCTCTAGTAGCGATAGACGAAACGCCATGCTTCGTTCGAATGATTCCCCATCAAATCCTTCGAACGAGCCACTATGAAATAAAAAAAGATGAAGAATTCTAACGGAAGAATATATTTAGTTATGTAACTTGTAAATTACCTTTGTTTCTTCTATGGCTCTCTCGGGTGAGCTTCCCCTCTTCCAAAATAATCTTGAATGTCCTAAAGTATAGTTATAAAAATACCTGAGGCGTCTTTTCTTTGGTTTTTGTGGAAGCTACTCCCTCTAGTAGCGATTGTCTATACGCCATGCTTCGTTCGAATGATTCCCCATCAAATCCTTCGAACGAGCCACTATGAAATAAAAAAATGATTAGAATTCTAACGA